>ML662449.1:15235376-15335744 GCA_007570785.1 Antilocapra americana | reverse complement strand
ATATCATGACAATGTATGGCAAAAACAATAAAAAAAAAAAATCTGAATAAATAAATAAATACATAAAAAAGTATAAATTTAATACTATAAGAGATTGTGTCCTAGTAAGTAAATTCTACCATATTTTTCACTCAGTAAAGTAATGCAAAAAATCAATAAAACATTGTGCTTTAACAAAAATTTCAAAAAATTAAGTTAAAATATTAATTGAATTTTTGTCTTCTTAGTTTTAAAATTGAACAGCATCTCTAAAGATCATGAAATATGTCACAAGCTTAAATACATATTACAGAGGATAACATACTGTAGCTTTTATTTCTTTCTTTCCTTGACCAAAGGCTTCAATCCACCATGTCCATGATTCTATGGCTACTTGTTTTTTTTTTTTTTTTATTGTTTTTGCCATACAATGTCATGATATCACCATGGGTTTACATATGCTTCCCCTCCAGAAACCCCCTCCCTCCTCCCTCCCCCCTCCAGGAAATCTCACTGCACCAGCCCCCAGCATCAATCCTGGGCTGGTGATTGATTAGACATATGACAATTAACTTGTTTCAATGCCCTTCTCCCATATCATCCCACCCTTACCCTCATCCACAAAGTCCACAAGTCTATACACAATGGAATATTACTCAGCATTAAAAAAAAATTCATTTGAAGCAATTCTACTCAGATGGACGAAACTGAAGCCCATTATCCAGAGTGAAGTAAGCCAGACGCAAAAACAACAATACAGTATATTAACACATATATATGGAATTTAGAAAGATGGTAACGAGAACCCAACATGCGAGACAGCAAAAGGAATGCAGATGTATAGAATAGACTCGTGGACTCTATGGCTACTTGTATCCTTAACTTTTTTAAGAACTTGCTCTGGATTTTTATCTACTCAGAGTTTAATACAGCATAAAACCCTGTAGTGTTAGTCCAATCTGATTATGTTTTAAGAATGAGGACAGGCTCTGTTATAAATACCTACAGCTATTTTTCCCTGGGGAGGAAAACCAATCCTTTTCACATAGAAGGTATAAAAACTAGCATATTTGAAGCAAGATGATGTTATTCTGAAGCCCAGATTCATTAATACAAACACATTAAGAATGTGTTTTATTCAATGAGTATTTAAGCATACAGTAGTATTTTAAGCACTTTGCATTTTAAAATGACACTAAAGGAGGTTTTCCAGGGAAGTGGCTGAGAACTTGAGTAGATATGTTATGGGCATAGTCTTACTCTCTGGCTACAATTCTAACTGCTCCCCAGAGCTTCAAGAATGGAATAGCAAAATGTGATCTCATCAACATACTAGCTGTGCAACCTTGGATCTGTTCTTGGATCTGTGCAACCTCTCCTGTTCTTGTGAGGATTAAGCAAGTTATTATTCATTCCATTCCCAATATTGTAATTGGGTCAATGTTAGTTAATTGCTCTTTCTTGTACATCCTGACCCCAACTCCATTGTGCACAGCCTCAACATTCATGTCTTTTACTTCTATGATAATCATATCAACTTTAGTATGTTAATATAACCTCCAACTCAGCAACAACCTAAACTGAACTTCTAATCTGATAGCTTATTAGCCATGAAATATCATTGCCCACTATTCATCAGAATGAATTACCAAGCTATTGAGACTGCCTGCTCATTTATGCTAAACTCAACCATGCCTACTCCTGGCATAACAATTGCTTCAGCCTGTTCCTTCCTTCTTGAAGTCTCTTTCTATCTCCCTGTCATTCTCAAGTGAATTCTAATAGCAGGGGAGGCTGCACATACGTAGGGGCAAAAGTGTTTCAGAATGCACTTTACGCTCAATTTTGCTGTGAAACTATAACATTTCTAATAATATTTTTTTAATATCCAAGTGAAATTAAAAGAAACACAAAGCATGTGAGAAGAAAAGTATTTATTAAGTATACACCTATAATACTTTGTAATATCATGTTCTATTGTGAGTACTAGGGATACAGTGATAAATATGCATATGTATGTGAGAATATGAAGAGGTGTTTTAACCCCATGTAACTAAAATGATGCCTAGTTTTCTAGATTTTGCTTGTGAGATAAAGGGAATTCCCATTTTTAATTCCGTATCCCATTTTACATTCCATGACAGTCTCTAATTAAGGTGTAAAATTGTACTATTCACCTGAAATGAGCATTTTCTTCCCTATAGAATTCTTAAATAAAATAGACACACATAAATCCCACTAGTAAAAATGAAATCCTATGGAAACATAATACTAAACTTCTCTAATCTCACTGAATCTGGATTATGTATGTATCTGCCTCACCTGCTAGTCTGTGCTATCCTCCATGATGCCTATGTTAAGCATAAAATTGCTACTCCATAAATGTCTGCCAAGTGCAATTGCATTAAGTGATAAGTCAAAGCATTAGGTGATTTATTGTGTGCTCTGTTATTTGGTTTATGAGATGCATTTCTCTATGACAGGTAGGGTCAAATTGGCAGCCAGAAATCACTAAGTGGCCTAGGGTGGAAAAGTTTCTGCTAAAATGGGAGAAAAATGAAGAAGGAAAGAACAGGGAAGAGTTGCTTTCAAGGACACATATGACCCACTTTATAATTTTTTCTGCCATCAACTCACACCATAAAAATCACTTGGTATTAAGCATATTTCATGTGTCTCTTGGCCATCTGTATGTCTTCTTTGCAGAAAGTCTTGGAAATCACTTTCCTGTACACTTGAAACTAACACAATGTTGTTAACCAACTACGCTCTAATATAAAGAAAAACTAAAAAAAAAAAACACTTGTGATGTCAACATCAGAGGTTTCCTACCTCTCACTTAGAGACAGTATACATTATTTTCTTCAGTCGCTCAGTCATGTCCAACTCTTTGCAACCACGTGGACTGCAGTACACCAGACTTCCCTGTCCTTCACCATCTCCCAGAGCTTGCTCATGTTTATTGAGTGGGTGATGCCATGCAACAATCTCATCCTGTATCGTCCTCTTCTTCTCCTGCCTTCAAACTTTCCCAGCATCAGGGTCTTTTCCAATGAGTCAGATCTTCACATCAGGTATTAGAGCTTTAACTTCTGCATCAGTCCTGCCAATGAATATTCAGGATTGATTTCCTTTATTATTGACTGATTTGATCTCCTTACAGTCCAAGGGACTCTCAAGAGTCTTCTCCAACACCACAGTTCAAAAGCATCATTTCTTCAGTGCTCAGCCTTCTTTAGTTAACAAAGATTAGCATAATTTTAAATTTTATCTATTTAAAATATCTTCTGCTTTTGTTAGGTCTATACTTTTTCTGTCTTTTATTTGCCCATTTTTGCATGAAATGGTCTTTTGGTATCTCTAATTTTCTTGAAGAGATCACTAGTCTTTCCCATTCTATTGTTTTTCTCTATTTCTTTGTATTGATTACTCTGGAAGGCTTTCTTATCTCTCCTTGATCTACTTTGGAACTCTGTATTCAAATGTATATATATATACCTTTTCTCCTTTGCCTTTTGCTTCTCTTTTCTCAGCTAAATGTAAGGCCTCCTTGACAACCATTTTGCCTTCTTGTTTGGGGATGATTTTGATCACTGCCTCATGTACAGTGTTACAAACCTCCTTCCATAGTTCTTCAGACATTCTGTCTATCAAATCTAATCCCTTGAATCTATGTGTCACTTCTACTGTATAATCATAAGGGATTTGATTTAGCTCCTACCTGAATGGTCTAGTGGTTTTCCCTACTTTCCTATATTAGTCTGAATTTTGCAATAATTCATGATCTTAGCCACAGTCAGCTCTCAGTCTTGTTTTTGCTGACTGTATAGAGAATTTCTATCTTCAACTGCAAAGAATACAATCAATTTGATTTTGTATTGACTATCTGGTGATGTCCATGTGTAGAGTCTTCTCTTGTTTTGTTGGAAGAGAGTGTTTGCTATGACCAGTGCATTCTCTTGGCAAAATTCTGTTAGCCTTTGCCCTGCGTCATTCTGTACTCCAGGCCAAATTTGTCTGTTACTACATATATCTCTTGACTTCCTACTTTTGCATTTTGGTCCTCTATGATGAAAAGAACATCTGTTTTTGGTGTTAGTTCTAGAAGGTCTTGCAGGTCTTCATAGAACTGTTCAACATCAGCTTCTTTGGCATTAGTGGTTGGGGCATAAATCTGGATTACTCTGATACTGAATGGGTTTGCCTTGGAAATGAATGGAGATCATTCTGTCATTTTTGAGATTGTACCCAAGTACTGCCTTTCAGACTCTTTTGTTGACTATGAGGGCTACTCCATTTCTTCTAAGAGATTCTTGCCCACAGTAGTAGATGTAGCAGTCATCTGAATTATATTTGCCCATTCCTGTCCATTTTAGTTCACTGATTCCTAAAATGTCGATTTTCACTCTTGCCATCTCCTATTTGACCACTTCCAATTTACCTTGATTCATGGATATAGCATTCCAGGTTCCTATGCAACATTGTTCTTACAGCATTGGACTTTACTTCCATCACCAGTCATAGCCACAGCTGGGCATCGTTTTTACTTTGGCTCAGTCTCTTCATTCTTCCCTAAGCTATTTCTCCACTGATCTCCAGTAGCATATTGGGCACCCAGTGACCTGGGGAGTTCATCTTTCAGTGTCATATCTTTTTGCCTTTTCATACCGTTCATGGGGTTCTCAAGGCAAAAATACTGAAGTGATTTGCCATTCCCTTCTCCAGTGGACCACATTTTGTCAGAATTGTTCTGGGTAGGTTTACAGGACATGGCTCATAGTCTCACTGAGTTAGACAAGGCTAGATCCATGTGGTCAGTTTGGCTAGTTTCCTGTGACTGTGGTTTTTATTCTGTCCACCCTCTTATGGATAGGATAAGAGGCTTGTGGAAGCTTCCTGATGGGAGGGACTGACTGTGGGGAAATCTGGGTCTTGCTATGATGGACAGGGCCATGCTCAGTAAATCTTTAATTCAATTTTCTGTTAATGGGTGGGGCTGTGTTCCCTCCTTGTAGTTTGGCCTGAAGCCAAACAGTGGTAGGGGTATATGGAGGTAGTGAGGACCTCCTTCAAAAAGACTTTTGCCGGCACACCCAGGGGCTCCCAGGACTGCTGTACTCAGTGCCCCTGACCCTGGGGCAGGCCTCTGTTGATGACACCTCTGCCAGAGACTACTGGTTTCTCAGAGGCACATCTGTCTCAGTCTCTTCTGGGGTCACTGCTCTTTTCACCTGGGTACCAGCAAAGATATCCTTTCCCTTCTCATAGCCAGGCCTGCCTATTTTAGGTTGTTGATATTTCTCTTGGAAATCTTAATTCCAGCTTGTGCTTTATCTATCCCTGCATTTCCCATGATGTATTCTGCATGCAAGTTAAATAAGCAAGGTGACAGTGTACAGCCTTGACGTACTCCTTTCCCAATTTTGAAACAATTCTTTGTTTCATGTCCAATTCTAACTGTCATTTCTTGACCTATGTACAGGTTTTGCAAGAGGCATTATACATTATAGGGATTGCTTATTTCTCATCTTTCTTTAGTTTACTTGGTAAATATACTATTTTTTTCAACAAAGGATCAATGAATGGGTCTCATAATTTGTTAATATTCTCATAATTGGTGAGAGAATATTCTTTCTCAATATTCTCATTATTTGTGAAGAAACATATATAAAAAAACTGGGTAATAGAGGTGTTACCTCCTTTTTATCATCACTTGGAGAACACTTTAGTTAGTAGGAGTTGATGTAAAGAATGAGCAGAAATTGAGACACATCCTTTTCACCAAAGTCTCTGCTTGACCTTTAGCCAGAGGGATGATAAATTTACATTTCCTTGGATGTTAAGCCTTTTCACTATTTTATGATTATTGTATTATTACAAAATATATACCCATGTCAAAGTGATACAAAGAGCCAACTGGAGAGCTCCCAATGATCAAAACTGGAATAATTTGAACAACAAAATAAGCATCATAGATTGTAAAGCAAAGCATAAAAAAAAAATCCAAGAGTCATACCAATATTAATGAGTGATTAAGTAAAGAGATAAGAAGGAACAGAAAAATATCACATGCAGAATTCCAAATAATGGAAGTTGATAGTTCTCAAGAGAAAAGATCACAACTCCCTATTCCTGAAGTGTTGCTAGGCATAGTGATTTCTTCCACAAAACACAGAATGGAAAAAGGGTGAGAGTAAGGAGTAAGTTTATGGTGTATAAATAAAAAAGACCCTATCTGAAACTGGTGATACAAATTAACACCACCAGTGATAAGTCATGCTGACAGTATGTCCCCTTGATAAATCTGATGAAAATGACACTTTCCCCTCTGGAATCTTCCTTGCCAAACCCCATAGTACTGATATAACTATGAGAAAAGCATCAAAAAAATCCCAGTTTAGAGCATGCTACAAACTGCCTGACCAGTACTTCTCGAAACTGTCAAGGTGGTTAAAAATAAGAAAAGTTTGAGACATTGTTACAGACCAGAGGAGACTAGGAAGATAGGAAGACTAAGTATAATCCAGGGTCCTGAAACAAGAAAAAGACATTAGGAAAAAATTAAGGCAATCTTAATGGATTTTCGTGACTAATAGAATGCAAATTAACTGTGACAGTGTAATACCAGAGTTTCACTACTGTAAGATGTTAAGAATAGCAGAAACTGGGTGTGCAGAATATGAGAACCCTCTAAACTACCGTTTTTGGAAAAAAATTCTTTTTTTTTGTTTTGGTAAATCCAAAACTAATCTTTGAAAAAGTTTATTTAAAAAAATAAACTAAAAGCAAGGTGAAAAGGCAGCCTTCAGAATGGGAGAAAATAATAGCAAACGAAGCAATGGACAAACAATTAATCTCAAAAATATAAGATCTAATCATAAGACCAGAAACTATAAAACTCCTAGAGGAAAACATAGGCAAAACACTCTCTGACATAAACCAAAGCAGGATCCTCTATGACCCACCTCCAAGAATATCGGAAATAAAAGCACGAATAAACAAATGGGACCTAATTAAAATTAAAAGCTTCTGCACAACAAAGGAAACTATAAGCAAGGTGAAAAGGCAGCCTTCACAATGGGAGAAAATAATAGCCAATGAAGCAATGGACAAACAATTAATCTCAAAAATATACAAGCAACTCCTGCAGCTCCATTCTAGAAAAATAAACGACCCAATCAAAAAGTGGGCCAAAGAACTTAACAGACATTTCTCCAAAGAAGAAATAAAAATGGCTAACAAACACATGAAAAGATGCTCAACATCACTCATTATCAGAGAAATGCACATCAAAACCACAATGAGGTACCACTTTACGCCAGTCAGAATGGCTGCAATCCTAAAATCTACAAGCAATAAATGCTGGAGAGGTTGTGGAGAAAAGGGAACCCTCTTACACTGTTGGTGGGAATGCTAACTAGTACAGCCACTATGGAGAACAGTGTGGAGATTCCTCACAAAACTGGAAATAGAACTGCCATATGACCCAGCAATCCCACTGCTGGGCATACACACCGAGGAAACCAGAATTGAAAGAGCCACGTGTACCCCAATGTTCATGCTGCATTGTTTACAATAGCCAGGACATGGAAGCAACCTAGATGCCCATCAACAGATGAATGGATAAGAAAGCTGTGGTACATATACACAATGCAATATTACTCAGCCATTAAAAAGAATTCATTTGAATCAGTTCTACTGAGGCGGATGAAACTGGAGCCTATTATCCAGAGTGAAGTAAGCCAGAAGGAAAAACAACAATACAGTATACTAACGCATATATATGGAATTTAGAAAGATGGTAACAAGAACCCTGTATGTGAGACAGCAAAAGAAATGCAGATGTATAGAACAGTCTTTTGAACTCTGTGGGAGAGGGCAAGGGTGGGATGATATGGGAGAATGGCATTGAAACATGTTGATTATCATATGTGAAATCAATCGCCAGCCCAGGTCTGATGCTCAGGGCTGGTGCACTGGGATGACCCAGATAGAGGGAATCGGGAGGGAGGTGGGAGGGGGGTTCTGGAAGGGGAACACATGTATACCCATGGCAGATTCATGTCAATATGTATGGCAAAACCAACACGATAATGTAAAGAAAATTAAAATAAATAAATTAAATTTTAAAAAAATAAAATAAAAATAACATTCCCTCTCTCTTCCTTACCTGCCCCATGCTACTGCTGCAGAAGTAATAAAATTTAAAGCTTGTCAACCAACCCTACCTAATCTGAAATTCAAAAAGGAAGAAATATACCAAAAACTGATTTGAATTACTTTATTTTTGCTGCATTTTTGTCTTTGAATGCAATTCTTCTGGGATTGTTTATTCCACTGCTCACATAAATGAATAGCTTACATCGAAAGCACACTAATTACATATTTCAATGGAAATAATATGAGAAGTTATAAAGAATAAAGTATTAATAGTCATTTTCATACTTTGTTTTATGGATTTCATGTTTTGAGACAGAACCAGGGCTCTCATATTCCCCTGACATGAGGGAAAGTTAAGAAAGCCCAGGGTTGATGAAAGACATCTGATGAAATGACTAATGAGAGATAGTCCTTGTCTGACAGAAATAAGATTATACCATTCATGATTTAAGTAAAGAAAAATAGTTCCTAGAAACAGTTCTCAAGTGAGGTAATTTCATGTGCACACCTTTCCAGATGAAATCTGTACACATATTTGCCCTTTAATGGATCTGAGTATGTTTTTTAGCAAAAACATATGCAAACTTTCTCTAAATCTGACCTTAGAAAAAACCTGTTTTAATGGACAAATGCCGTAAAGCATTTCAGATTAAATATTTACCCCATCTTCAGCTTAGGCACAAAAAGGCTGCCTTATTGAAAAACATTTTCTTCATGTCTCCTTCACAGGAAAGCACTAGGGCTGGAGGCAACCCAACTATAATTGAAAGACAATAATCACTCTGAGTTAAGTGTCTCTTGGTGATACAGGCTCTAATCAAGCTTGTGTGTAGCCCATTAGATCTCATTTCAATCCTGACAAGTATCCCCAGTCAGTTTAAACCACAGTTTAGCAAGCTGCCTCTCTTTTTTCCAAAACTCTCTTAAGACAAGAGAATTTATTGCCAGGCCAGACATTTGTTAACCACTGTCCCTTTTTACAGAGCATTTCATTGGTTGGTAGCCAGAAAAACACTCAATGAAGTTTTCGTTCTGTCAGTATTTCTATAGTACCAAGCATACACATGATATAATTAAATGTCAAAGAACTTTATGTGATGTTTAAGTGACTAGAAAGGATCCTAGATCTGAAAATTGGATTAGATATATGAGTTGGAAGGACATATACATTGTTTCATTCCTTCTTCCAGACCTCAAATACTTCCACTAACTGTGTTTATTATTCAGTTACACTATAAATTTTTTTCTTAGTGCTTTATGAAGTTCAAATAACTCCATTTATCAAAAGGAGTATAAGTTATTTTAATGTTTTACTGCTATAGGAAAAAAAAGCTTGGTGTTTGAAATTTAATTCTTATGAAACATATTTAGTAGTATAATGGGAGTCAGGAAAATGGGGGATTAACTTAAGAAAAGTAAAGGAGTAAACATTATACAATATAAACAAAAAGAATGACCAAAGAAGAAAAACACACAGCTTGGGGGGGGGGGTATGTGATTTTTCCCATTCTGTTATTGTTTTTCAGTCACTCAGTTGTAGCTGATTCTTTTCTACCTCATGGATTTCAGCGTGCCAGGCTCCCCTGTGTTTCACTATCTCTGGGATTTCGCTCAAACTCATGTCCATTGAAAATTATGCCATCCAACCTTCTCATCCTGTCACCCACTTCTCTTGTCCTCAATCTTTCCCAGTATAGCTTTACTTCCAAGGATTAAGCATACTTTAAATTTGTTTGAGCAGTCACTGACCACAGTAACTTTGGAGCCCAAGAAAATAAGTCTCTCACTGTTTCAACTTTTCCCCCATCTATTTGCCATGAAGTGATGGGACCCCTTGAGAAATCTGTTTGCAGGTCAAGAAGCAACAGTTACTGAACTGATTCATTTGAAAAGACCCTGATGTTGGGAAAGATTGAAGGTGGGAGGAGAAGGGGACAACAGAGGATGAGATGGTTGGATGGCATCACCAACCTGATGGACGTGAGTTTGAGTAAGCTCCAGGAGTTGGTGATGAATGAGGAAGCTTAGCATGCTGCAGCCCATGGGATGGCAAAGAGTCAGACACAACTGAGCAACTGAACTTAACTGAACTGAACTGATGTGACCAGATGCCATAATCTTAGTTTTTTGAATGCCAAATTTTAAGCCAGCCTTTTCACTCTCCTCTTTCACTTTCATCAAGAGGCTCTTTAGCTCCTTTTCACTTTCTTCCATTAAAGTGGTATTATCCACATATTTGAAATTATTGCTATATCGCCCGGAAATCTTGATTCCAGCTTGAGCTTCATCAAGCCTGACATTTCGCGTGATGTACTGTGCATACAAGTTAAATAAGCAGAGTGACAATATACAGCTTTGATGTGCTCCTTTCCCAATATTGAAGCTCTGCAAATTCCTACCTTTCAAATCAAATGAAGACTCACTTTTAACCATTGAAATGTGGATTCTAATTCTATGCCATCTTGGTGTTTAGGATCAGTAAGATGAAAATGTAAGGCCTTCGTTCAACAGCTAATTAAAAGAGCAATCTTGAGGCCCTTCCAAGTGTGCGAGGCACAGTTACACATGAAGTCGGTTCTGCTGGTATTCAGTTTTCTCATGTTGATTCTTACAGAAACACATTCATCTACTAGATAAAAACATTGCAGAAACAAAGGCAGACATCTCTAGCTCAAATGATAGCCACAAAGGTTTTCTCTTCAGATGGAAAGCCCAAAGTAAACTCCCAATGTAGGAAAGGTGATTGTGTGGCTCCTCCCTTTGGCTCTCACAGGTAAGCCACTTGTGGCCCTCTTTCAAGTTATCAGTGTCCATTTGATGTTTTTTGGATGCCCAAGAGGCCCCAACCATGTTGTTCCATCCTTGTTTAATGTTCACTCTTCAAAATGTCTATTCATCCGTCTTTAGGCCTTCAAGATTCTGCAAGCTGCTTTGTGAAAACTATGAAATTAGATAAAATACATAAGTTTAAGGGGTTACAGAGTGCTAATATTTATTTTTTATTAATAATATAGATTCATGAATATTCAAGAAAACTTGAAGGTGCCTACAAGGTGTCAGGAAGTGTGCATTCAAGGATATTGATAATAGCTTTTGGATCAAAGTCATAAAAGAAAGAAATGCCTCTAACCATGGAACTGTCAAAGTCTGTGGCTGGCACGTTAAGGAAAGGATGGAGATAAGGTGGGGGTGGTGTGGTTGGAGGACTTTGTGATAGTAAGAAGAAGCACTTTTAATTTCCATATCTCTTTCAAATGAGTCATGTCCAAATATCTCCTGATTTATTTTCAGTGATATAGTTGCTAATATTTTAACCAATGATTACAATATTACCACATAAAATAACATAGAGTATTCATAAATGCTAAGACAGAGTTTGTAATTATTGATTACAAATTCTAGTTTGTAATCTAGAATAATAACTAGAACTAAACCTCTGGGATTTCAGTGCCTGGAGAAAATGCATTCTTGCCTAATCAGCATGCTTTTGTAATATGGTTTATTCATTGATCTCACGGCACAGTTTTCATTAAGAGGCTAATAATCTTACTGAAGCAGGGACAAGTATTTTAGTGATAATAATGAGAAACTCAGGCAAGTTGTTGCAACAAGCTAAAAATTAGTCTTTTATGTTTGAAATATAATTTCTCTAGATTCTAAGACTTTTTAGAGAAACAACACATTTAGAATTTTTTTTAAGTTACTAACCTGTACTGATAGCTCACTATGTAGCAGGCTGTTTACATAAATGACCTCAAAGCAGTTTCAATAGTAATACCTAAAATTTGTGAAAACAATATCTTGCCTCACAAGTAAGTGGAAAATATAAAATAAACAGTGTTCATTAATTATAGAAATATTAGGTATTCTCATTACCTGCTAGTGGAAGCATAAATTAGAACAACCTGTTATTAAGAAACATTCAGCAAAATATTAACATCTTTTAAATGATGCAATTCACTTCTTAAGGCTTACTATTAAATTATAATTAAGGATTAAAACCATTGTTTGCAAGAGAAAATAAAAATTGTGCAGTTAAAGGAAACTGTTTTAATCTATTTATAAGTTACTACTGTGTGTCAGTTACTTTGAAAGTGGTGAGTATACAGCAATGAACAAAAATGACAATGCCCCTATCTTTATTCAGCTTGCATTCTAATGAAGAATATGGAAATAAGTAAAACCTGTACACAAATATGTAACATATCAGCTGGTAATAAATGCTATGAAGAATATTAAAGCAAAATGTAGAACAGCAAGTCACTGGTTCTCCATCTATTTCCCATGAAGTGATGGGACCAGATGCCACGATCTTATACCGGGTATGGTCTTAATCCCTGTCTCCTGTACAATGTCACAAACCTCCATTCACAGTTCTTCAGGTAGTCTGTCTATCAGATCTAGTCCCTTAAATCTATTTCTCACTCACACTGTATAATCATAAGGGTTTTGATTTACGTCATACCTGAATGGTGTAGTGGTTTTCCTTACTTTCTTCAATTTAAGTCTGAATTTGGCAATAAGATGTTCATGATCTGAACCACAGTCAGCTCCTGGTCTTGTTTTTGCTGACTGTATAGAGCTTCTCCATCTTTGGCTGCAAAGAATATAATCAATCTGATTTCAGTGTTGACCATCTTGTGATGTCCATGTGTAGAGCTTCTCTTAGCTAGTTTAAATAGAGCTTCAGTGAACATTGAGGGTACGTGTGTCTTTTTCAATTTTGGTTTCCTCAGGATATCTGCCCAGGAATGGGATTGTTTGGTCACATCGTGGTTCTATTTCTAGCTTTTCAAGGAATCTTCATACTGTTCTCCATAATGAGTTTATCAATTTATAGTCCCACCAACAATGCAAGAGGGTTCCCTTTTCTCCGCAACCTTTCCAGCATTTGTTGTTTGTAGTTTTTTGATGATGGCCATTCTGTCCAGTGTGAGGTGATAACTCATTTTAGTTTTGATTTGTATTTCTCTAATAATGAGTGATATTAAGCATATTTTCATGTTTATTAGCCATCTGTTTTCTCTGGAGAAATGTCTGTTTAGGTCTTTTGCCCACTTTTTGACTGGATTGTTTGTTTTTCTGCTATTGATATGTATGAAATGTTTGTATATTTCTGAAATTAATCTTTTGTCAGTTGTGTCATTTGCTACTATTTTTTCCCATTCTGAAGGTTGTCTTTTCACCTTGTTTTAGTTTCCTTTGCTGTGCACAAAGTTTTAAGTTTAATTAGGTCCCACTTGTTTATTTTTGTTTCTGTTTCCATTACTCTAGGACTTGGGTCATAGAGGATCTTTCTGTGATTTATGTCATAGAGTGTTTGGCATATGTTTTCCTTTAAGGGTTTTATAGTTTCTGGTCTTTAATCCATTTCAAGTTTATCTCTGTAGATGATGTTAGGAAGTATTCTAATTCATTCTTTAATAAGTAACTGTCTAGTTTTCCAGCAACACTTATAGAAGAGATTATCTTTGCCCTATTTATATATTCTTGCCTCCTTTGTCAAAAATGAGATATCCATAGGTACATGGGTTTATCTCTGGGTTTTCTATCTTGTTCCATCAGTCTACATTTCTGTTTTTGTGCCAGTACTAAAAGGGCTTCCCTGATAGCTCAGTTGGTAAATAATCCACCTGCAGTACAGGTAACCCAGTTCAATTCCTGGGTCGGGAAGATCCCCTGGAGAAGGGAAAGGGTACCCACTCTAGTATTCTGATCTGGAGAGTTCCACAGACTGTATAGTCTATGGTGTCGCAAAGAGTCAGACACAACTGAGTGACTTTCACTTTCACCATACTGTCTTGAGGGCTATAGCTTTGTAGTATTGTCCGTTTTCTCACTCTCCTCTTTCACCCTCATCAAGAGGCTCTTTAGTTACTCTTCATTTTCTGCCCTTAGAGTGATATCATTTGCACATCTGAAGTTGTTGATATTTCTCCCAGAAATCTTGATTCCAGCTTCTGATTCATCCAGCCTGCCATTTCACATGATGTACTAGGGCTTCTCTGGTGGCTCAGATGTTGAAGAATCTGCCTTCAATCTAGGAGACCCTGGTTTGATCCCTGGATCAGGGTGATCCCCTGGGAAAGGGAATGGCAACACACTCCAGTATTCTTGCTTGGAGAATTCCATGGACAGAGGAGCCTGTTGGGGTTACAAAGAATTTTACATAGCTGAGTGACTAACACTTCACTTTTTCACTCTGCTTACAAGTTAAATAAGCAGGGTGACAATATACACCCTTGTCATACCCCTTTCCCAGTATTGAACCACTCTGCTATTCCATGTCCAGTTCTAATTATTGCTCCTTGACCAGAATATAGGTTTCTCAGGAGACAAGTAAAGCAGCCTATTACTTCCATCTCTTTAAGAATTTTCCACAACTTTTTGTGAAGTCAAGGGTTTTGCATAGCAATGAAGCAGAAGTAGATGCTTTTCTAGAATCCCCTTATTTTCTCCATGATCCAACAAATGTTGGCAATTTGATCTCTATTTCCTCTGCTTGGGAAAGGTATAAAGTTGGCATAACTGATGGGGGAAGTGCTGGGAAAGGAAGGTGGTTGCAGGGGAACAACAATAAACTACAGATATTAATGTTCATACTTTAGAAGAATATGTAACAAATTTGGAAGCTTAATGCTATAGTATGTAAATGGTGTAAAACAAGATGTACAATATGATTGTACTTATATGTATATAGAAAAATTACTTGTGATAAAAAGACACTAACATTATTTTTCACTGGTTAGTGTAATTATAGCTGACTCATTTTCTTCACCATTTCCTTCTCCATTTTCCAATTTTTTTTTTACTATAAACATGTGTATTGAATCAGGGGAAAAATCACTTCAAATAGCTTTGAGATCATGGAGAACTATAACTGGGATAAGATATGGCTGAGAAAGCCCAGCTGTTTGAAAATCGCTTGAAACATTTAACAAACACAAAACACAGCTGGTCTAGAAGACAGACATATTATGTAATTTGAATTCTTTACTGTCTCAGCTAAAATAAAAAAGAAATGGGAGAAAACATTATTTGAAATAAGATTTCCATTTATTTTCTGAGTGGAACTCAACAATACAGTATACTAACGCATATATATGGAATTTAGAAAGATGGTAATGATAACCCTGTATGCGAGACAGCAAAAGAGACACAGATGTATAGAACAGTCTTTTGGACTCTGTGGGAGAGGGCAAGGGTGGGACGATATGGGAGAATGGCATTGAAACATGTAAATTATCGTATGTGAAATGAATCGCCAGCCCAGGATTGATGCATGGTATAGGGTGCTGGTGCACCGGGATGACCCAGAGGAATGGAATAGGGAGGGTGGTGGGAGGGGGGTTCTGGAAGGGGAACACATGTATATCCATGCCAGATTCATGTAAATGTATGGCAAAATCAACACAATAATGTAAATAAAATAAATAAATATATAAAATATATATAGCAAAAAATTCTGTGCAATCCATCACATTTTTTAGTTTCTTGACTAAATATGTTTCAGGAACAATCACTGGCCATGCAAAATTCCACATCATTGATGCACATGATAGTAGATTCTGGAATCATTCTGCACCAATTCTGACAATTTGGTGGTGGCCTTCAAAACACTGGTTTCTAATTTTCAGGAAAATGAAAAAGCATAACGAAATAATGTCAAAAATAACTTTGCAAGTTTTAAAACAGCATTAAGGATACTTCTGCATCTAGAGATAACAGAAAAGGTAACTCTTGACTGAACCTCATATGATTCTTTTCTTTATAAGTTTATGTATTGCTTCTTTAAAAAACAACGTACGTATATCAGGGGCTTCCTTCAAAGCTTAGTTGGTAAAGAATCCACCTGCAATACAGGAGACCACGATTCGATTCCTGGGTCAGGAAGATCCACTGGAGAAGGGATAGGCTACCCACTCCTGTTCTTGGGCTTTCCTTGTGGCTCAGTTTATGTATTATTCCTTTCCAAAGCAGTGCACATATATCAGTTATGTATACAGAAAATATTGTGATAAATCAATGAATGTGCATTAGAGATAATTGATACTTTAGAAAAATAAAGTTGGAATAAACTGCAAGAATAAGTAGAAACTATTTTTAAAATGGAAAACCAAGTCTATGACATGCAGAAAAAAAATCACCGTAATCAAGATTTTAGACTCCCATAAAGAAAGCAAATTTTTAGGGTAAAACATACTGTTTATATCTAAGTACTCCAATAGGGGGAAGGGTAAGGGAGACATGAACAAATATGACACATAACAATGGGTGAATGATTTCCCTGAAACCTGTAGAAAATGGCATAAGACATTTGTCTCACTACACAGGACCCTGAACCCTACTTTCCTAAAAAGTTGAGTGTGAATGCTAATTCATACTTCCATGTTCTGTGTGAAATTCAGGTAGTTATATGGTATTGATAAGGCTTTGATTTCTTCACTGGCAAAGGAGAAATTTCTTTTTCTAAGAGTAGTACAGAATGAATGAAAACAATTAATTTCCATTAAGATGGAATGACAGAGACAGGCTTTAACTTCCCACTCAGAATAAATGAAAATCCAGACAAAATATATAAAACAAGGGTTCTTAAGACACTGCACATCAGGCAATGGCAGGATGGTGAGTCCTAAGATATGGAGACAAATAGGGTAAAACCTATGACTGCTCTGGCTTACTGCCTTGAATGAGTTTCCAGGTCACAATGCAGGGAGGAAGGACCCAGGCAAAGCCCACGTGACTCCATAAATTGAGGAGCAGAGAGTCTGTAGTTACTGGCACTTACAGTAAAAAGTACTAGAAAGTGGGAAGTTACATAAATAGAGAATTCCAGAGATCTATAGAGCATCCCCATGAAGAATTCAGCAGAAGAGTGACCATTCACAGCATCAATATTGGCTACTCATGAAACAGTTTTTCTTCCATGGAAAACTGTGTTCTCTAATAGCTACTAGAAGATTCAGCAAAACTTACCTTGTGCCATCACGCGTACACACACACACACACACACACACATACATCTTTCCTAGTATACTGTAATTTCCAAAGGAATAGAGATATGTCTTTTTATTTTGGGGGCAGCCATGATTCTTCTGTTTTGTACAGAGTATATGCCAAATAAATGTTTCCCGGAGTTGAACAGTAACATTCTATTAATACATCACTTGGCAGAATTTCTATATATTCCCAATCTCTGGTGTTTCGTATTTAATTTAATGTATGCAGTGACTTCCTTCTTGCACATAAAGGTGTCATTATTACAGTTATTTGTTTCTTTCTGAGATGATACTAATGACATAAACTAATACAGCATATAAGTAGAATATTGTATCAAAAACAAATCTGAACTTATTTTCTTACTCTTCAGGTCCTCTGTCTTACAATTAGGTAAAAACCCTTTTATTAAATATGGACATTTGTATTTTAAGTATTCTGCCTGTGTCCAGTTTTGTATGCTTAGATAAACAAAAGATGACTTTCTGAAAAAGGACACTATAATAGATTTTTATGTTAAAATTAAAAGACATATAATAAAATTTATGACCCACATCTGATACAAAAACATGAGTGGATGATAGGCTAATCTAATTAAGGATTTTTTGTTTGTTATTTTTTGCTTTCCCCAAACATTCCTTGTCATTTGAAAGTTGATTTTATATTGGAAACTAGCTTATTACATTGTTTGGACTTGATTTCCTATGGCAAATTTTGTTTGCAAAATAAATAAATACAGCCCTGAAATGAATATCTATTGTGTATCCACAGAATGTGTAGCTGATTCTGTCATCAATTTGCATTATGACATTTCTCCTTATGACAACATAATAGGTAACAGAATTGCATATTTAGCTGATCCTCACAGCTTAAGAAAGTTTTGTATACAATTCAGAAGTATCCACAGTGTCCTACTGTGTTTTCGTATATGTCTGGTAGAATTGGATTTATTGTTGCAGGAATATTTAAGCTAAAATAAAGGCCCTATGCTCATGAGCCTTCTCTCTTCCTATATATTCTCATTTAGTACTTTTTATTTATTTATTTATTTTAATTGAAGGCTAATTACTTTACAATATTGTAGTGGTTTTTGCCATACATTGACATGAATCAGCCATGGGTGTACATGTGTTCCCCATCCAGAATCCCCCTCCAACCTCTCTCCCCATCCCATCCCTCTGGGTCATCCCAGTGCACCAGCCCTGAACACCCTGTCTCATGCATCGAACTTGGACTGGCAATGTGTTGCACATATGGTAGTATTCATATTTCAATACTATTCTCTCAGATCATCCCACCCTTGCCTTTTCTCACAGAGTCCAATAGACTGTTCTATACATCTATGACTGTTTTGCTCTCTCATATATAGGGTTATCATTACTATCTTTCTAAATTCTATATATATGTGGTAGTATACTGTACTGGTGTTTTACTTTCTGACTTTTGTCACTCTGTACAATAGGCTCCAGTTTCATCCACCTCATTAGAACTGATTCAACTGTATTCTTTTTAATGGCTGAGTAATATTCCATTGTGTATATGTACCACAGCTTTCTTATCCATTTGTCTGCCGATGGGCATCTAGGTTGCTTCCATGTCCTGGCTATTATAAACAGTGCTGTGGTGAACATTGGGGGTACATGTGTCTCTTTCAATTCTGGATTCCTCAGTGTGTATGCCAAGCAGTGGGATTGCTGGGTCATATAGCAGTTCTATTTCCAGTGTTTTGAGGAATCCCCACACTGTTCTCCATAGTGGCTGTACTAGTTTGCATTCTCACCAACAAAGTAAGAGGGTTCCCTTTTCTCCACACCCTCTCCAGCATTTATTGCTTGTAGACTTTTGGATAGCAGCAATTCTGACTGGCATGAGATGGTATCTCATTGTTGTTTCGATTTGCATTTCTCTGATATTGAGTGATGTTGAGCATCTTTTCATGTGTTTGTTAGCCATCTGTATGTCTTCTTTGGAGAAATGTCTACTTAGTTCTTTGGCTCATTTTTTGATTGGGTCATTTATTTTTCTGGAATTCAGCTGCAAGAGTTGCTTATATATTTTTGAGATTAATTCTTTGTCCATTGCTTCATTTGCTATTATTTTCTCCCATTTTGAAGGCTGCCTTTTCACCTTGCTTTTAGTTTCCTTTGTTGTGCAGAAGCTTTTAATTTTAATTAGGTCCCATTTGTTTACTTTTGCTCTTATTGACAATATTCTGGGAGGTGGGTCATAGAGGAGCCTACTGTGATTTATGTCAGAGAGTTTTTTGCCTATGTTGTCCTATAGGAGTTTTATAGTTTCTGGTCTTATGTTTAGATCTTCGATCCATTTTGAGTTTATTTTTCTGTGTGGTATTAGAAAGTGTTCTAGTTTCATTCTTTTACAAGTGGTTGACTAGTTTTCCCAGCAGCACTTGTTAAAGAGATTGCCTTTTCTTCATTGTATATTCTTGCCTCCTTTGTCAAAGATAAGGTGTCTATAGGTGCCTGGATTTATCTCTGAGCTTTCTATTTTTTTCCATAGATCTACATTTCTGTCTTTGTGCCAGTACCATACTGTCTTGATGACTATAGCTTTGTAGTATAGCCTGAAGTCAGGGAGGCTGATTCCTCCAGGTCCATTCTTCTTTCTCAAGATTGTTTTGGCTATTTGCAGTTTTTGTATTTCCATACAAATTGTGAAATCATTTGTTCTAGTTCTGTGAAAAATACCATTGCTAGCTTGATAGGGATTGCACTGAATTTATATATTACTTTGGGTAGTATACTGATTTGCACTGTATTGATTCCTCCAATCCATGAACATGGTATATTTTTTCATCTATTTGTGTCCTCTTTGATTTCTTTCATCAGTGTTTTATAATTTTCTTTATATACATCTTTTGTTTCTTTAGGTAGATATATTCCTAAGTATTTTATTCTTTTCATTGCAATGGTGAATGGAATTGTTTCCTTAATTTCTGTTTCTGTTTTCTCACTGTTAGTGTATAGGAATACGAGGGATTTCTGTGTGTTAATTTTATATCCTGCGACTTTACTACATTCATTAATTAGCTCCAGTAATTTTCTGGTGGAGTCTTTAGGGTTTTCTATGAAGAGCATCGTGTCATCTGCAAACAGTGAGAGTTTTACTTCTTTTCCAACCTGCATTCATTTTATTTCTTTTTCTGCTCTGATTGCTGCAGCCAAGACTTCCAAAACTATGTTGAATAGTAGTGGTGAGAGTGGGCACCCTTGTCTTGTTCCTGAATTTAGGGGGAATGCTTTCAATATTTTACCATTGAGGATAATGTTTGCTGTGGGTTTGTTATATATAGTTTTTAGTATGTTGAGGTATGTTCCTTCTATTCCTGCTTTCTGAAGAGTTTTTTTTTTTATCATAAATGTATGTTGAATTTTGTCAAAGTCTTTCTCTGCATCTATTGAGATAATCAATGGTTTTTATTTTTCAGTTTGTTAATGTGGTATATTACATTGTTTTGCAGATATTAAAGGATCCTTGCATCTGCGATAAAGCCCACTTGGTCATGATGTATGATCTTTTTAATATGTTGTTGGATTCTGTTTGCTAGAATTTTGTTAAGGATTTTTGCATCTATGTTCATCAATGATATTGGCCTGTGGTTTTCTTTTTTTGTGGCATCTTTGTCTGGTTTTGGTATTAAGGTGATAGTGGCCTCATTGAATGAGTTTGGCAGTTTACCTTCCTCTACAATTTTCTGGAAGAGTTTGAGTAGGATAGGTGTTAGCTCTTCTCTAAATTTTTGGTAGAATTCAGCTATGAAGCCATCTGGTCCTGGGTTTTATTTGCTCGAAGATTTCTGATTACAGTTCAATTTCCATGCTTGTGATGGGTCTGTTAAGATTTTCTATTTCTTCCTGGTTCAGTTTTGGAAAGTTATACTTTTCTAAGAATTTGTCCATTTCTTCCAAGTTGTTCATTTTATTGGCATATAGTTGCTGATAGTAGTCTCTTATGATCCTTTGTGTTTCCGTGTTGTCTGTTGTGACTTCTCCATTTTCATTTCAAACTTTGTTGATTTGATTATTCTCCCTTTGTTTTTTGATGAGTCTGGCTAATGGTTTGTCAATTTTATTTATCTTCTCAAAGAACCAGCTTTTAGCTTTGTTGATTTTTGCTATTGTCTCTTTTGTTTCTTTTGCATTTGTTTCTACCCTAATTTTTATCATTTCTTTCCTTCTACTAACCCTGGGGTTCTTCATTTCTTCCTTTTCTAATTGCTTTGGGTGTAGAGTTAGGTTATTTATTTGACTTTTTTCTTGTTTCTTGAGCTAAGCCTGTATTGCTGAACCTTCCCCTTAGCACTGCTTTTGCAGTGTCCCATAGGTTTGGGGTTGTTGTGTTTTCATTTTCATTCGTTTCTATGCATATTGTGATTTCTTTTTTGTTTTCTTCTGTGATTTGTTGGTTATTCAGCAGCTGTTGTTCAGCCTCCATATGTTGGCATTTTTAAGTTTGTTTCTTGTAATTGACATCTAATCTTACTGCATTGTGGTCAGAAAAGATGCTTGGAATGATTTCAATTTTTTTGAATTTACCAAGGCTAGATTTATGGCCCAGGATGTGATCTATCCTGGAGAAGGTTCCATGTGCACTTGAGAAAAAGGTGAAATTCATTGTTTTGAGGTGAAATGTCCTATAGATATCAATTAGGTCTAACTGGCCCATTGTATCATTTAAAGTTTGTGTTTCCTTGTTAATTTTCTGTTTAGTTGATCTATCCATAGGTGTGAGTGGGGTATTAAGATTTCCCACTATTATTGTGTTATTGTTAATTTCCCCTTTCATACTTGTTACCATTTGCCTTACATATTTCAGTGCTCTTATGTTGGGTGCATATATATTTGTAATTATTTTATCTTCTTCTTAGATTGATTCTTTGATCATCATGTAATGTTCTTTTTTGTCTCTTTTCACACCCTTTATTTTAAAGTCTATTTTATCTGATATGAGTATTATTACTACTTCTTTCTTTTGGTATCCACTTGCATAAAATATCTTTTTCCAGCCCTTCACTTTCAGTCTGTATATATCCCTTGTTTTGAGGTGGGTGTCTTGTAGACAGCACATATAGGGGTCTTATTTTTTTTATCCATTCAGCCAGACTTTGTCTTTTGGTTGGGGCATTCAACCCATTTACACTTAAGGTAATTATTGATAAGTATGATCCCATTGCCATATACTTTGTAGTTTTAGGTTCAAGTTTATACACCCTTTCTGTTTCCTGTCTAGAGAAGATCCTTTAGCATTTGTTGGAGAGCTGGTTTGGTGGTGCAGAATTCTCTCAGCTTTTCTTGTCTGTAAAGCTTTTGAAATCTTCATATTTGAATGAGATCCTTACTGGGTACAGTAATCTGGGTTGTAGGTTTTTCTCTTTCATCTCTTTAAGTATGCCCTGCCATTCCCTTCTGGCTTGAAGAATTTCTATTGAAAGATCAGCTGTTATCCTTATGGAGACCCTTGTTGTTTTACTTGTTACTTTTTGTAACAAGTAACATGTGTTACTTGTTTTTCCCTTGTTGCTTTTAATATTTATTCTTTGTTTTTGATCTTTGTTAATTTGAATAATATGTGTCTTGGGGTGTTTCACCTTGGGTTTATCCTGTTTGGGACTCTCTGGGTTTCTTGGACTTGGGTGACTATTTCCTTCCCCATTTTAGGGTGGTTTTCAACTATTATCTCCTTGAGTATTTTCTCATGGCCTTTCTTTTTGTCTTCTTCCTCTGGGACTCCTATGACTCGAATGTTGGGGCATTTAACATTGTTCCAGAGGTCTCTGAGGTTGTCCTCATCTCTTTTAATTCTTTTTTCTTTTTTCTTCTCTGCTTCATTTATTTGTACCATTCTTTCTTCTACCTCACTTATTCTATCTTCTGCCTTCATTATTCTACTGTTGGTTCTCTCCAGAGTGTTTTTTATCACATTTATTGCATTATTCATTATTAATTGACTCTTTTATATCTTCTAGGTCCTTGTTAAACTTTTCTTGCATCTTTTCAATCCTTGTCTCCAGGCTATTTATCTGTAACTCCAATTTGTTTTCAAGATTTTGCATCATTTTTACTATCATTATTCTGAATTCTTTTTCAGATAGACTCCCTATCTCCTCCTCTTTTGTTTGGTTTGATGGGCATTTATCATGTTCCTTTCCCTGATGAGTATTTGTCTGCCTTTTCATCTTGTTTATATTTCTGTGTTTGGGGTGGTCTTTCTGTATTCTGGTAGTTTGTGGTTCCTCTTTATTGTGGAGGTTCCTCCCTGTGGGGGAGATTGGACGAGTGGCTTGTCAAGGTTTCCTGATTAGGGAAGCCTGCATCAGTATTCTGGTGGGTAGAGCTGGATTTCTTCTCTCTGGAGTGCAATGAAGTGTCCAGTAGTGAGTTTTGAGATGTCTATGGGTTTGCTGTGACTTTGGACAGCCTGTATATTGAAGCTCAGGGCTATGTGTTGCTGGAGAATTTGCATGGTGTGTCTTGCTCTGGAACTTGTTGGCTCTTGGGTGGCATTTGGTTTCAGTGTAGGTATGGAGGCTTTTGGAAGAGCTCTTATTGATTAATGTTCCCTGGAGTCAGGAGTTCTCTGCTGTTCTCAGGTTTTGTACTTAAGCCTCCTGCCTCTGGATTTCAGTCTTATTCTTACATTAGCTTCAAGACTTCTTCATCCATACAGCACCAATGATAAAATATTTAGGTTAATGGTGAAAGATTCTCCACAGTGAGGGACACCCAGAAAGGTTCACAGAGTTGCATGAAGAAGAAAAGAGGGAGGAGGGAGATAGAGGTGACCAGGAGGAGAAGAGGGGGATTAATAAGGGGGAGAGCAATCTAGCCAGTAATCAATATCCTATGTGCTCTCCACAGTCTGGAACCCTCAGAGAGATTCACGGAGTTACATAAAGAAGAGGGAGGAAGGAGATAGAGTTGACCAGGAGGAGAAAAGGGGGGATTAAAAAGCGAGAGACAGATCTAGCCAGTAATCATTTGCCTAATTGTTCTCCACAGCCCAGAACACACAAAGAGATTCACAGAGTTGGACTGAGAAGGAAAGGGGGAGGGAGGAGAAAGAGGTGACCTTCTTTTGAAGACAATGGGCTGCCTTTCTGGATGCCCGATGTCCTCTGCCAGCGTTCAGAAATTGCTTTGTGGAATTTGCTCAGCGTTCAAACATTCTTTCAATGAATTTGTGGGGGAGAAAGTAGTCTTCCCATCTTATTCCTCTGCCATCTTGGAACTCTCCCCCTCATTTACTTCTTTTATAAATTTGTTGATAAATTATTTAATAATCAGCTATCAATCTTACATCCAATTTTGTAATCAAAAGAACTTCTCTTGATTTTTCAAAACTACAAAAGAGCATGAATAGACTTGGACAAGAAGCTTTGTTTTCCCAAATAGATAATGCTTCCTAACACTGCTTATAGAAGTGTTGAAATGATCATCATAGAAGTTTAGAAGGTGTTCAGTGAGGCCTTTTCCGCATATCTTAATTGTAACAGGGTTTTACAAGATCTTTCCCTTGATCACTTGCAGGTCTAATGGGCAGTGTTTCTATTATGCTCTGATTTCAGTTTTGACTTGAGAATAGACAGCCCTGCATTATATCAAGGGGACATGGGAGATGCAAGGGAATATTGATCCTGGGTCCTCTGAGGCCATCAGGGTAACAGCCAACAAATCATATCCCTGGTAAATTATGTCTTTGACATTATGTCAAACTGGATTACCAACTAGTTGAGAAAAGAACTGTGGATTGTGCTATTATTTCATACTTATAGTGAGATACAGAAACATGCCCTGCCATTGTAGCATCACAATATTTATCAATTAACATGATCCTTTCAGGGATCCAATCAGAAAGTGTTATTTCCTAAATCAGGTTTATAAGAAAAGAAGCAAATGAGTACAAGTCATCCCTCAACCAAGAAACACAGAAAAAGAGAGACTGGAAAGAGATCATGCCCTTGAGCTCCATGACTATGAAACTTTTATCCATAGGCTTGAGAACCTAGAATTTGGCTATTTCGGATCAATGCTCTTTCTTCATGACCATAAAGGAGGTGTTTTTATAAACTCTTCCTGAAATTTAAGTTCTCACCAAACTAATAAAAATTATAAAAAATAATACAATAAAATTATATAAAGTTAGAATGACACTAACTTCTAGTAGTATATCAAGGCTGTATATTGTTACTATGCTTATTTCAATTCTATGTAGGGTATATCATGAGAAATGCCAGGCTGGATGAATCACAAGCTGGAATAAAGATTCCTGGGAGAAATATCAACAACCTCAGATATGCAGATGATACCACTCTAACGGCAGAAAGTGAAGAGGAACTAAAGAGCCTCATGATGAGGGTGAAAGAGGAGAATGAAAAGGCTGACTAAAACCTCAATATTCAAAAAATGAAGATCCCCAGTTTCTTCCCTGCTGTTTGTTCTCTTTTCTCACTACCTTTGCTAGCACATACAGTATCTTAGTGTGAATAAAATGAGTGAGCATCTCCTCTAAATAACTGCAGCAACTCCAGGAGGGTTCTCCCCTTGGGGAAGAAAGTGTGGGTTGAGTGTGGGCTGGAATTGAGCTCCCTCATTTGTTTGGCTGGGCAATTTCTGAAGGGCACAGCCTGAAAAATCCTAGGCAGTGTTTCTGCAAGTTGATAAATTAGTCAATACACCAGGCATGCAGCATCTAGCAATGGCCCAAGATGAATTTGAGGAAAAAACTGGCATTCTGAGTCCTATACAGGAAAGTAAACAAGAAAGCTATAGGCTTATACTACACAGTTTTCTTTGATAAATATTACCCTTATTAAAATTAGTATGGTTATATAGAAGTTGTTAAGATTTTCCTTGATCTTTATATGTTTTCTGTAATCTTGTGTCATTTTTTTTAAACAAAAATGCATTTCTTTTAGAAGGCAAAATGTAAGCTAAGTATAACAGTACTGGGATAAACTATTATAATATGAAATTCTTTATTGCCTCCAGGTATCATAAACTGAGGGTAGGATAATACAGAAGGATAGCCTAATTGGTTCCTCTGCAATCTCTGTCCCACCCACGTTTCCAGCAATTAAAGAAGTTGGAAATTAGGGACAAAGCTCTAGCACCTGATTCTAATCTCAAATCCTATCTTTACCCCTAATATGTCCTCAGCCCTGAAGTCTGTGATCCCAAAGCATCTCCAGAGCATAAGGATCCATTTTTACTGAGAAGCAACTTGTAGCAGAAAAAGCACAGAAGGCAGAACCAGAAAATCAGGGTGCATGTACTTGCTGCTTAACTTGGTATAAGAAAATTTATGTCTCTACGACTCAGATTTCTTATCTTTAAGATGTGAAAAATAAAACTTCCTTTTCAATAGCAGTTAGGTAATTAAAGGAAATACTCTATAGAGCAAATACTTCGAGATCATAAACCCCATGTACATAAAAGCATTTATCATTACTATCACAAATATTAGGATATAAACTTCTCTATGTTTGAGTCCTCAACTATAAAACTGTTAATATTCTCTTCCTCAAAGGAATTCACAGGATCTGTTTTCTAAGTTCACAATGATATAATAGATATAACACACATAGTACAGAGACACAGAGCTTCAAATTTGTATTACTACTTTTTTTCTTCTGTTATTTCCACCTTACATGATTTCCTTCTTATATGATTACCCTTAAAAAAAAATTGGCCTCAAATTTTACCTAAACTTAACCTTGCTTTATAAGCTTCATTGTAATTATTTTTTAATTATCTCTTTTATTTTTCCTTTCTGTGATTAATGTCAGGAACTGTGAAATCTACACAGTTTAGAGAACACATTGTACTCTTGCTGGCCTCCTAATACTAGTAAATGTGACCCTGTGTTCAAGCTCATTTTAGTTCTAAGGAAACAGAGATCAAATGCCAAAACCCCTGGATCATCAAAAGAGCAAGAGAGTTACAGAAAACCATTTACTTCTGCTTTATTGACTATGCCAAAGCCTTTGACTATGTGGATCACAACAAACTGTGAAAAATTCTTAAAGAGATGGGAATACTGGACCACCTTACCTGCCTCCTGGGAAATCTGTATGCAGGTCAAGAATCAGACATGGAACAGACTGGTTCCAAATCAGGAAAGGAGTACGTCAAGGCTGTATATTGTCACCTTGCTTACTTAATTTATATGCAGAGCACATCATATGGGCATCATTTCTCAAATGCCAGGCTAAATAAAGGACAAGCTGGAGTCAAGATTGCTGGGAGAAATATCAATAACCTCAGATACACAGATGACACTACCTTTATGGCAGAAAGTGAAGAAGAGTGAAAATGAAACAGACGAGTGAAAAAGTTGGCTTAAAACTCAACATTCAGAAAACTAAGATCATGGCATCTGGTCCCATCACTTCATGGCAAATAGATGGGGAAACAATGGAAACAGTGACAGACTTTATTTTGGGGGGCTCCAGAATCACTGCAGATGGTGACTGAAGCCATGTAATTAAAAGATGCTTGCTCATTGGAAGAAAAGCTATGACAAACCTAGACAGTTTATTAGAAAGCAGAGACATTACTTTACAAACAAAAGTCAATCTAGTCAAAGCTATGGTTTTCCAGTAGTCATACATGGATGTGAGAGTTGGACTATAAAGAAAGCTGAGCACCAAAGAATTGATGCTTTTGGACTGTGGTGTTGGAGAAGATTCTTGAGAGTCCCTTGGACAGCAAGGAGATTCAACCAGTCCATCCTAAAGGAAATCACTGCTAAATATTCATTGGAAGAACTGATGCTGAAGCTGAAACTCCAATACTTTGGCCACCTGATGTTAAAAACTGACTTATTTTAAAAGACCCTGATGCTGGGAAACATTGAAGGCAGGAGGAGAAGCAGACGACAGAGGATGAGATGGTTGGATGGCATCACAGACGCAAAGGATTTGATTTTGAGTAGGCTCCGGCAGTTGGTGATGGACAGGGAAGCCTGGTGTGCTTCAGTCCATGGGATCACGAAGAGTCGGACATGATTGAGGGACTGAACTGAACTTAAGTAAAAGAGTTTATTCACTTATTGCCTTTCTCGTGGATTCTGTGTTTAATATAGCAAATTTTGATTATATTTATTTATCAAAGATCAATTCAGTTCAGTTCAGTTGCTTAGTCGTGTCCTACTCTTTGCGATGCCATGAATCTCAGCACATCAGGCCTCCCTGTCCTTCACCAACTCTTGGAATCCACCCAAACCCATGTCCATTGAGTTGGTGATGCCATCCAACCATCTCATCCTCTGTTGCCCCCTTTTCTCCTGCCCTCAATCTTTCCTGGCATCAGGGTCTTTACCAATGAGTCAGCTCTTCACATCAGGTGGCCAAAGTATTGGAGTTTCAGTTTCAACATCAGCCCTTCCATTGAATATCCAGGACTTATCTCATTTAGGATGGACTGGTTGGATCTCCTTGCTGTCCAAGGAACTCTCAAGAGTCTTCTCCAACACCACAGTTCAAAAGTATCAATTCACAGCACTCAGCTCTCCTTATAGTCCAACTCTCACATTCATACATGACTACTGGAAAAACCATAGCCTTTACTAGACGGACATTTATTGGCAAAGTAATGTCTCTGCTTTTTAATATGTTGTCTAGGTTGATTATATCTCTCCTTCCAAGGAAAAGTGTCTTTTAATTTCATGGCTGCAATCACCATCTGCAGTGATTTTGGAGCCCAGATCAAGGATAGCTAGGGACAATAACATGATTGGCTAAGTTCATTTCTAATCTGATTCTCAATCATTGCCCCATCCAAAACCTATTTTTCTCTAGGCCCCAAAGCAGAGTCACTTGCCATTCTATACACATTTCTAGAGTACCTTACGGTTACCTCAATTACATTTCTTAACCCACTGGACTGCAACTATCCATTCTATTGACTTTCACTATACTCTGACCTTCAGTTTTAATCATAACTAAGTCCAACGTGTAGAATCAAGAACACTGGCTCACAAAAAAATAGCAAACCTGCAACATTTATTCATCTCTCCTTATGTCAGACAAGGGTCCAATTGTTTCTACACGTATTACTCAGCAAAAAAACAATTTTTAAATGGTAAAATTATGAACCTCATGCAGACAAAATGAACGTGTATTAAAGATATTATTTAACTCATAATAAAGATTTCAGTCAGCTGTTACAAATTGTTCAAAGAAGTTAAACAAGCACAAATTTATGTAAAAAACTGATGAAATGAATTACAAAGAGAAACTGGCTTTCTCCATGGAGAGAAAGCAATCGAACCTCCCTCTGAAAGAATATCTTCATTGTCTATAGATAAGAATTATTTTTCATAGCTGTAAATGATCTATGGGATCAGGATCAGATAATCTGGAATTATATACTGTGGAGAATGCATAATTTCCACCCAAACACATTTTTCCCTGTAATTATTTTAATTTTCACAAAATAGGCAATCTTCGTTAAATTTAAGCAAAAGCACTTAATTTCCCAATTCACCCCATAGGAAAAAAGAGTCCTTTTATTTTCCTTTTGTATGTTTTTAATCCCACTCTCTATTTTCAGCCCAACACTTAATCATTAAACATTTTTCTCTGAACTCAATAGACAATGAGCTTTCTACCTGTTAATCTTAAATTCTGGAAGTATACACACTGGGGAGAATATGCAGAGAGTCTGCATATGTCAGTACAGGAAAGAAAACAAAAGAGACAAAGATCAGTATTGGCTGAAAATTTGCTAATAATGGCAAGTTACATCTTATTAGTGTAAGTCAAATCTCCTTATACCAGCTGTGCAGTCTTTATCTCTGGAATAATCTTTCTCCATCCAACCATCATGTTTCCCAAATCATTTTCATTTTCCATACCAATTATCTCTTTTCATAGGACACCGCAAAAATCACTGCTTCCATTATAGCACTGATATTGCCCTTCCTTTCCCTTGCCACATGTTGTCTTTTCCCAGCTGTGGATAATAAGATGGGAATTTCCCCAGAGCACTCATATACTTTCTCTTCAATATGCCTCTGTTCCCCAAAGTCACCTGGCCATGAAAGGAAATAGAATTAATAGTCAGATTTGCTCCCCAACAAATTTTCACTATGTTCAGCCAATCAAGATGTCAGGAACTTGCTGACTAGAATGGCTTCACTTTGATGCTATCAGAATGAAGGGCGATAAAAGGAAAACAGCAAGGGAAGCAATATGATAATCCTGTTTCCTCTGTATTTTTTAAGCAAGCTATTTTTAGTTTGTCGGCCAAGAAAAGTACATATTCTTTTTCAGAAATCTTATAGCCTGTTTACACAAGATACAGAAATTGAAAAGGGGCCACTTAAGAGCAGGAATCAAGGTAGTACAAACTTTCTGAATGCATCTCTACCTCCTCTAGATATTTTTAAAACTAAATCACCTTTCAGTTCTTAGGTCTCTTGTTATTTTTCTCCTCTGTAGGATAAAGTGGAGAAAAGGTAGAGGAAAACTGAATCAGACAACTCCCTCAAGGATTAAAAGAGCTACATGATAAACTTTCAAAGTTTTCATTAAATTTAATAATTTTTTTTATTTTTAGAATAACAATGAAACATAAAATAGAATTGAAAATATTACACAAATACCGCCAAACAAGTGTTGGGGAACCAGACAATGGTTTATGCATTTATAATTTATATTTTCTTGATTTTTTCCCACATGTTATAAATATTCACAATCAATGTACTCTCTGCCATTTTAAAATTTATAATCTAAGGAAAATTGATCACTTGGAAAAGGTTGTTTTAAGTGTAGCTTATTTTTAATGGTTCAAATTTCATTTGGAAGATAAGATAGAACTTTCTTTATTGCTCTATGAATAGGAAAATTTTCGTACTTCTTTTCAAGTTAATTGTGGCAGGTTTCCCAGATGAAGCTGAATTTGAGGTGAGAGTTGAAGATACAACTTGCCAAGAAACTCATATAATGTATGTTTCTGGACTCACAAACTATTAAAAAGATAGGGAAGGCTAGACATCTTTCAGCTAAAGTGCATATTGTTCAGAAATCAGTCAAGCGCACTGTCATTGATTAACTTTTGTTGAAGATATTTCTTCTCATGGTTCATTTTGCTTCTGATTGACCAACAGGTAATAATTTTTCTTCCTCATCCAACTTTGAAGATTCTATTTGATTGGTCTTTGCCTTTCAATAACCTTCATTATAACCAAACCCAAAAACATGATTGATTTAAGCCATACTATCAGTTAAAATATAGATTTGTTAAACTTCTTATTCATCAAAGTCAATTTAATTTTCCACCAGGTATTTACAGCATTTCAATCATATAAATATGAGGAGGATAAAACGTATTTTTTAATATTTTAATATATACCATACAACCATTCACTCTAGTTCTTTTTATGAAGATTATTAATTATGTTATATAAATTAAATTATTGGTAGACAACATAAACACTTAAAACACATTCTAAATTAAATAAAAAAGGATAATTCCAGGATTACCAAGCAAAGAGTGATTACTGATGATCTGATATAAACTCTTTGGTTTTCCAGCTGAAATTCACTCTCATGAAATTTGGCTTCATTAGAAGTTTTACTGAACCACTTAAAAAATACAATTGATAATATGAAGCACATCATTGGAAATTAATACTCTATTTTTCTTAGTCCTTCAAATTCATTATTTTATCAGAGCACTTGTTTCACATGCTTAACTTAAGAAAGGAAACTGTAGCAGACATTTGAGAAAAGATTATTCTCATTACAATACTGCAATTCAATTATTTAAAAAGTTCTCATTCCTAAATTTTATGCATACTGTTTAAAATATAGATACCAATGTAAACACAAGATCAGAATTTTCAAATAGTTGTTTATACTTACTTCTTTGAGAATACATGTAGCAAGATATCTTTGGAAGACTAACATCTAAATAGTTTATTTTTAACTGCAGAATTAATTGAATGTTGATATAATCATATTGTAACCGATTAGAGAACACTACCTATAAGGAATTAGGATAGGATACAATACAATGCGGAGAAGGCAATGGGAACCCACTCCAGTACTCGTGACTGGAAAATTCTGTGGCCAGAGATACCTCATAGACTACAGTCCATGGGGTCGCGGGGAGTCGGACACAACTGAGAGACTTCACTTTCACTTTTCACTTTCATGCATTGGAGAAGGAAATGGCAAACCCACTCCAGTGTTCTTGCCTGGAGAATCCCAGGGATGGGGGAGCCTGGTGAGCTGCCCTCTACGTGGTCACACGGAGCCGGACGTGACTGAAACAACTCAGCAGCAGCAACAGCAGAATACAATGACAAAGTCCCAAGTTGCTACAGTGCATCCTAGAGTGCAGTCTGCCAGTCAGTTATTGTGATTCTTTATTTGAATTGAATTAATTTTGTGCAAACTAATTGATTTAAGGAAACATTTTACCACATCTGGACTGGGTAATTTTCTGTTAGTTTTATTTACTTAACTGTCTTAGTATTTCATATTTGTGAAAAATGAGTACATAAAAAATCAAATGGAAGGAAATTCCATATTGACAAAATTACTGGCCAACACAATTACTAGTATTTTAAGAAGTTATTCAGATATAGAATCTTGATATTAATAAAATTATGGGAAGCTCTTCTTGCATGAAATGAAGAGAATATTATACTTATCATTTCAAAATCAAGGGTACCCAATAATAAAAACAAGATTTTAATAAATGAAATTACATAGAATACCTAATTTTTAAAAGATATCATTTATTCATATTACATGTTTATAAAAGAAGAGCATAGAAACCAGCTTAAATTCATCACACAGTGAAAAACACAACATTCATATCTGTGCATAGGCATATGTGCTAGATTTATTTTAATGGAAATATAGTAATTCATCAAAATTTTTCATTTGACATATATATATATATATATATATATATATGGTTTTCTGACCTTAAATATGTTTTCCATCATAATCTTCAAAGTCTGAATAGTATTACAATACATAAATTAATGTAGTACAAGTTTTTTATTTGAATAACTTCTTAACTAAAGAAACTGGGATTCTTTTACAGAAACATTAATCTAGTGGTACTTATGCATCTATTTTGTGATACAGCTATATTTAGGGCTGAACAGTATCTATTCACATTAGATAAATGTGAATATATCATGAACTTTAGGGATATTAAGTTCAAAATATTAAAGCTTATTTGACAATGAGCTTCTAAAAATATAATTGTTTGCATTTTCTCACTTTAATAATTAAATAAGGTAAATGCAAGAAAATTTTAGTTTAAAAAAATCAAACATTTTGTTATCCCTCCAATTCTGCATTTTTCCTAATGAATAATCTAGATATTACTAATTACTTTTGCTGTGATTCCTTTTAGTATAAGCTCATATACATATTTCTCTCATTACATTCTAAAATGCTGATTGAGCATTGCAGTTAATGTACCCCAAACACACATATACACATTCACACAAACAAGTACTGTCACCTTGGATTTCTTTCAAAAATCCTATTGTTGTCTGTTGCCTCATGACTTTGCCCCTGTTTTCCCTCTGCCAGAAATGTCATCTTCCCAATCTGACCATTAACTTGATCATATAATATCAGTGTGTAAGACAGAGACCCTGTCTGTTTTGTATACTATGCGTCAATCTCCCGAGGTCTGATTGTGGAAAGTGCAATTAAATACTTGTTAAACATGGCAGGGAAAAAAGAATATATTGATTAGCACAAGGAAAATGTATTTGTCATTATTTTACAGCAGTTTTCAAATAAAAAATGATTAATAATATTTAATTATTTTATATTAGTCAATAATTTGTTAAAACCCTTCTTGAGACATCCTTTTCTCTCACAAATTTATTTCATTATCTTTTAAAATTTGTTTTAGTTTCTTGAAGCAAATGTTTAGTTTGCATATTTTTAGCATTTTGATACCAAAAGAATTAAGGTTCTATTAATACATTTTCCTCTAAATAAAAATAATGCAATTTATTTATTCATTCCATGCTGATGGGATTTGAATTGTTTCCAACAGTAATTAACAGTGGTCATTTTGTAAACAATGTTCTCCTGCACCTAAGCATGCATATCTCTAAGATACATATGAATATATATTTAGAGAATAAAAAATGATTAAAGGTTAAAAGACATTTATAAGTAATTTAAAATTTTGAATACAAGCTTAAGTAATTGCTATGTATTTAATAAAACATCAACTCTAGAATTACACCCTCTTCACAATTTAAATTGTTTCATGGCAACAATTAAACTTTCAGAAACCATTAACTAATTTAAAATTATTTAATATGGTTACATTTACTAAATTATTAATTTTTTCTTCTGAACAGCTATAATTATCTTCAATTCAACATGTATTTGACAACAATGGAATTTAAGAATTCTGAAAATGTATTACACCTAGTAAATAAACATTGATTTCAAGATTAAACTTTTTACAACCTTTATTTTTTCCACATGGTCTATGAAAAACTGAAAGGAAGTGATTTCTAGTGATTTTTCCCCCTAAAATATTTTTATTTTATATATTTCTTTGATGTATTTTTCTGTGTAAATATCACATCTTTGAGAATTTAAATTTATATTATTTAAATGTTTTATCTTTGATTTATTTTTAGTTGTTTCTTTCCTTTAAATCTACTTTGGAATTAGCATTCTTTCTTTTTATTTCAACTTCTATAGTGAAAATACATATAAAATGGTAATGACAAATAATGAAAAATTTATCATTTTACTCACCCACATATACGGTACATGACCCATACCATACGGTATATGGTATATATAGCTTTTATTGAAACTATATGGGTTTTGTCAAAGAAAAATTCCACTATGCAGACTTAAATAGGCAAGAAACATTTTATTAAAGATGATTGCAGTAAGTAGGAGATTGAACTGAGCTGCTCTGCTGAAACAAGGCTGGACAGTAAGTAAGCCCTTTGTGAGCTAGTAGGAAATCACTGGATGCCACTGGGGTAAAGTTGATCAATATGATTAGGCCATTTGTGTTTCTAATCGGTGCTTCTTGACCATCCCAAAGAGACTAAGAGATAGGGATGCTATTTTTTTAATGATTACTTTTCAAAGGTCTTTGAGAAAGATATTTCCTGGATTGTGGAACTGCCAAGAGGCTGGGAGAAGACTTCAATCTTACAGGGGAAGAGAAAGTATTTATAACTGCAAGTTTTCTAAAATAAATGCTGTTTTAAAAAAAAAAGTAGAATAGAGGTTTATTGTCATGAAATTTTAATGTTTAGTCCAAGTTAGGGGAAGGCAAAGGTTCTCTTAGTCAGTTTATTATTGCTTTTACATATTTGTCTCTTTCAGTAATTATGCTCCATTTTTTCTTTTTTTACTTAGTACACCATCAACAGGCTTTCCAGGTGTCTCAGTGGTAAAGAATCCTCTTGCCAATGCAGGAGACACAGGAGACGCAGGTTCAATCCCGAGGTGGGGAAGATCCCCTGGAAAAGGAAATTTCAACCCACTCCAGTATTCTTGCCTATAAAATTACATGGACAGATGAGCCTCGTGGGCTACAGTCTGTGGGGTCGCAAAGAGTCAGACATAACTGAGCAAGCAAGCACACACACACACATCATCAACATTTATTTGTGCTAAGTGGCTTCAGTCTTGTCCCACTCTTTGTGACCCTATGAACTGCAGCCCACCAGGCTCCCTTGTCCATGGGATTTTCCAGGCAAGAATACTGGAGTGGATTGCTGTGCCCTCCTCCAGGGGATCTTCCCCACCCAGGGATGGAACCTGTGTCTCCTATGTCCCTGCAGTGGCAGGCAGGTTATTTACCACTAGGGGCACCTGGAAAGTATATCTATTTACTACCTGATTCTCAGTAAATGTTTTTAAAATTCTTTTGAAATTGCTTTCTTATTTCGCTTTTGTCCTGTTCTACCTACATGCAATAGTAGTGCTTTAACCTCCCCACCCCCCAGATTTATATGCCTTCTGTTCATGGTTTCTGAAACTTTAAAAACCTTATGTATCGAGAATTTCAATTGGGCGGCGGCATATTTTAGTACAAATAGTTTTGAGATCTGTCAGGTAAGTTTATTTCTCTTCTCAGTTCTTGCCTCATAGCAACAAAAATTTGGAAAAGTGGACTAAAGTGTTTAAAACAGCAGACAAGTTACAGCTCAGTTCAGCCCAAGCAGACAGATCTTTTATTTAGACGTTGCTAACTTTCTGGTTCTCTTTGCCCACAACTTTTTTCCTATTCTTAAGTAATTTCCTGTAAATTTTTGCATTTGTCTCACACCTGCCCATCTATGTTTTGATGTTTATTTTATTCTTTTTTATCTGTCTTTCAGACATGAGAAAAACTCTGGGCTTCAATTTCCACCAAAATCACCTGGGTGGGTTTTCCTCCAACCCCTCATTTCTCCCATGGACAGTATAAGTGTCCTTCTGGATATTAAGTGGAAGGCACTCAAAATTCAGAATCCTAGAAATTTAGAGGCAAAGGAAGAGTTTAGTCCCTGGGGTCTGTCAAGAGAAAGATCCTCTCAGTGCTAGTTTGGACTCCTATAGGAGTATATTGCCTTGAGGTATATTCCAGGTTAGTCTTAAACCAAACTGTTCCAGTTCATCTGGAAATGATTCGAGGTGCTACACACACCTTTCTTGATGCTCTAGGGAAGTAATCTAGCCAAAGCTGTTTGAGCCAAAGTAATCTAGCCAAAGTACTGGACCTCAGTTCTTCCTGGCAGCTACTTAAGGCTACTGAGGAAACACAGTTGTCAAAAGGATTCCACATAGAGGCTTTGCTGCTGCACCACTTCCCTTCCATTCCTCATTCTTATGAATAAGATCATTTTAGTCATATTTTGCCTCAGTCTCATCTAAATCAGATTGAGTAGCTCTGAGCCAGCCATTGTTTTCCTTCTTCTAGATGGTTCTTGCTGCATTAAATTGCCCCCCAAATCCTCTAAGGTGATGGCAAAAGGGTAATACTTTATACTGTTTCCAAATTACTGGTACTGCAATTCCAACCCCTGCATTCAGGTGCACATGTACATGTGTGCATACACACACACACACACACACACACACACACACGCACACACACACACATACACATGCAGCATCTTTCTCATCCTTTAGTCATTTCTTTGAGTTGAAAGTGAGACAAGATGAAGATTAGACATTTGTAATCATATCACTGTATTTTCAACAATTCTTTGTCACTTATTTTTGTTGTTGTTGATTTTTGTTTTGTTTTTCAGGATTGAACCTGAGAAAAGAAATTATTAGAGAGCTAGGAATAATAATGTTAATAAGAAATCTAATAACTGCAAGGGCTTACATTTGACCAAGAGTCAAAGTTTTCCTTGCATCTTTTCAAACTATTGTATAAATGAGTGACATTTGCTAGCAACCTATTTTTTGAGGATTAGAAAGTAAAACTAACTTGGACCCTTGGAACATGTAACACAATGTGAGTACTTAGTTGACCTAGAAAAGCTCTCCAAGGGACACAGAAACAATTACAGATTTAAATGGATGAAAACTTAGACAGATTTTATGTATATCAAATGTTTCAATTGTACTACTGGGGGGTAAAAGACCTTCTACGACTTTGTTGGTAGATTTTTTAATGCATAATACATAAAAGGAGAGATTATTAACACAGCTTACTTTTAATCAGAGGACTTCAATGTATTTTATAGGTAGTTATTCATCTTTAAGGAAAATAAGATGGCTTCTAAACCAGGAAAATAAATAGGGCTTTCATCTCTAAACAAAACTTTAACAAATAAATGGAAACACATTTAGATAACAACTGTTTCCCAGGTAGGGGGCTAGATGCCTAGGGGCTACATAGATATGAGACCAAATATCTATACTCTTGAAATTTTATATTTGAAGCAATCGTCCAAGGTTCTTTGTACAAATAATGAGGATGGGGGTTCAGAACGGCAAAACAATATTGTTTAGGGGACATGGGTTCTGTAAAGGAGCTAGCATTTTATGAATTTTGAAGGACAACAATTTATTTAGAGTTGAAGAAAATATAACAATCATTGTCAATTCCACACACATCATGTTACAAATTCTTTAAAAGATGGCACTGTTTATGGAAATATGTCCTTTCCCTCTAAGCCTCTTTTAGGAACTTTTGTTTTATTATTTGGTAACTCCAGTTAGGAGAAGGCAATGGCAACCCACTCCAGTACTCTTGCCTGGAAAATCCCATGGACGGAGGAGCCTGGTAGGCTGCAGTCCATGGGCTCTCAAAGAGTTGGACACAACTGAATGACTTCATTTTCACTTTTCACTTTCATGCATTGGAGAGGAAACAGCAACCCACTCCAGTGTCCTTGCCTGGAGAATCCCAGGGATGGCGGAGCCTGGTGGGCTGCCGTCTATGGGGTCACACAGAGTCGGACACGACTGCAGCAACAGCAGCAACTCCAGTTAACTGTTTTTCAGCCTGATTACCTACGTCCAATAACTCTTCAGCTCCTATTCTCAAAGCCACATTGTGCATTAAAATCACCTGTAGGGTCTGTTCAAACAGATTCCTGAGACCTGAACCCAGAAATTTGATTCAGTAGATCTGAGGAGGAGTAAAAATATTTGCATTTCTAACAAGCTAAAACAGGTCATGCTGCTGTTGCTAGTCCAAATAACTTCTGTGGGAGCTACAAAAAAATTATTTTTTTCTTTTGAGTAATTTTTGGATCTAGGCACAATGGAAACATTGGGTTCATCTAATATAAATACCATCACCATTCTGGTAGATGATTATTGTGAAAAAACTGATCTGCTAAAGCAGTATATCAAAACTTCAACATGCATATGAAGCATATAGAGGCCTTCTTGAAATGCTGACTCAAATTCATGAGATCTGGGGTGAGACCTGAGATTTTTGCATTTCTAGGTGGGGTGGACTGCACTACTATAAGTGAGTTATTAAAAGACATTGTGCATAGCACCTTAGAATGACTTTTTTTTTCAGTAACAAATGAGCTTCTTTAAGGAACATCTCAAATCCCAAATTAATCTAATTAATTTCCCCTCTTGTTACATTATCATTGTCAACTACTCTCAACAGAAAAAAAAAAATGTATTCACAGGAAACACAAAATAAGTCAGTGTCAGTAGCTCAGTCATATCCAACTCTTTGCAACCCCATGGACTGCAGCCAGGCTCCTCTGTTCATGGAATTCTCCAGGCAAGAGTACTGGAGTGGGTTGCCATTTCCTTCTCCAAAATAAGTCAAAGTAGACCTTAAATATCTTCCAAATCAATCCCTTCATTTTACTTATATGGACATCTCTCTGGTTCTACATGTGATTAGGAATAAGAACAACATAGAGGAATCATTCTAAAAAAATATTTTTGTTTTTCCAGGGTTGATTTAGTCATTTAGATAAAGAGAAGTCTCTTAAGTAGCAGTAACAGTTTATGAAACCAAAGTAGCACAATGATGTTTCAAGTCCCATGGAGATGTTAATGATCTTCACCTGCCTCTTTTTATGGCTATTAAAATAAATACTTACTTTATAGCCTATGCCTGAAACTAGTGGGGATTATAAGCAACCCTCCAAGAAACATGAGTCATTTCTTAAGCAGTGCCACAGGATACTTCATTTGATATCTTTGTTCAAACCTCTTTATAACACTAATTAGACACATCAAAAGAAGATACTTCTCTGTGTCAGTTTCATGTGAATTTCAATATAGTTTATCTCCAGCACATTCTGTTCCCTGCAGAGAATGAACAAGGCAATTAATCTCTCCCAGTTCTTCAGTTATTCAGGATAGTTTTAGGCAGGAGGAATCACATCCTGAATTCAGTTAAATTTCCAAAATGTCATGATAATTCTTTGCTTTTGAGTTGTGAAAGTGTTATTTACAGAGAAAATTGCCATAAGAAACAGTGTGCTTTGTTTTCTTATTTCTGAAGGTTACTTTCATCCATAAGAAGACTGAATAGAAGAACACTTTGAATTTACAAGCAGAAAGTTTCATTCTTAACTCTCTCTACGTGTAATTTTAGGACAAGCATTTTGTTCATTGCTCTCAATCCACCTGCAATGCAGGAGGCCTTGGTTTGATTCCTAAGTCAGGAAGATCCCCTGGAGAAGGTATAAGCTACCTGCTCCAGTATTCTTGGGCTTCTCTGGTGGCTCAGACGGTAAAGAATCTGCCTGCAAAGTGGGACACTTGGGTTCAGTCCTTGGGTTGGGAAGATCCTCTGGAGAAGGGAACAACTACCCATTCCAGTTTTCTGGCCTTGAGAATTCCATGGACAGAGAAGCCTGACAGGCTACAATCCAGGAGTTAAAGAGTTCAATGCAACTAAGCAAGTTTCACTTTCACTTTTCAGTCATAGAAATTAGAAAAAATTATTCCCCTAGGAAAACATAACTTGTATATTAGAAAGAGTATTTAAATTTCTTTTAAAAAAATTGATTCTTCGCATACTATAAATTCCTAATTAACTTAATAAAAATCCAGTATTTCCTCTAAGAAAAATCTTATTTCATTTATCCACCAATGTATCCATTTTCATAGTATCAGGCCAGTTCAGCTTTTGATGTTAAGCACTGTATATATTTATTGTGAAAAGTGGATGGAATAGGTTCCCGTATTAGGATAACTGCATATAAATTGGCAGGTATACTTTTTCCTTTACTGTCATAATTCCTTAGAGAATGAATCAACTTGACCACTTTTCTACTACTTTTAAAAGTCAGCATTTTGTATTTTCAAACCAAAGCCCTTATAAAAATAAACTATGCCTTTCAAAAAAACCTTCATATCTCTATATAATATGTATATAAATTAAAACCTGCTTTTTCTGGGTTTTTAAAACGTAGACTTTAAGATTCAATTGATTATATAAGAAAAATTCCTTATACTGTTGCTTTAAGACACTAGCATTTGGAAAACTAAAGTTTGATTTTATACTTAATATTTCATTAAATCTTGCAAATAGCCTTAATTAATATTTCATACATTCTCTCTGTTCCTAATGGTTTGAATGCCATTCTGACTAAAAAAATAAACCTAGTTTATTTTAGCATGTAGGTACCAGAGGCAGACCTAAGTTTTGTTAAAATAGGCAAGGAGGGAACAGTGGGAAGTGAAGAGGCATGCAAAAAAAAAAAAGGGAAAAGAGAAACAAAAAGGAAATGAGAGGGAATAAGACAGTAGGAATAAAGAAGTAAAGAGAAAAAAAAAAAAGGATGTGCAGAGTGGAAGTATACAATACTACCAAGAGTTGCCTTGGATGCTACTCTGACAATTTCTTTGTGATTATTTGAATGATTCATACCACCAGCTATGACTTTTTATGTTACAGATATTATAGAGCTTTTTTCTGAAGTGCGCTGCCTGAAGTAAACACCCAGGCTTGAGAGCCATTTTCAATATGTGACCTTGAGCAAGTCATTTCACCCATGTGCCTCAGTTCTACTATCTTCTAAATGAGAATCATATTAGCATCCAAATCAAAGAACTGGCCCAGAGACAACACTCCATAACTGCTACCAACTGGTACTGGTGGAAGTTTGCCATCCCGCTTAAAATTTTAAGCAAAATGAACATGATGCTTAATGTTCATATCAATTGCTACAGGTAAAACTAAAATTCTATGTCACTTAGCATCCCACAGAGAAACATTGCACACCAAAATTTTGATGAAAGAGAGTTTAATGAAGGGAATTGTACAGAGATGAGAGCAGCATTAAGGGGAGATCTACAAAGCATGATGAAGAGTTTTAACAGAAACGGCGGGAAGCTGCTCCGGACCTCTCACCCCCAAGGCCTGAAGGCATAGAAGGAAGATACAGTGTGCTCAGATCCAAGTAGGAACAATAGTTGTGAAAAACAAAAGAGAGCTCCTCCATCTAAAAGGAGCTGTAAGTACAGCACAGGGCACCTTGGCAGTGGCACTTTGGCATTAAATCAGATGATCCTCTGTCAGTGTTGGCTATGTCTTGTGTGTTGTAGGATGTTTACTAAACAGCCTCACTGGCCTCTAACCACTAGAAACCAGAAATAGTTCAGACTTGACAATCTCTTATCTTGACCACTTCAATCTTGATGATAGAAATGCCTTCAGATATTAGCTACTAAATGTTCCTCTACCAGGGGTGGGGAAGTGCAGAACTGCTTCAGGTTGAATATCACTGCTGTAGAAGAACCAGCAACTGTAGAACTATAATGAGGCCAGAATGTTTGGTAAGTTATAAATACTGTGGCCTACCACTCCCATCACCACTGGGTGTCTCTCATGATTGGAACCAATCAAAGGTGGAAAGAAAGTGAGCTGGTGAAGCAGTCTAGTTATAAATTGAGGTTATTTGGGCACTGTAGAAAAGTGTCTAAGAAGACAAAAGGGGAATAATCAATATGCAATCCAAAGACAGGCATTACACCAGAATTACCTGTTTCCTTTTGCAATAGTCATGAGCCTCTGAGGTAACGTGAAAAGATAAGGAATGCCATGACTTGTAGGTTCCTAGGAAAATGTACTGATGTCAGGTCTCCAGCTGGACACTATGTGACCTACAGCTTGCAGGTATGCTCAGCTGCTCAGTTGTGTCCAAGTCTTTGTGACCCCATGGACTGTACACCACCAGGATCCTCTGTCCATGGGATTTTATAGATAAGAATACTGGAGTGGTTACCATTTCCATCTCCAGGGGATCATCCTGACCAAGGGATCAAACCCATGTATCCTGTGTCTCCTGCACTGCCAGGAGGATTCTTTACCACTGCACCATCTGGGAAGCCTCAAGTACAGCTTAGATGTCTACAAATGACTTCAGCATATATTCCAAGTGGATGTTAGAAATAAGGAGCAAATAAGAAAAAACAAATCCCCTCATGTATAACCCCAGCTCCATTTAAAAAGTGGAAAGATTAACATTATAAAATGGAACATGTTAAAAAAAAATACAAATCATAATGCTCCTATTGTTTCTGTTCTAAACTCATACATACCTTTTTTTTTTGCATGAGGGAGGTCTCAACAACTTATGAGAGTCAATACATTGATATTTGCAGTCCTGCATTGATAAGTTAGGTAAATACAAACAAAATCCATGCATTCTGCCATTAAATAACAGGATTTCACTCAGCTTTCTTAAGAATTTGTTTTTTTCTGCAACTCTACAGAAGAACAATGGACTGATTCCAAATTGCGAAAGGAATATGTCAAGGCTATATATTGTCGTCTTACCTATTTAACTTGAATGCAGAGTACATCATGCAAAATGCTGGGCTGGATGAAGCATAAGCTGGAATCAAGATTGCTGGGGGAAAAATCAATAACCTCAGATATGCAGATGACAACACCCTTATGGCAGAGAGCAAAGAGGAAATAAAGAGACTCTTGATGAAAGTGAAAGAGGAGAGTGAATGGAATATTGCTGCTGCTGCTGCTGCTGCTAAGTCGCTTCAGTCGTGTCCGACTCTGTGCAACCTCATAGATGGCAGCCCACCAGGCTCCGCCATCCCTGGGACTCTCCAGGCAAGAACACCGGAGTGGGTTACCATTTCCTACTCCAGTGCATGAAAGTGAAAAGTGAAAGTGAAGTAGCCCAGTCGTGTTCAACTCTTAGCGACCCCAGGGACTGCAGCCTCCCAGGCCTCTCCATCCATGGGATTTTCCAGGCAGGAGTACTGGAGTGGGTTGCCTTCTCCAGAATGGAATATTACTCAGCCATTAAAAAGAATACACTTGAATCAGTTCTAATGAGGTGGATGAAACTGGAGCCTATTATATAGAGTGAAGTAAGCCAGAAAGAAAAACACCAATACAGTATACTAATGCATATATATGGAATTTAGAAGGATGGTAACGATAATCCTGTATGCCAGACAACAAAAGAGACACAGATGTATACAACAGTCTTTTGGACTCTGTGGGAGAGGGCGAGGGTGGGATGATTTGGGAGAATGACATTGAAACATGTATATCACCATATGTGAAACAAATCACCAGTCCAGGTTCGATGCATGAGACAGGATGCTCGGGACTGGTGCACTGGGATGATCCAGAGAGATTCAGAGGTGGGAGGGGGTTCAGGTTGGGGAACATATGTACACCCATGGCAGATTCATGTCAATGTATGGCAAAACCAATACAATATTGTAAAGAAAAAAAAAACAGTCAAAAAACTAAGATCACAGCATCTGGTCCCATCACTTCATGGCAAATAGATGGGGAAACAATGGAAACAGTGACAGACTTTATTTTCTTAGTCTCCAAAATCACTGCAGATGGTGATTGCAGCCATGAAATTAAAAGGCGCTTGCTCCTTGAAAGAAAAGCTATGACAAATCTAGAAAACATATTAAAGAACAGAGATATTATTTTGCTGGCAAAAGTCCATATAATCAAAGCTATGGTTTTTCCAGTAGTCATGTATGGATGTGAGAGTTGGACCATAAAGCTAGGTGCTGAAAAATTGATGCTTCTGAACTGTGGTGTTGGAGAAGACTCTTGAGAGTCCCTTGGACTGCAAGGAGATGCAACCAGTCCTAAAGGAAATCAGTCCTGAATATTCATTGGAAAGACAAATGCTGAAGCTGAAGCACCAATACTTTGGCCACCTGATGTGAAGAGCTGACTTATTGGAAAAGACCCGGATGCTGGGAAAGACTGAAGGAGAGAGGAAAAGGGGACAACAGAAGATGAGATGATTGGATGGCATCACCAACTCAATGGACAGGAGTCTGAGCAAGCTCCAGGTTTGGTGATGGACATGGAAGCCTGATGTCCAGCAGTCCATGGGGTGTCAAAGAATTGGACATGACTGAGTGACTGAAGAGATATACAGAAGAATTAACAATACTTTTTCACAAAATGGTTCATCAACCACAGCCACATTTCTTCCGTCACTGTGAAAGCATCCACCCTCCTTCATGCAAAACAGCCTCATCACTCTGCAATGATGGTGCCAATGTTAGTCAGCTTAAGCTGCCATAAAAAAATCCCACAGTTTGGGTAACTTAAACAATAGTTCTGGAAGCTAGTAAATCAGATATGCTGGCGAGGTAAGTTTCATTCTGAGGCTCCTTCTCTTGACTTGTAAGTGGTCATCCTCTCACAGTGTGTGCACACGACCTCTTCTTCACATTCACGTGGAGCAAAAGAAAGTTCACTGGAATCTCTTCATATAATGGCACTGATTTATGGAATCAGGACCCCAATATTTGTAACCTCATTTGACCTTAATTAACCTTAACATAAACTCCCTACCCAAAAGGTGGTAGAGGTAGGAACATATATTATCTACATCCATTAGTAAATTAGTTAAACACAATTTCCTGTTTCACTCAATGAAGACCACTATATTCCTTTAAATGCTATATAATTTATAATTCACATTAAGTGATCATCTCTCAATCAATGAGATTTTACTAGATGCTTAGCTAAAAAGATAATGGGACCTTTTCATGGTTTTAGTTAGTTAAATACAAGCATCCTGTCATCCTGAAAAAAAGAGTGCTTTAGGTTTCCATGTATAAACTATATAAAATTAATATATCCAAGAATATTTTGAGTTCTTTTTCTACCAAATTATCAATGTTAGACTGCATTCCAAGCATCTGGAACATTTTCTCTGAGTCTCCAGATTAATGATGAAATAGTAAAATAATTTATAACATATTAGTATGTTATAACGGAGAAGGCAAATGCACCCCACTCTAGCACTCTTGCCTGGAAAATCCCATGGACGGAGGAGCCTGGAAGGCTGCAGTCCATGGGATCAGTACAAGTCGTACACGACTAAGCAACTTCACTTTCACTTTTCACTTTCATGCATTGGAGGAGGAAATGGCAATCCACTCCAGTATTCTTGCCTGGAGAATCCCAGGGACGGGGGAGCCTAGTGGGCTGCTGTCTATAGGGTCCCACAGAGTCATACACAACTGAAGCGACTTAGCAGTAGCAGCAGCAGCAGGATGTTATAAATAAGTTTATTTATAACATCATTATAAATAAAAAGTATTAATATTCAGTTCGGTGAAGTTCAGTCACTCATTTGTGTCAGACTCTTTGCAACCCCATGAACTGCAGCACACCAGGCCATCCTGTCCATCACCAACTCCCGGAATTTACCCAAATTCACGTCCATTGAGTCGGTGATGCCATCCAACCATCTTATCTTCTGTCATCCCCTTCTCCTTCTTCCCTCGATCTTTCCCAGCATCAGAGTCTTTTCCAATGGGTCAGCTCTTCACATCAGGTGGCCAAAGTATTAGTTTCAGTTTCAACATCAGTCCTTCCAATGAATACCCAGGACTGATCTCCTTTAGGATGGACTGACTGGATTTCCTTGCAGTCCAAGGAACTCTCAAGAGTCTTCTCCAACACCACAGTTCAAAAGCATCAATTCTTCAGCGCTCAGCCCTCTTTACAGTCCAACTCTCACATCCATACATAACTACTGGAAAAACCTTAGCCTTGACTAGATGGACCTTTTTTGGCAAGGTAATATCTCTGCATTTTAATGTGCTTTCTAGGTTGGCCATACCTTTCCTTCAAAGAGTAAGTGTCTTTCAATTTCATGGCTACAGTCATGATCTGCAGCGATTTTGGAGACCAGAAAAATAAAGTCTGACACTTTACCTACAGTTTCTCCATCTATTTGCAATGAAGTGATGGGACTAGATGCCATGATCTTAGTTTTCTGAATGGTGAGCTTTAAGTTAACTTTTTCACTCTCCTCTTTCACTTTCAGCAAGAGGCTCTTTAGTTCTTCTTCACTTTGTGCCATAAGGGTGGTGGCATCTGCATATCTGAGGTTACTGATATTTCTCCCAGCAATCTTGATCCTAGTTTGTGCTTCTTCCAGCCCAGTGTTTCTCATGATATACTCTGCATATAAGTTAAATAAGTAGAGAAACAATATACAGCCTTGACGTACTCCTTCGCCTATTTGGAACCAGTCTGTTGTTCCATGTCCAGTTCTAACTGTTGCTTCCTGACCTGCATACAGGTTTCTCAAGAGGCAGGTCAGGTGGTCTGGTATTCCCATCTCTTTCAGAATTTCCATGGTTTATTGTGATCCACACAGTCAAAGGCTTTGGCATAGTCAATAAAGCAGAAATAGATGGTTTTCTGGAACTCTCTTGCTTTTTCGATAATCTAGTGGATTTTGGCAATTTGATCTCCGGTGCCTTTACCTTTTCTAAAACCAGCTTGAACATCTGGAAGTTCACGGTTCATGTATTGCTGAAGCCTGGCTTGGAGAATTTTGAGCACTACTTTACTAGCATGTGAGATGAGTGCAATTGTGTGGTAGTTTGAGCATTCTTTGGCATTGCCTTTCTTTGGAATTGGAATGAGAATTAACCTTTTGCAGTACTGTGCTCACATCTGAGTTTTCCAAATTTGATGGCATATTGAGTGCAGCACTTTCACAGTATCATCTTTTAGGATTTGAAATGGCTCAAATGGGATTCCATCACCCCCACTAGCTTTGTTTGTAGTGATTGCTTCCTAAGGCCCACTTGACTTCATATTCCAGAATGTCTGGCTCTAGGTGAATGATCATAGCATTTGATTAACTGGGTCATAAAGATTTTTTTTTGTATAGTTTTCTGTGTATTCTTGCTATCTCTTCTTAATATCTTCTGCTTCTGTTAGGTCCATACCATTTCTGTACTTTATCGAGCTGATCTTTGCATGAAATCTTCCCTTGGTATCTCTAATTTTCTTGAAGAGATTTCCAGTCTTCGCCATTCTATTGTTTTCCTTTATTTCTTTGCATTGATCACTGAGCAAGGCTTTCTTATCTCTCCTTGCTATCTTTGGAACTCTGCATTCAAACGGGTATATCTTTCCTTTTCTCCTTTGCTTTGGCTTCCCTTCTTTCACAGCCATTTCTAAGGCCTCCTCAGACAGCCATTTTGCTTTTTTTCATTTCTTTTTCTTGGGGATGGTCTTGATCCCTGTCTCCTGTACAATGTCATGAACCTCTGTCCACAATTCATCAAGTACTCTATCTATCAGATCTAGTCCCTTAAATCTATTTCTCACTTCCACTTTATATTACTGATAATAATAAACCAACAAACCACAATTTAGTTGGCATTTAAAAATTAGTCATTCCATTGAGTATTCTTAATAACATTGAGTGCCAGTCTTATTGCTAAATGCTATGATCTATCTGCATTAATACAGTTCAGAAATAAGAACGTATAGATAAACTTTAAGAGCAGTGGGAAATTAGGAATATTGGCCAAATACCTTGACTAGGGGCCTCCCAGGTGGCACTAGTGGAAAAGAACTAACCTGCCAATGAAGGAGACATAAGAGACACAGTTTCAATCCCTTGGTCAGGAAGATTCCCCAGAGAAGGGTGTGGCAACCCACTCCAGTATTCTTCCCTGGAGAATCCCATGGACAGTGGAGCCTGATGGGCTACACTCCATAGGCTTGCAAAGAGTTGAACACAATTAAAGCAACTTAGCTCAGCACAACACACAGCATCTTGCCTAGTGTGAAACATTTAGAGATCAGGATCTAGGATAAACAGGTAAAATTCTAACACAACAGTAGATTAGAAGGGACCTGTTGAGATAGTCAGAGGTTAAAGGTATCTGAATCATGATAAACAGCTGAGGAAACTACATGCAAGTCACTGAAGTGGTTTGGGATAGACTGTAGTTAATGCTGTGATCAAAATTCAAAAAGACAGGGTAGAATTTTTTAGGAAATGTAGAAAAGCAATTTGGGTTGGGAAAAAAAGACTGTTTTAGGCATGGCATAGAGTGGGTTTAGATACCTAGAAGAGGTTAGATTTGGGGTGTTGGCCCAAAAAGAAAAAATAAATAAATAAATGAAGTGCCACATGATGGATTCATCCAACTCCTCTGGAGTATGTCAGAGAATTCAACTACTTAATTTAGCTTCATTCTAAAATAGGATTTATTCCAAGGCAATAGAAATAAAATCAAAAATAAACAAATGGGGCCTAATCAAACTTACAAGCACTTGCACAGCAAAGGAAACTATAGAAAAATGACAACCAATGGAATGACAGAAAATATTTGCAAATGATGTGACAAAGTCTTAATCTCCAAAATACACAACAGCTCATGCAACTCAACAACAAAATGGGCAGAAAACCTTAGCAGATACTTCTCCAAAGATGACATACAGATGGCCAGTAGACACATGAAAAGATGCTCAACATCACTAATTATTAGAGAAATGCAAATCAAAACTACAATGAGGTATCACCTCACATTGATCAGAATGGCCATCATTAAAATGTCTACAAATAACAAAATGCTGTAGAGGATGTGGAGAAAAAGGAACACTCCTATACTGTTGGTGGGAATATAATTTGGTGCAGCCACTATGGAAAATAATGAGGAGGTTCCTTAGAAAACTAAAAATAAAATTATCATATGATCCAGCAATTCCACTCCTGAGCATATACCAGACAAAATTATAATCAAAAATATACATGTACCCCTATGTTCATAGCAGCTCTATTCACAATAGCCAAGTCATGGAAACAACCTAAATGTCCATCAACAGATTAATAGATTAAGATGAGGTCCACATAAGCAACAGAATACTACTCAGCCCATAAAAGAGAATGAAATAAAGCCAGTTGCAGCAATGTGATGCAGCTAGAAATCACCATATGAAGTTAATTAAATCAGAAAGAGAAAGACTAATATCACGTGATAGTACTTAGATGTGAAATCTAAAATATGGCACAAATGAACCCATCTAAAAAACAGAAACAGACTCGCAGACATAGAGAACAGACTTGTGATTGCCAAAAGGGAGGAGGTTAGGTGAGGGAAGGACTAAGAGTTTGGGATTAGGAGATGTAAACTATTAGGTACATGTTGGATAAGCAACAAGGTCCTAACGTATAGCACAGGGAACTATATTCAAATCCTGTGATAAACTATAATGGAAAAGAAAATTTTTTAAAAAAAAGAAAGTCTATATGTGTATAACTGAGTCACTTTGCTGAACAGCAGAGCTTGGCACAATATTATAGATCAACTATATTTTAATTAAATGTTAAATTAAAATCTAAATAAAATAGGGACCCATGAAGGTAGTCTGTAAAAGCAGTCCTGGGGAAGTATAAGCATATGGACATGGTAGCCCTTGGTAGAACATGGAAGCAAGAGTCAAGTAAATAAATCCTGTGGTCTTTAGGATGGGTGGCACCTAGGTTGGTAGTGGTGGGTGCAGGAGCTTCTTCAAGCTGGCCTCTGTAGTCTTTCATCTGCAGATCACTTCCTCCCATTATTTACTACAACAGATGGTGAATTTCATCAATAATAAATCAATTCTTAACTAATTTCAGTGGCAGAAGACACCCTTTTAGAGTCCCCTATGTATTTGACTATCAGGTTGTTTGAAAGCAAAGATGAATTTAATGATCCTTCCCAAAGTTTTTTCCTAGTCATTATTGCTTACTTGCTAATACTTTGGAGTTATAATTCTTTTTCTTTTATTTTAAATTTATCACTTGATGGAAATAATTGGGAGGTGTGAATATTTTTCAACAGTGGGAGCCTTTATTAGCTTTTAAGTAGATAAAAATATCCTTTCTTCCCCGTAGTGCAAAGCGGAAAGGGCTATTACTACCATCACAGTAAATTAAATGACTTTAAAAAAAAGAGAGAGAAATAGATTGTGAAAATGTTTAGCCAAAGGAGTTCTCCAGCTGACTGAACATTTATGGGCACTTCACCATCAAGGCAAGGTAAATTCACCTACAAGTAGCTATTTAAGAAACATGTGTATAATGATAGTTGTTAAACCTACCCAACTGAATTACACCTAACTTTTGACAAAAGAGTAGAATATACACATTACTAAATTGATGATAACTAAAAGGATGGTAGAATCATCACCTACAAGAATATGAATAGGGCCAAATGAAGAAGGCTAAATTTGTGAGACAGAATAATTAGCAGTAATGTATTGAACTTAAGAAAAACTTAATTGGAAAGTAAACACACACACACACACACATATGTACACATGTTTGGTAACTTCTGATTGGGAAATAATCGCTTTGTTTTGAGCCAGGTGGTCTCCAGGCAGGTATGGGAAATCAGGTAAATTATACTGTGTACTCCCTGCTGGGCCTAATTATTTAAAAGAAAGTCATCTAAATTTAACAAGAAGCAGTATTCTCAAAGGTAGTTGCACGTTTGTAACACCTGAATTTCTTGTTGTTTGCTTTTTAATAGACCATACCCTAGAAATTCTGAGTTAGTTCATCTGGGATAGGGATGAGACAGAAGTATTTAAAAATCCCCACAGATGTCCAAGTTTCAGCCAAACCTGAGAACCACTGTTGGTGGTTTGTTTAAGTGCAGTTTTGTGGTTGATGAAATCCCAAATGACAAATGAAAAGGAGAACAAAGCAGTCTACTTTTTGGTTTCCGTTAAGGGTAGCATGGGTTGGTAGTTCTGTTTCTCAGCAACAGCTGAGAAAGCAGCTGTAACAATGCCGTGCCTCCTCCATATCCCAGAGGCATGATAAGTCTCTACTGCTTAGCATAACTTGGAGATGCTTCATTTGCAATACTTCATTTGCAGCATTGGCCTGAGAAGTGTGGGCAATAGCTAAAGAGACTGAGGGTGTAGAATCCATTCTGTACAAGAACAAGTTGTGGATAAATTTAGTAAATTTTTAAAAGAGTAACTTTTTGATACATACCACCTGGGCAGTAGGCTCTAGATGGCACTTAGGAAGCCATGGGCCATGATAGCATTAACAGATGTGCTGACTGTATACTGACGCTACATGGGAACCTGACTTTCTCTTGGTGATTTCGTTAACATTTGTCAGAAACAAACTGATGAGTGTCTTATTCCATCTTCTTTCCTTTCTTGTCATTTCCATGCACGTCCAGTATTGGATTTTATCACAAGTGACGTTACATTGTAAATCTGCTCACATTTGTTTTCCATATTGAGCTATAGAGCTCTTAAGGTCTTGGATACCTATAGTCATTCACATACCTTCAGCTAGAAGCAAGTGCCAGGCATGCAAATTTTTGTAGATAGAAATGTTTGTGTGCTATCCTAAATCCCCTTTATATTCAAAGCCAGACATGGATGAAAGACAGTAGAAACAAAAGAAGGGAAAGAGAGGAGTTCCACTACCACAACACATTCTGAGGCAAACCTCTTCCAAGTAAGACCCAACTTTCTAACAAATACTTCTCATAACTTCATATTCTTTTAGCATGTATTGATTGAAATACTCTAGACAGCCACAAACCAATCAGAAAAGCTTTTGGACAGCATGAGGCTTACACTGGGGGAAAACAGTACAAAAACAAAAGTACTGTGGATATTTAACATCGTGATAAATGCTGTGAAGAAAAAAAAAAAACAAGAAACTGAAACAAGGAATGACTGAGAACTCTCTGCAGAGTTCAAAAGAATAGCAAGAAGGGATAAGGTCTTCTTAAATGAACAAGGTAAAGAAATAGAGGGGAAGATATAGAATGGGAAAAATGAGAGATCTCTTCAAGAAAACTGAAGCTATCAAAGGACCATTTCTTGCAAGGATGGGTATGATAAAGGACAGAAATGGTAAGGACTTAACAGAATAGAAGAGATTAAGGAGAGGTGGCAAGAATACACAGAAGAACTGTATAAAAAAGATCTTAATGACCGGGATAACCATGATGGTATGATCACTCACCTAGAGCCAGATATCCTACAGGGTGAAGTCAACTGGGCCTTAGGAAGCATTACTACAAACAAAGCTAGAGGAGGTGAGGGAATCCCAGTTGAGCTATTTCAAATCCTAAAAAATGATGCTGTTAAATTGCTGCAGTCAATATGTCAGCAAATTTGGAAAGCTCAGCAGGGCCACAGGACTGGAAAAGTTCAGTTTTCATCCCAATTCCAAAGAAGGGCAGTGTTAAAGGATGTTCAAACTACCAGAAAATTATGCTCATTTCCCATGCTAATAAGGTTATGCTCAAAATTCTTCAAGCTAGGCTTCAGCAGCACTTGAATCAAGAACTTCCAGATGTATAAGCTGGATTTAGAAAAGGCAGAGGAAGCAGAGATCAAGTTGCCAACATTCATTGGATCATAGAGAAAGCAAGGGAATTCCAGGAAAACATCTACTTCTGTTTCACCGACTATGCAAAGCCTTTGACTGTGTGGATCACAACAAACTGTATAAAATTCTTAAAGAAGTGAAAATACCAGACCATCTTACCTGTCTCCTGAGAAACCTGTATGAGGGTAAAGAAGCAACAGTTGGAACCTTACATTGAACTGACTGGATCAAAATTGGGAAGGGAGTACAAAAAGGCTGTATATTGTCACTCTGTTTATTTAACTAATATGCAGATTACATTATGTGAAATGCTGGGCTGGATGAGTTACAATCAGGAATCAAGATTGCTGGGAGAAATATCAACAACCTCAGATATGCAGATAATACCACTAATGGCAGAAGGTAAAGAGGAACTAAAGAGCCTCTTGATGAAGGTGAAAGAGGAGAGTGAAAAAGCTGGCTTAAAACTCCATATTAAAAACACTAATAAAATGGCCTTTGGTCCCATAACTTTACAGAAAATAGAAGTGGAAAAGATGGATGTAGTGACAGATTTTCTTGAGCTCTAAATCACTGTGGATGCTGACTGCAGCCATGAAATTAGATGCTTGCTCCCTTTAAGGAAAGCTATGACAAACCTGGAGAGCATATTAAAAGCAAAGACATCACTTTGCCAGCAAAGGTCTATGTAGTCAAAGCTATGGTCTTTCTGGACTACCCTGGTAGCTCAACTGGTAAAGAATTTGCCTGAAAGGCAGGAGACTGTAGTTTGATTCCTGGATAGGGAAGAAGCCCTGGAGAAGAGATAGGCTATACACTCCATTTTTTCTTGGGCTTCCCTGATGGCTCAGACAGTAAAGAATCTGCCTCAACGCGGAAGACCTGGGTTTGATCCCTGGGTTGGGAAGATACCCTGGAGAAAGGCATGGCAACTCACTCCAGTATTCTTGCCTGGAGAATCCCCATAGACAGAGGAGCCTGGTGGACTACAGTCCAAGGGATTTCAAAGAATCAAACACAAGTGAGTGACTTAGCACAGCACAGTACACATAATCTCTCAGTTCAATTCAGTTCAGTCACTCAGTCATGTCTGACTCTTTGTGACCCTGTGAACCACAGGATGCCAGGCCTTCCTGTCCATCACTAATCCCAGAGTCCACCCAAACCCATGTCCATCGAGTCAGTGATGCCATCCAACCATCTCATCTTCTGTCATCCCCTTCTCCTTCTGCCCTCAATCTTTCCCAGCATCAGGGTCTTTTCAAATGAGTCAGCTCTTCACATCATGTGACCAAAGTATTGGAGTTTCAGCTTCAACATCAGTCCTTCCAGGGAACACCCAGGACTGATCTCCTTTAGGATAGACTGGTTGGATCTCCTGGCAGTCCAAGGAACTCTCAAGATTCTCCAACACTTCAGTTCAAAAGCATCAATTCTTCAGCGTTCAGCCCTCTTTATAGTCCAACTCTCACATCTATACATGACTACTAGAAAAACCATAGCCTTGACTAGATGGACCTTTGTTGACAAAGTAATGTCTCTGCTTTTTAATATGCTGGCTAGGTTGGTCATAACTTTACAAGTAGTAAGCGTCTTTTAATTTCATGGCTGCAAACACCATCTGCAGTGGTTTTGAAGCCCAGAAAAATAAAGTCAGCCACTGTTTCCCAATCTATTTGCCATGAAGTGATGGAACCAGATGCCATGATCTTAGTTTTCTGAATGGTGAGCTTTAAGCCAACTTTTTCACTCTCTTTCACTTTCATCAATAGGCCATTTAGTTCTTCTTCACTTTCTGCCCTAAGGGTGGTGGCATCTGCATATCTGAAGTTATTGATATTTCTCCCAGCAATCTTGACTCCAACCTGTGCTTCATCCAGCCCAGAGTTCCTCATGATGTACTCTGCATATAAGTTAAATAAGTAGGGTGACAATATACAGCCTTGACGTACTCCTTTTCCTATTTGGAAGTAGTCTGTTGTTCCATGTCCAGTTCTAACTGTTGCTTCCTGATCTGCATACAGGTTTCTCAAGAGGCAGGTCAGGTGGTCTGGTATTCCCATCTTTTGAAGAATTTTCCACAGTTTGTTGTGATCCACACAGTCAAAGGCTTTGGCATAGTCAATAAAGCAGAAATAGATGTTTTTCTGGAACTCTCTTGCTTTTTCCTACAGATATGAGAGTTGTACCATGAAGAAGGCTGAGTGCTGAAGAATGGATGTTTTCAAATTATAGTGCTAGAAAAGATTCTTGAGAGTCCCTTGGACAGCAAGGAGATCAAATCTGTCAATCCAAAAAGAAATTAATCCATTGGAAGGACTGATGGTGAAGCTTAAGTTCCAATACTTTGGCCACCTGATTGCTACAAAGAGCTGATTCACTGGAAAAGATCCTGATGCTGGAAAAGACTGAAGGCAAAAGGAGAAACGTGGCAGAGGATGAGATGGTTGGATAGCATCACCTATTCAATGGACATAAACTTGGGCAAACTCTGGGAGATAGTAAGAGACAGGACGGCCTGTCATGCTGCATCCATGGGGTCACAGTGTGGGACACACTTAGTGACTGATCAACAAAAGCAATGGCTTCTCTGTGTAAATAGGAATGACATGACATTTTAGGCAAGATGATTGGATATAGCCCTTGTAGAAACATGACATTTAAACTGTATCTCAAGAGATTAAGGTAATTTCACTCCAAAGAATTGAAAGAAGTATATATCCCCAGCAAAGGGTATGGTGAGTACAAAGACCCAGAAATGGAAAAGTGCTTGATGGAACTGAGAAATTAGCAGAATGCTTTTTAGCTTTTTCACAAAGCAAAACAAAACCTATTTATAATTAGATGACCTGTGAAACTAACCTCTTTTATGAAATCACCAAAAATATTTTGGGCTTTGCAATATAAACCATCATACACCTAGGGACAGTTTCATTGGATTAAAAGTGCTGCTTAAGGTCTTCACTAAAAGGTCATTGGGCATTTATTCTACAAGATACGTTTGATATAAATGACCTGAATGGTAACTTCAGAACTCCCACCTGGAGGTTCAAGTTTGACTTCTAAGTACCAAGGTAGTGTGAGTCTAGCTAGCCCTTTGTCTCAGATCTTCTGAGAGCTTTGCTCTCAAGTGAAAGAAAGACTTGGATCTTCACAAGGAAACCTGCAATGTGTACTGGCTGAGGGCACTTTTCTCCCTCTGCTTTCTGGGTTTGGGTATGTGGTATAAGACACAGGGAAGTGGAATTGGGTTTGCCTCACTCTAGAAGTTCTTAATAAGTTCCTTGAATAAAATACTCTTATTTTATTCTTCTTCAGATACAAAGTACCTTCTACAATGCCTAGCTCATAGTACACTGGATAATACCTGAATAGTTTTGTTTTTTTAATGGTTGAAAAAAAACGAAAAAATAGAAATGCTTTGTGACACCTGAAAATTACATCAAATTCCATCTTGTTTTTCAAAGTCAATTTTACTGAAACAGAGCCACAATCATTTACATTTTGTCAAAACCTATGTGCTTTCATGTTATAATAGCAGGCTAGACTATGTGGGTTACAAGCCTTACTTACTATTTACTAGTCACTTATTATTGGCCATAATCACAATGGTGTGATCACTCATCTAGAGCCAGACATCATGGAGTGTCAAGTCAAATGAGCCTTAGGAAGCATCACTATGAACAAAGGTAATAGAGTTGATGGAATCCTAGCTGCTGTAGTGTCGCTTCAGTTGTGTCCGACTCTGTGCGTCCCCATAGATGGCAGCCCACCAGGCTCCCCCGTCCCTGGGATTCTCCAGGCAAGAACACTGGAGTGAGTTGCCATTTCCTTCTCCATTGCATGAAAGTGAAAATGAGGTCGCTCAGTCATGTCCAACTCGTCACGACCCCATGGACTACAGCCTTCCAGGCTACTCCATCCATGTGATTTTCCAGGCAAGAGTAGTGGAGTGGGGTGCCATTGCCTTCTCTGGGAATTCCAGCTAAGGAATTTCAAATCTTAAAAGATGATGTTGTTAAAGTGCTGTACTCAGTATGCCATCAACTTTGGAAAAATCATCATTGGCCACAGGACTAGAAAAAGTCAGTTTTCATCCCAAGAAAGGCATTGCCAAAGAATGTTCAAACTACTGCACAATTGTACTCATTTCACATATTAGCAAAGTAATGCTCAAAATTCTCCAAGCTAGGCTTCAACAGTATGTGAACCAAAAATTTCCAGATGTACAAGCTGGATTTAGAAAAGGCAAAGAAACCAGAGATCAAATTGCCAACATCCTTTGGATTATAGAAACAGCCAGAGAATTCCAGAAAAATGTTCACTTCTGCTTCATTCACTGTGCTAAAGCCTTTGACTGTGTGGATCACAAAAAACCTATGGAAAATACTTAAAGAGATGGTAATAACAGACCACTTTACCTGCCTCCTGAGAAGCCTGTATGCAGGTCAAGAAGCAACAGTTAGAACCGGACATGGAACAAGGGACTGGTTCCAAATTGGGAAAGGAGTCTGTCAAGGCTGTATAGTTTCATCCTACTTAAGCTTACATGCAGAGTATGGTATCTGAAATGCTGGGCTGGATGAAGCACAAGCTGGAATCAAGATTGCTGAGAGTAATATCAATAACCTCAGATGTGCAGATGACACCACCCTTATGGCAGAAAGTGAAGAGGATCTAAACAGCCTTTTCACAGAAAGTGAAAGAGAAGAGTGAAAAAGCTGCCTTAAAATTCAACATTCAAAAATCGAAGATCATGGCATCCAGTTCCATCACTACATAGCAAAAAGAGGAGGAAATAAGGAAACAGTGACAGACTTTATTTTCTGGGACTTAAAAATCACTGCAGATGGTGACTGCAGTCATAAAATTAAAAGACTCTTGCTCCTTGGAAGGAAACCTTTGACAAACCTAAACAGCATACTAAAAAGCAAAACCATTACTTTACTGACAAAGGTCCTTCTAGTCACAGTGATGGTTTCTCCAGTAGTCATGTATGGATGTGACAGTTGGACTATAAAGAAACCTGAGTGCTGAAGATGCTTTTGAACTATGGTGTTGGAGAAGACTCTTGAGAATCCCTTGAACTGCAATGAGATCTAACCAGTCCATCCTAAAGGAAATCAGTCCTGAATATTCATTGGAAGGTCTGATGTGGAAGCTGAAGCCCCAGTACTTTGGCCACATGATGGGAAGAGTTGACTCATTAGAAAAGACCCTGAAAATAGGAAAGATTGAAGGAGGGAGGAGAAGGGGGTGACATTGAACAAGATGGTTGGATGGCATCACCAGCTCAACGGACATTAGTTTGAGCAAACACCAGGAGATGGTGAAGGACAGGGAAGGCTGGCATGCTGCAGTTCATGGCATCTTAAAGAGTCAGACATGACTGACTAACAACAACTACTGGCCATTCACAGAAAAAGTTTGCCAACCTCTGCGACAAATAATTTTCATGTAAATAAATGAGTATATGATAAATTGACTATAACAGAAAATTTATTTTTATGCAATTACTCCTCAAAAATACTCCATGGCAGAGATCAAGATGTTTTATAGATTTTAACACATTTTATTAAAAATATGACACTTGTATGTATCATTCTGCTCTGCTATTCTCAAATAGATTCAATCAGAATAAAAATTTTGGTTGTGTTTTCTAAATGAGCTTCTTCTATTTTTGTAACTAAACATACATCATCATGCTTCTTTTCATGAGGATCAGTAAATCCCCCAAGAAATTCTATTTAAACTCTCTTCCTCATCTCAGGTTACTCATCTCACTCTATCAAGTATGTGTATGTCCTTTTTGGATTTTCTTCCTTCTGCATTTGTCATTTGGTTCTAAACTTTTACCCTGTGACAGGCATTTCTGACTTAAAAAATATGACTGCAAGAAACTCAGTCACCTTCCTTATATGTGAATTTCATTTCATTTTTTTCTTCACATTTTTTAAAGAAATTCTAGCTATTACTGAATACTCACTGCACTTTTTGAAGTGGTTATTTGGAAGAATCACAAAGTGACTATATCTTGAAAAGCAGAACCAGTCACATTTGGATGAAATAAGATTTATGCTCTTATATAAAGCAAGTTGATGAGGGTAAAAGAAGAGAGTGAAAAGCGGGCTTAAATGTCAGCGTTAAAAAAAATAAGATCATGGCCTCCCATCACTTCATGGCAAGTAGAAGGGCAAACAGTAGAAGCAGTGACAATTTTTCTTTCATCGGGCTCCAAAATGACTGCAGATGGTGACTGCAGTCATGAAATTGGAAGACGCCCGCTTCTTGGAAGAAAAGCTATGACAAACCTAGACAGCATGTTAAATAGCAAAGACATCACTTTGCCCACAAATGTCCAAGTAGTCAAAGCTATGTTTTTACCTATAGTCATATACAGATGTGAGAGTTGAACCATGAAGGCTGAACACTGAAGAATTGATGTTTTGAATTGTGGTGCTGGATAAGACTCTTAAGTGTCCCTTGGACTACAAGAAGATCAAACTTGTCAATCGTAAAGGAAATCAACTTTGAAAATTCATTGGAAGGACTGATGCTAAAGCTAAAGTTCCAATATTTTGGCCACCTAATGCAGACAGCCAGCTCATTGGAAAAGACCCTGATACTGGGAAAGACTGAAAGCAAAAGGAGAAGAGGGTGAAAGAGGATGAGATGGTTGGATAGCATCACTAACTCAATGGACATGAACTTGAGCAAACTCCGGAAGATACTGGAGGACAGGGAAGCCTAGCGTGCTGCAGTCCTTGGGGTTGCAAAGAGTTGGTTACTACTTAGCAACTGAACAACAACATAAAGCAAGATACACACACTGTTATTGATTTAACAACAACAACAAAAAAAGCTATACAAAATACATATTACAAAATTAGAAATAAGCTACTCTGAACAGTGTGGGGAAACTGGAAGAGAACTGAAAGGAAAAGTGCTCTAATGCTATTGCTTGCACCTTCCTAGTGCTGGCTGGCATTCCTGTCACCTTTTATTTATTTTCTTTTCCAAATTTCTGGGAAGGGATTACAAAGTAAATAATAAGTTGAATCTGTTACCTGAGATGATAAGTTTTTTTTTTCTTTTGTGTAGTTTTGTTTTTAAATTCGGAGAAGTGGATTCAGACTCAAGTTCTTTAAAAAAAAAAAGACTTGTCTTCTGCACATCATTGATATCACTGAAACTGATAATTTTATAGAGGCAAAAAATGTACGTTTTGATATTTATTATCTCCATATTTTCTTTAAGTGTTTTGGAAATAAATTTATATAGATTGCAGTTAAATAGCATGTTCATTTGCAATACGCTACAGGGGAGATCTTATTCTTTCAAATTCAGGGGCCAGCGCTACAGTAGGGAAACCTTTAGAAGTTAATACTACTTAATTAATCCAGCTCATTAGCCCCAAATCTCACTGAATGCTGAGAGTGCTGCTAATGTAATAATTTCCCCTGTTAATGGAGTTAAAGCAAACTTCAAAGAATGGCTAGTACCTCATTCATTAACTTAATCAATTCTCTGGACACTCACAGACAAGGCGTCCTGGTTGGAGGGCAATAAAGATGTAAGTAGGTGCTCTGTTCTGTTTTCCCAACACTGATTTAAAAGTTGAAATTCAAACAACCAAGAGTGCACAAATAGGAAACATTCCCAGCTTCCTTGGTGACTCAGACAGTAAAGAATCTGCCAGCAATGCTGGAGACCTGGGTTTGATCCCTGGGTTGGGAAGATCTCCTGGAAGAGGAAGTACAGTATTCTTGCCTGGAAAATTTCACAAACAGAAGAACCTGGCAGGCTACGGTCCATAGGATCACAAACAGCAGCACATGACTGAGCATACACACAGGCACCATCTTTAAATAAGACCAGAACAAGAAAAACAAATGCTACTGTGTAACTTTTGTCAGAACTTAAGTTTGAAATGATCCGAATAGAGAACAATCAATATAAAAAGCCAAAATCTAGTCTACCTAGCATTGTACATTTTACATGCTAGAGCTGCTGTATACAATTTAGCCTGTAAACAAAATGGATGCGGGGTGGTTATTAATTTGCACCATTATTATTTTGCTTTCCTTTAAACATTTTCTGAAACAAAGGTCAACATATTTAATGAGTATATATAAAAAATACTATTTTTTTCACACATGGCTTCTTCAATCTTTAAAACAAAGTAGGAGAAAGATAAGATTGTTATTGTTCTTTCATTCAATCAATATGTGAATACCTTCCACCTACCTACCTAAGCAGTGTCTAAATGTTGTTGTTGCTGCTTAGTCACTAAGCCATGCCCGGACTATCCCATGGGATTTCCCAGGCAAAAATAATGGAGTGGGTTGCCATCTCCTTCTCCATGGGATCTTCCTGATTCAGAGATCAAATTCAGGTCTCCTGCATTGGCAGGTGGATTCTTCATCCCTGAGCTACCAGGGAAGCCTAGTATCTAGATGGTAAAATTCAATAAGAATGCATTTTAAATTATTTTTACTTTTATTAATTTTTAGCAAATCTTCTTATGAATTATTGAATCTTTCTCATTTCTGGATATTCTTCACTGCTATAGTTACTACTGATGGAGGGAGGAAGGTCCTTATGCCTGTATAAAGTGTTAAGATGTCAGAGATTGTGTGGGACTCTTTTTTAAAGAAATAGGTTTTGTTTAATTAGTGAAGTAGTTAAAGTTTGGGGATGGCAGAGAGAGAGAAGTTATTGGTGACAGTAGCTGAACAAGAAATAAAACAGCAGGAAGAGTTTTTCTTCTCTTTTACCACTTGAAGAACTCTCCATTTTCTAAAATAGAAAGTGAATTTTCTGGTTCAGGCACAACCTTGACTGACTTCAAGTTCCATGATATGAATCCTTGGGAGTGACTGTTGTTTTCCTCCTGCGTTTGCCCCTGGTTTCACCCTCAGCTGGGGAATTATTCAAAACTCTGCTTTCTTTCCTCTTTACCTACCTAGACACTCAAAGCTGGTGAGTGTTTCAGAGTTCTACAAAGGACTTTTCCCCAGCCCAAACTAGCTTTTCCTCCAGTTGTATTGAATTATATGCTAGCAAAGCTTTCTTTTGCTCTGTTCTCTCTAGCTTTCAGGAATTTCTAAGAGGATTTGATACAGTTATAGAAAAACTCACAAGCATCTCTGATTTATAAAATGAAGATATAATATTGAAATCTTTACTTTTAATCAACAGAAACTAAATGCTTAGAAAATCAGTGTTCTCTAATGCAGAAGCAGCCTGTATTTCTAAAATAATGAATAAGAATATTTTATTGTAGAATGAGATTTTTTTTTTTTTATTATTGTTTTTGCCATACATTGTCATGATATCACCATGGGTTTACATATGCTTCCCCTCCGGGTCCTCCCTCCCTCCTCCCTCCCCCCCGGGAAATCTCGCTGCACCAGTCCCGAGCATCAATCCTGGGCTGGCGATTGATTAGACACATGACAATTAACATGCTTCAATGCCCTTCTCCCATCTCATCCCACCCTTACCCTCATCCACAAAGTCCACAAGTCTATTCTATACATCTGCGTTCCTTTTGTTGTCTCCCATGTTGGGTTCTCATTACTGTCTTTCTAAATTCCATATATATGTGTTAATATACTGTACTGTTGTTTTTGCTTCTGGCTTACTTCACTCTGGATAATGGGCTCCAGTTTCGTCCATCTGAGTAGAATTGCTTCAAATGAATTTTTTTTTAATGCTGAGTAATATTCCATTGTGTATATATACCACAGCTTTCTTATCCATTCGTCAGTTGATGGGCATCTAGGTTGCTTCCATGTCCTGGCTATTGTAAACAATGCAGCGATGAACATTGGGGTGCACGTGGCTCTTTCAATTCTGGTTTCCTCGGTGTATATGCCCAGCAGTGGGATTGCCAGGTCATATGGCAGGTCTATTTGCAGCTTTTTAAGGAACCTCCACACTGTTTTCCATAGTGGCTGTACTAGTTTGCATTCCCACCAACAGTGTAAGAGGGTTCCCTTTTCTCCACATCCTCTCCAGCATTTATTGCTTGTAGACTTTTGGATGGCAGCCATTCTGACTGGTGTAAAGTGGTACCTCATTGTAGTTTTGATTTGCATTTCTCTGATAATGAGTGATGTTGAGCATCTTTTCATGTGTTTGTTAGCCATTTTTATATCTTCTTTGGAGAAATGTCTGTTAAGTTCTTTGGCCCACTTTTTAATTGGGTTGTTTATTTTTCTAGAATGGAGCTGCAGGAGTTGTTTGTAAATTTTTGAGATTAATTGTTTGTCTGTTGCTTCATTGGCTATTATTTTCTCCCATTCTGAAGGCTGTCTTTTCACCTTGCTTATAGTTTCCTTTGTTGTGCAAAAGCTTTTAATTTTAATTAGGTCCCATTTGTTTATTCGTGTTTTTATTTCCAATATTCTGGGAGGTGGGTCATGGAGTATCCCGCTTTGGATTATAGCAGAGAGTGTTTTGCCTATGTTATCCTCTAGGAGTTTTATAGTTTCTGGTCTTATGCTTAGATCTTTGATCCATTTTGAGTTTATCTTTGTGTATGGTGTTAGAAAGTGATCTAGTTTCATTCTTTTACAAGTGGCTGTCCAGCTTTCCCAGCACCACTTGTTAAAGAGGTTGTCTTTTCTCCATTGTATATTCTTGCCTCCTTTGTCAAAGATAAGGTGTCCATAGATGCGTGGATTTATCTCTGGGCTTTCTATTCTGTTCCATTGATCTATGTTTCTGTCTTTGTGCCAGTACCATACTGTCTTAATGACTGTGGATTTGTAGTATAGCCTAAAGTCAGGTAGGTTGATTCCGCCAGTTCCATTCTTCTTTCTCAAGATTGCTTTGGCTATACGAGGTTTTTTGTATTTCCATACAACTTGAGAAATTATTTGTTCTAATTCTTTGAAGAAGACCTCTGGTAGCTTGATAGGAATTGCATTGAATCTATAGATTGCTTTAGGTAGTATACTCATTTTCACTATATTGATTCTTCCAATCCATGAGCACGGTACATTTCTCCATCTGTTTGTGTCCTCCTTGATTTCTTTCATCAGTGTCCTATAGTTTTCTATATACAAGTCTTTTGATTCTTTAGGTAGAAATACTCCTAAGTATTTTATTCTTTTTGTTTCGATGGTGAATGGAATTGTTTCCTTAATTTCTCTTTCTGATTTCTCACTGTTAGTGTATAGGAATGCCAGGGATTTCTGTGTGTTGATTTTGTATCCTGAAACTTTGCTATATTCACTGATTAGCTCTAGTAATTTTCTCGTAGAGTCTTTAGGGTTTTCAATATAGAGGATCATGTCATCAGCAAACAGAGAGAGTTTTACTTCTTCTTTTCCAATCTGTATTCCTTTGATTTCTTTATCTGCTCTGATTGCTGTGGCCAAAACTTCCAAAACTATGTTGAATAGTAGTGGTGAGAGTGGGCACCCTTGTCTTGTCCCTGATTTCAGGGGGAATGCTTGCAGTTTTTCACCATTGAGGATAATGTTTGCTGTGGGTTTGTCATATATAGCTTTTATTATGTTGATGTATGTTCCTTCTATTCCTGCTTTTTGGAGGGTTTTTATCATAAATGGATGTTGAATTTTGTCAAAGGCTTTCTCTGCATCTATTGAGATAATCATGTGATTTTTATTTTTTAATTTGTTAATGTGGTGTATTACATTGATCGATTTACGAATATTGAAGAATCCTTGCATCCCTGGGATAAAGCCTACTTGATCATGATGTATGATCTTTTTGATGTGTTGTTGGATTCTATTGTAGAATGAGATTTAAAGTGTAATTTGATACATTGATTTTGGGTTCATTACTTATATTGTGTCTCTTTTACATTATAAATGTCTTTAGATATTCAAAATATAAGAAGGTGATTGGCATGTCTCTCTATTGAGACATGAAGGATAAAATCAGGTTTGGAGGTACAATTAATTTTCAGTTCAGTCTAATGCTCATACCTCCTCTGGGGTTTTTGTTCTTGGGCTTATGTGCCTGTGACAAGCTTCCCTGAGCTGTATGGGGTGTTAGCTAGTCTAGGAAGCCTTAGTTACTCCACTGGAAGCAAGACTTTCCTTCCTTCAGTGGTCTCACCTGGGCTTATTCACATGGTGGTAGCTAGCCTGGCCCAGGATCCTAAGAGCCTGGCAACCCAAACAGTGTTGATGCCATTTTGTTCTATTAGCTAAAGAAAGTGTTAAAGGCAAGGAGAAATGGACCCTGGTATCCGGATGAGATAAACTAAGAATCATAGTCATGCATGGAATCTACCAAGTCTGGAACATGCACAACTTTGGAGCTGTAGCAGTCGTATGTACAATCAGGTTGAGGAAGGACACAGTCAGGACATGAAGATAACTTGCACAGATAATAATGCATGACTAACTGAGATGACCCTGGTAACATTTGTGTTCCTAGTTTTAGCTATTTCCAAGATTTTAGTGGTACCCTTGCACTTCCCTCAGTGTTGCTATGAAATCCTTTCTTGAATCTATGAGTCAATTAAGTCTCCTTTTTTACCTAACTTAAATGAGTTCTGTTGGCTTTAATCAAAATTCCTGAAAAAATACCTTCACCCAAACTTATTTACATTTTCTTATTCCCTGTCCATTCTTGTCTTATACTAATATACTCAGTAGAATAAAGGTTAAGTTATATACTCATTTAGCTACTGCTCTTCATTTTTCAATCAATTTTATTTCCAATAAACCAAATGTCCATCTTCATTAAGCAACTCAACTGTATTTAATTCCTCATCTGGATTTGTAGGATGGTGCTTTTTAAATGGTCCAACTAGTCAGACACTACCCTTTAATTCCAAAAATTAGAGACTAAATGTCATTTAGGAAATTGAAAATCAACTTTTTATGACTTCAGTTGAAAGAACTCATACTGAAATGTGAACAATGTTCATGAAAAGTTAATGAATAAGACTAATGATAGTGTGTAGTAATTTTAGAATGATCAGGCTATTAAACTACTTATAACTAATGCTAATACCTTAGAGAAAAGAGGTTAATGGTATTAGAATTTCATGCTCATAACAAAACTGAACTTCAAAAGCCTTTCATGATCACATATATCAAGAGTCCACTTCACATTACTCTCCCATTCACTATCTAGACACATTCATTTCTCATTTTAAAGTAATTATTATGGATGTCAAACTCTGGGATCTGAAGCAATTTTATGACTTTTGAACACCACATATACCTGTATAATTTTGTGCTTCCTCCTAAGATTTAAAAATATTCCCTCCTCCTGTTCCCTTTTTGGGCCACTGTAATTGAGAGATCTGTGTCCTTTTAAAGTCCCTTCAGCATGTTGGAAGAAAAACACAATCTAGGAAAAAGGTAAATAATTGCTTCTAGAAAACCAGTACAGATGGTAAGGATGCTCAGCTACTGAATGGACAGAGTAGGAATAAAAGCCTCTGCTAAAAGAACGATTCTGTGACCCTTTACATCCTTGCATCTCTCCAAATGGAAACAAAAAAGAAGGCATAGTTTCCAGGAAAGACACTATCAATGTTGAGTAAAATTTGTACAGGAATATGCCCTTTCAGTATATTCTTCTTTCTTCAGAATCAGGCAGTTACTTTCAGAGTTACCTAATATATACAGAGGTCAAGGAGGTGTCATTACTGTCCTCAGTTTCAGTAGATTCACAGGCAATGTGGGAGAATTTAAGAGACTTACAATTAGTGATAATGGTGTTTCCTCCCTTTGGTAACTACTTCAAAATGTCTCTATAGACGTTTATATGTCTCTATAAAAGTTTAAATTCAAGTGAGTCAAAATGTTCATATTCCTGAGAAAAACAAACAATAGAATTTTAGTATACTTCCCCCAGTGAGACCCCTTCATTCCAGTGCCACACTGGTTATCTGTAAATAAAGTGCAGCTTTCAAGGCAGTCAGTGAGCAGTCAAGCATGTGAAATAGGCAATATTTCAGCAGTGCTGTGCTATGCTCAGCTAAAGAGTTAAGTCCATCAGAGAGCTGATAAAACACAGGGGCCGTTTGGGAAAGCTCTAAGAACACATTTACAAAAATATCAAATACAAATTAAAAGGAACTTAAGGACACTTTGTTTTGACTGCTGGAAAGGAAACAATGATACACAGAGGGACCCAGGTGGTTAATGTACTGTGCACATCACTACTATGAAGTACATAACCTCAGTCTCTCAGCTCTTCAGAAACTACAGTCAGTTGATTACATAGTGCCCTATAGAATAGACTTTAAACTTAAATGAGCAAACAACCCAGATATCCTTTCAAAGCTTGCCAATTCACTTGGCTTTTGAAGTCTTGCTATAGGGCTGTTGTGCAGGATAAGATTACAATGTTTTGACTCTACTAGAGGTTCTAAGCTTATCCCAAAAACAATACAGAAAATGGCAAGAGCCCTTGTTCATTGAAGTAAAGTAAACAGGTACAATAGTAACAGCAAAACAAATTTTCTGAGTTCAGAGATGGTGCAATATGTAAACCTAAGGATCAGAAGTTAATGTAAATCCCTAAACACGGTAGTCAACTTCATTAGAAGGCAAATATGAGGCTGCTTTTTTCCATTATAGTTCAATTCTAGGGAGTTTATTTTATATTGGAAATTCAACTGTGTTCACATATGAGCTAATGGTTTTCATCTGTAGATTAACCTGATTGTCTCCTGAGAAACCTGTATGCAGGTCAAGAAGTAACAGTTAAAACCAGACATGGAACAACTGACTGGTTCTAAATTGGGAAAGGAGTACATCAAGGCTGTATATTGTTGACCTGCTTATTTAACTTACATGCAGAGTACATCATGAGAAATGTTGGGCTTGATGAATCACAAGCTGAAATCAAGATTGTAAGAAGTATCAACAACCTCAGATATGCAGATCATACCACTCTAATGGCAGAAAATAAAGAGTAACTAAAGAGCCTCTTGATGAGGGTTAAAAAAAGAGAGAGAGAAAGCTGGCTTGAAACTCAACATTAAAAATACTAAGATCATGGCATCCAGTCTCGTCACTTAATGACAAATAGAGTAGGGAAAAGTTGAAACAGTGACAGATCTTATTTTCTTGGGCTCCAAAATCACTGTGGGCAGTGATTGTAGCCATGAAAATAAAAGATCCTTGTTCCATGAAAGGAAAGCTATGACAGACCTAGATAGCAGAGACATCAATTTGCTGAAAAAGATCTGCATAGTCAAAGCCATGTTTTTTCCCAGTAGTCATGTACAGATGTGAGAGTCAGACCATAAAGAAGGTTGAGTGCTGAAGAACTGATGCTTTTCAATTGTGGTGCTGGAGAGGACTCTTGGGAGTCTCTTGGACTGTAACTAGATCAAACCAATCAATCCTAAAGGAAATCAACCCTAAATACTCATTGGAAGGGATGATACTAAAGCTGAAGCTCGAAAACCTTGGCCACCTGATGCAAAGAGCCTACTCATGGGAAAATACCCTGGTGCTGGGAATGTTGGAGGCAAAGAGAGAAGTTGGCAGAGAATGAGATGGTTAGGTAGCATCACTGACTCAATGGACATGAATTTGAGCAATACCTGGGAGACAGTGAAGGACAGGGAAGCCTGGTGTGTTGCAATCCATGAAGTCTCAAAGAGTCAGACACGACTTGGTGACTGAACAGCAACAACAACAGAATGGTCTTTAAGATCCTGTCTCATTATCACATTCTCGGCTCATACATATTTGTAGATTCAAGTGTCTTCTTACCACAATGACTAGAAAGTCTATAATGAGAATACAAGATGGTGGACAAAAATCACAACCCATGCTTAATATTTACTTTGATGTCTTTTGGTAATTTGATTGATAATTTGGAGAGATGGAGTCGTTCCTTTAATGGAAAGTGTGCAAAAAATGGTCTATACCTAGTGAATGTTGCTGTTGTTGGATATGCTATTTCACATATCAACAGCAACAACAAAAATTAAGAGTGGACTATGTAACTCATAGGGATATATTCTTCATAAAATTATTCTTGTTGAAATATCTGAATAATATGCTTTGATTTGTATGCTTTTTCAGAGTTTTGCAGACCCATGACACAAAACACAGCTATCTCTATCTAACCAATATACTTTGAAAGTCAATGAGGTTTCCAAAATAGAACTTGCTAACAAACACTTCAGATGTGGATCTCTAGTGAATCATACATGAGTACAGTAGAGGCGAGAGTCATTAAAGGTGAATTCTACATGAGTAAGAAAAAAAAAATCACTGTCAATTTGGGAAAGATCTAATTTAATAGTTAGTATTTAGTAATTCAGTTATGTTGTCTTATGTTTCTTCCTTTCACTATCAGCACAGAAACTAATGCCTAATGTCTAAAACATCTTTGTATAAATCCCAATTTTGACCTAGTATGTGTTTTTTCAGATTTTTTTGAGAACAGAATTGTATATTCAGGTTATATCAGTATATAAAGAAATTACCTCTTCTTAACTATTTCTTAAAAGACTTGCAGAAAATAGTGTTTGCTTTCCATTAGAAGTAAATATGCCTCATCCAATAAACAAAGCAAAATAGTTTAATTTTCTCATTCATTGACAAAAACCATGAATTGTGAGTTAGGAAGAAAAGAATAGTTAAAAGCAGGATGGAAATTTATTCAGACTACTGCTAATCACATCACAATAAACTGTAATCTAAATATGTTTTTTTACAGCATCTTTTATTGTGATTCCCAGGTTTTTTTAAAAACAATCATAGTATGATATAGTAGATACACACTCATATGCAAACACAAATTTGAAACAACTATGAAACAACTTACCTTTAGTCATATGATATACTCTACTTTCTATTCTAGTTAATTCTATTTTAAAATGTTTGTCTGGATTCACTAACTTGATTTGTAACCCACTAATGAGTTGTTACTGCCATAGAAAATATTGCTTTGATCTATATCTTTTAAAATGTGAGTAGGGGACTTATCTTAATAAGTATAAAGGTGTTAAAAACATAATTCTCATATAGACAGTGAATTTGTGTCAAAATGGTATTCAATACATTAATGGGGATAGTTAGGAAGAAAACTAAAGAGCTTTTGAGGTATCCATATAGGAACTGGAGGAATGGATTCTAAAAATAAGGTTGCTAAGGGAGATATAAGACTAGTTAACTTCTTACAGAAAAATTAAGCCACAGACCTTTGAGAGTGAACTTCTCTACTTCTCTATAAAATTATAACAACTTATCAATTTCTGCAGTTTAACCTATAGAAAGAGCCAGATAGAGTCCAGTCAAGAGACAGCCAACCCATCAATGATTTTAGCAAAGACTTTTATAAAGAAGTGCTAAGTAAATATAAATCGTTAGCTAAATTCATGCAAAGGCTAAAAGGAAAAGTGTTAGTTGCTCAGTCATGTCTGACTCTTTGAAACCCCATAGACCGTAGCCCACCAAACTCCTATGTCCATTGGATTTCCCAGGCAAGAATACTGGAGTGGGTAGCCATTCTCTTCTCCATGGGATCCTCACACCATGCCTCCCCACCGACCCTCCCCCCAACCCCCAGGGTTCGAACCCAGGTCTCCTGCATTGCTGGCAGATTCTTTACCACTGAGCCACCAGGGAAGCCTGGCTAAAAGATAGTGTCATAGTATAACATAGACAGCAATATCAGGATAACTGCCACTCCTACCACTTGTAGGATTAAGGAACCAAAGGAAAGCATTGGAATCATTAAGGACTGGAGGAGGAGCTTTGTGGAGATGAACATCAGACTTCCCTGGTGCTAGAGTCTCTGAGGAGGACATGATGAAATTAAATGCTGAAAACGCAAATGCTGGAAAGACTACAAACTAGAATCACCTGCTATTATAGAAAGGCACTGCTGCAGCCAGAATGAAGAAGTGTTGAGGTAACTACCTGGAGCAGGAAGAAGCAGAGAGGAAGTTCACCATATAAGCAATCCCTACGTCTCCTCTAGTCTTTCTAGCTCCTTCCAGTAGTATCAAGCAGCAGGTCAAGAGAGAAGTGGGATTTGCAAAGCTCCTGCTCAGCATCATAAAGCCAACTACCGAAGTGGGGCTGTAGCCAAGAGACAATGGTTTGAATTTCCACAACCTCTACCTTACAGGACAGTGAAGGGTTTGCAGTTTCATCATTGGTGGATGGTTCTCAAGAGTATCAGATTGAATCTAGTGAGTTATGAGAAATACTCTAGTATGAAAGCAAGAATTAAGCAATGATCATTTCCCTTTTTTCTAGTTTTGAGATACATTTTTCTTTATCAGAAAGTTGTAGTTTAATAAAAATCTGTACAGAGAATCAAAATTAGTATAACTTTAATGTATTCAGTGTTTCCTATTAAAGAGATTTCTCCAGGCTATTATTCAGATCTATTATTCTAACATTAGATACATTTTAGCTTATTAGCTTAAAATAAGCAACATGACATATTACAAATGCAAAGATGTGCCCACTTTCAGGATTTTAGACTGCTTTTGTCCAAATATTATAGAATTGTTAGAAATAATCTGTGAGAAACTGTGATTTTTTTAAAAAATTAAATAAAATCTATATATATGCATATTAAATATTTCAATTATTTATAAAAATACTTTTAAAGTAAAAAAATCTATATGTTCATATATTTAGTCACACAAAAATGTATCCTACCTCAATTTTTTTTACTTAATATCACCCCTTGTAATAGTACACAGATTGATATTCCCCAATCTTTGTATTATCTGCATTCAAATGTACATGCACATAATACGTGTTAAAATTCCCTTTTGATGGTAATTTATGTTGTTTCTAACTTTCTGCTATGATGATAAATGATGAATGAACAAATAACAGGATACACATTGAACAATATTTATATGTGATCTCATATACAAAGTGTTGGAGAAGGAAATGGCAATCCACTCCAGTATTCTTGCTTGGAAAACCTCATGGACGGGGAGCCAAGCAGCCTCCAGTCCATAGTGTCTCAAAAGAGCTGGATAGGACTGAGCGACTAAACAACAGATATACAAAGGGCATGTGTGTGTGTGTAAGTGTATACATATATATGTATTCTTGGCATATAAAATGATACATAATGGACAAAACAATACCGAGTTAGATACTAATAATCAGTATTTCGTTTAGTGTTCATTAATAGTTGGGTCAGACATTGATGACATAAAACATCATGAAAAGAGAACAAAATACAGTCTTATGAGTGTCATGTCATCTTTTTATTCAAAGCATTTTTATAATCAGTGTTTTTCTTTCTCATAACCAGATCCTACACCATGTGAAGCCCTTACCATATTACAGCTATGACCAGCCGGTGATCAGGTACTGCCAGGCTCACCAGCCACTCCATGTCAACAAGGGCTATGAAGCAGTGTCTCCAGAACAGGACGAATCTCCCTGTCTGGAGCTGGGGCACGACCACAGCTTCATCGCCACCATCGCCAGGTCTGCAGCCCCAGCCATTTACCTTGAGAGAATAACAAACTAACATGAAAGGCAACCCCTCATTGGAGAACTCAATCCGGGGAAGGAGGGCCTTCATCTTAAAGGAGAATGAGTGTCCAAATCACGCAATCCAGCCAGGTCATCGTTCCTGAGATATTTATGACATACAGGAAACGAAACAAAGAAAACTGCTTAAAGGGAGCAGTGGATGTACCTGCAAGCATAACAAGGAGAACTACAGAACTCTCTTTGCTTTAAAACATACAAACAAATTCCTGGATGTAAATAGTAAAAGTGTCAGGTTCTTATAAAAATAGATTTCACCTTAGCTACATATAGCTTTGTTTGTATATCTTGCTTTTTCTACAACTGCATGGTTCCTGGGCTGGAGAACCACAGTGGGGTGGGGGTGGGGAAAGCATCAAACCAGATGTGGGTGGGAAATTGGGGAAACAATGCATTTTTCATGTTAAATGTGTGTAACAGATTATTCCACTTGTTTTCCTTTCATTATTTCTTTATAAATGTCATTTGTTCTTATTTGGTTTGTTGTATATTTTTACTGGTCATGTGATTCTGTTTCCAGTTCTAAACATGGGGACTGAAATTTATGTTGTTCCAAAAGATTTTCTTTACCACAGACCACAAAGAAACAAAGTTGACCACAAAGTCTGACAGAACTACTGAAATGGAAATCCAACAAAATCTGGGCAGATGATCCTTCAAGTCACATTTTATGCAATGTGAAGAGTTTTGATTTTTTTTTGTCCTACTGGCAGCCCACATTGTGAGCTTTCACTGTGTGAGAGATGAAGAGAAAGAGCTGGGAAGACCTCCAAATAAGAAGACCCTTAGAAAGTTTCTCAACTTCATATACCTAGGGATATATGAAGAACAAAGGCATGTGGTCAATGAATGAAATTACCAAGCTGACAGATTTCAGAACACAAGATAATTTGTCACCTTGCTTTTTAAATTAATTATCAATTAGGTTTGTGTAGATTTTATCAATAAAAGAAAAAATATTGGAAAAAATAAACAATTATTTTGTGGTTGGTATACCACAGCCCACCTAATGTTGACTGCTTTGTCTCTATATTATGGAATCTTTTTAGTGTATAGTGACAATTCGAGAAGAATATTTTGATATCTATCAAGTGCCTTCTACATGTTTTTCCCTCAGGTAAGGAAGTCCTACGAAATTAGAGGTCAGGGGCGGTGGTTGGGAGGACCTACCCCAGGCTGGAGATTGGGGGCGGCGGTTGGGAAGACCTTCCCTGGGCCAGAGGTCGGGGTGGCAGCTGGGAGAGCTACCCTGTGTTGGAACAGCTGTGAAGAGAGACCCCACATCCAAGGTAAGAGAAACCCAGAAGTGTGGCCCGAGAGGAGCTACCCCATACCCGACGAGAGGCGGCTGCGCGGGATGCAGGAGGGCCGAGAGGAGCTACTCCACAATCAAGGTCAGGAGGGACGGCTGTGAGGAGATATCCATCGTCCAAGGTAAGGAGCAGCAGCTGCACTTTGCTGGAGCAACTGTGAAGAAGTATCCCTCCTCAGAGGTAGGAGAAACTCAAGCAAGAGAGTAAGTGCTGTGAAAGGGCATCAGAGGGCAGACATACTAGAACCACACTAGCCAATCTGATAACAGGGACCACAGCCTTGTATACCTCAATGAAACTAAGCCATGCCCCTGTGGGGCCACCCAAGATGGAAGGGTCATAGTGGAGAAGTATGACAGATGTGGTCCACTGGAAAAGGGAATGGTAAACCACTTCAGTATTCTTTCTTTGAGAACCCCATGAACAGTATGAAAAAGCAAAAAGATAGGAAACTAAAAGATGAACTCCCCAGGTCGGTAGGTGCCCAGTATGCTACTGGAAATCAGTGGAGAAATAACTCCAAAAAGAATGAAGGGATGGAGCCAAAGCAAAATCAATGCCTAGTTGTGTGTGTGAATGGTGATAGAACTAAGGTCTGATGTTGTAAAGGGTAATATTGCATAGAAACCTGGAATGTTAGGTCCATGAATCAAGGCAAATGGGAAGTGGTCAAACAGGAGATGGCAAAAGTGAATGTCAACATTCTAGGAATCAGTGAACTAAGATGGACTGGAATGGGTGAATTTAACTCAGATGAGCATTATATCTACCAGTGTGGGCAGGAATCCCTTAGAAGAAATGGAGGAGCCATCATGGTCAACAAAAGAGTCCAAAATGCTGTACCTGGATGCAATCTCAAAAATGACAGAATGATCTCTGTACATTTCCAAGGCAAACCATTCAATATCACAGCAATCCAAGCCTATGCTCCAACCAGTAATGCTGAAGAAGCTGAAGTTGAATGGTTCTATAAAGATCTACAAGATCTTTATAGAACCAACACCCAAAAAATATGTCCTTTTCATTAGAGGGGACTGGAATGCAAAAGTAGGAAGTCAAGAAATACCTGGAGCAACAGGCAAATTTGGCCTTGAAGTACAGAATGAAGCAGGACAAAGGCTAATAGAGTTTTGCCAAGAGAATGCACTGGTCATAGCAAACACCCTCTTCCAACAACACAAGAGAAGACTCTATACATGGACATCACCAAATAGTCAGACTGATTATATTATTTGCAGCCAAAAATAGAGAAGCTCTATACAGTCAGCACAAACAAGACTGGGAGCTGACTATGGCTTGGATCATGAACTCCTTATTGCCAAATTGAGACTGGAATTGAAGAAAGTAGGGAAAAGCATTACACCATTCAGATATGACCTAAATTAAATCCCTTGTGATTATATAGTGGAAGTGAGAAATAGATTTAAGGGACTAGATCTGATAGACAGAGTGCCTGATGAACTATGGATGGCAGTTCATGACATTGTACAGGACGCAGGGATTAAGACCATCCCCAAGAAAAAGAAATGCAATAAAGCAAAATGGCTATCTGAGGAAGCCTTGCAAACAGCTATGAAAATAAGAGAAGCAAAAAGCAAAGGAGTAAAGGAAAGATATTCCCATCTGAATGCAGAATTCCAAAGAATAGTAAGGAGAGATAAGAAATCTTTCCTTGGTGATCAATGCAAAGAAATATAGGAACACAACAGAATGGGAAAGACGAGAGAGCTCTTCAAGAAAATTAGAGATACCAAGGGAACAGTTCATGCAAAGATGGGCTCAATAAAGGACAAAAATGATAAGGACCTGACAAAGCAGAAAATATTAAGAAGAGGTGGAAAGAATACACAGAAGACTTTACAAAAAAGATCTTCACGACTCAGATAATCACCATGGTGTGATCACTCACACTCAGCTAGAGCCAGACATCCTGGTAGGTGAAGTCAAGCAGGCCTTAGAAAGCATCACTACAAACAAAGCTAGTGGAGATGATGGAATTCCAGTTGAGCTATTTCAAATACTAAAAGATGCTGTGAATGTGCTGCACTCAACCTATCAGCAAATTTGGAAAACTCAACAATGGCCACAGGACTGGAAAAGGTCAGTTTACATTCCTATCCCAAAGAAAGGCAATGCCAAAGAATGCTCAAACTACCACACAATTGCACTCATTTCACACGCTAGTAAAGTAATGCTCAAAATTCTACAAGCCAGGCTTTAGCAATACATGATCCATGAACTTCTAGATGTTCAAGCTGGATTTAGAAAAGGCAGAGGAACCAGAGATCAGATTGCCAACATCCGCTGGATAATCAAAAAAGCAAGAGAGTTCCAGAAAAACATCTACTTCTGCTTTATTGACTATGCCAAAGCCTTTGACTGTGTGGATCACAACAAACTGTGGAAAATTCTTCAAGAGATGGGAATACCAAACTATCTGACCTGTCTCTTTTTTTTTTTTTAATTTTGGAATAGGTTTATTAACAAAGAATCTTCCATGGCTCTCTATTACCACAGAATTAGTATGCATGACCACTAGATAATTTAAAGGATGCTGACATGGGTGCTGTAATATTTAGCCATATAACATTTTGTATGCTTACAAAGTATTAAAAAAATTAACTGTCATAACATGGAAGCATTCTGGGGTGCGGGGAGGTTTAAATTTCTAACAGGATAAATGTAAGCTGGCCCAGAGTTCAGTTCAGTCCCTCAGTTGTGTTCTACTCTTTGTGACCCCATGGACTGCAGCAGGCCAGGTCTCCCTGTCCATCACCATCTCCCTGAGCTTACCCAAACTCATGCCTGTTGAGTCAGTGATGCCATCCAGCCATCTCATCCTCTGTCTATTCCCTTCTCCTCCCACCTTCAATCTTTCCCAGCACCAAGGTCTTTTCGAATAAATCAGTTCTTTGCATCAGGTGGCAAAAGGGTTGGAGTTTCAGCTTCAGCATCAGTCCTACCAATGAATATTCAGGACTGATCTCCTTTAGGATGGACTGGTTGGATCTCCTTGCAATCCAAGGGACTCTCAAGACTTTTCTCTAACACCACAGATCAAAAGCATCAATTATTCTGTGCTCAGCTTTCTTTATAGTCCAACTCTTATATTCATACATGAATACTAGGAGAACCATAGCTTTGGGACAGACCTTTGCTGGCAAAGTAATGTCTATGCCTTTTAATATGCTGCCTAGTTTGCTCAGAACTTTTCTTCCAAGGAGCAAGTGTCTTTTAATTTCATGGCTGCAACCACCATCTGGAGTAATTTTGAAGCCCCCCAAAATAAAGTCTATCATTGTTTCCACTGTTTCCCCATCTATTTGCCATGAAGTGATGAGACCAGATGCCATGATCTTAGTTTTCTGAATGTGAGTTTTAAGCCAGCTTTTTCACTCTCCTCTTTCACTTCCATCAAGAGGCTCTTTAGTTCTTCTTCACTTTCTGCCATAAGGGTGGTGTCATGCACATCTGAGGTTATTGATATTTCTCCCAGCAATCTCCCAGCTTCATCCAGCCCAGCGTTTCTCATGATATACTCTGCATAGAAGTTAAATAAGCAGGGTGACAATATATAGCCTTGACCTACTCCTTTCCATACTTGGAACCAATATGTTTTTCCATGTCCAGTTCTAACTGTTGCTTCTTGATCTGTATACAGACTTCTTAAGAGGCAGGTCAGTTCTTTGATAGTCCCATCACTTGAAGAATTTTCCACAGTTATTTGTGATCTACATGGTCAAAGCGTTTGGCATAGTCAATAAAGGAGAAGTAAGTGTTTCCTTGGAACTCTCTTGCTTTTTTGATGATCCAGTGAATGTTGGCAATTTGATCTCTGGTTCCTCTGCCTTTTCTAAAGCCAGCTTGAACATCTGGAGGTTCACGGTTCACATACTGTTGAAGCCTGGCTTGGAGAATTTTGAGCACTGCTTTAATAGCATGTGAGATGAGTGCAATTGTGCAGTAGTTTGAGCATTCTTTGGCATTGCTTTTCTTTGGGATTGGAATGAAAACTGACCTCTTCCAGTCCTGTGGCCACTGCTGAGTCTTCCAAATTTGCTGGCATATTGAGTGCAGCACTTTCATGGCATCATCTTTTAGGATTTGAAATAGCTCAACTGGAATTCCATCACCTCCACTCGCTTTGTTCATTGTGATGCTTCCTAAGGCCCACCTGACTTCTCATTCCAGGATGTCTGGCTCTAGGTGAGTGATCACACCATTGTGATTATATGGGTCATTAAGATCTTTTTTGTGCAGTTCTTCTGTGTATTCTTGCCACCTCTTCTTAGTATCTTCTGCTTCTGTTAGGTCCATACCATTTCTGTCCTTTATTGTGCTCAGCTTTGCACAGAATATTTATTCTCTTGGTAGCTCTAGTTTTCTTGAAGAGATCACTAGCCTTTCCCATTCTGTTGTTTTCCTTTATTTCTTTGCACTGATTGCTGAGGAAGGCTTTCTTACCTCTCCTTGCTATTCTTTGGAACTCTGCATTCAGATGGGAATATCTTTCCTTTTCTCCACTGCCTTTCACTTCTCTTCTTTCCTCAGCTATTTGTAAGGTCTCCTGAGACAATCATTTTGCCTTTTTGCATTTCTTTTTCTTGAGGATGGTCTTGATCTCTGCCTCCTGTACAATGTCATGAACCTCCGTCCACCAAAGTTCTTCAGGTACTCTATCTATCAGATCTAATCCCTTGAATCTATTTCTCACTTTCACTGCATAATAATAAAGGATTTGATTTAGGTCATACCTGAATGGTCTATTGGTTTTCTCCACTTTCTTCAATTTAAGAAAGACATTTAAGTCTGAATTTCACAATAAGGAGCTCATGATCTGAGCCACAGTCAGCTCCCAGTCTTGTTTTTGCTCACTGTATAGAGCTTCTCCATCTTTGGCTGCAAAGAATAAAATCAATCTGATGTTAGTATTGACCATCTGGTGGCGTCCATGTGTAGAGTCTTCTCTTGTGCTTCTGGAACCAATACAACCCGGATTCATTCAACGAAAATACTAAGCTAAGGGCCCGGATCGCAGCCACTGGGGAGAGTCACTTCCTGGTGCGCACGGCGCCACGAGTTCCTGAGAGCAGGCGCTGCAGGACGCGGGGTTTCTGCCGGGAACTCGCGCCCGGCCCTGGGCAGCCTGAGTAGGGATCCTGTCCCACGACTTGGCCCGGTGCACTTCCTCCGGAGACTTTCCTTCGAAGCACTCCCAGCCGCACAGCCCGGCGCCTCCGCGCCCAAGTTCCCCCCACCCCACCCCTCCGCGCCTGACCTGTCTCTGGAGAAACCTGTATGCAGGTCAGGAAGCAACAGTTAGAACTGGACATGGAACAACAGACTGGTTCCAAATAGGAAAAAGAGTACGTCAAAGCTGTATATTGTCACCCTGCTTATTTATCTTATATAAAGAGTACATCATGAGAAACACTGGGCTGAATGAAGCACAAGCTAAAATCAAGATTGCCAGGAGAAATATCAATAACCTCAGATATGCAGATGACACCACCCTTATGGCATAAAGTGAAGAGGAACTAAAAAGCCTCTTGCTGAAAGTGAAAGAGGAGAGTGAAAAAGTTGACTTAAAGCTCAACATTAAGAAAACTAAGATCATGGCATCTGGTCTCATCACTTCATGGCAAATAGATGGGGAAACAGTGGAAACAATGTCCAACTTAATTTTTCTGGGCTCCAAAATCACTGCAGATGGTGATTGCATTCATGAAATCAAAAGACACCTACTCCTTGGAAGGAAAATTATGGCCAACCTAGATAGCATATTGAAAAGCAGAAACATTACTTTGCCAACAAAGGTTCGTCTAGTCAAGGCTATGGTTTTTCCAGTAGCAGTGTATGGATGTGAGAGTTGGACAGTGAAAAAGGCTGAGCACCGAAGAATTGATGCTTTTGAACTGTGGTGTTGGAGAAGACTCTTGAGAGTCCCTTGGACTCTAAGGAGATCCAACCAGTCCATCTGAAAGGAGATGAGTCCTAGGTGTTCATTGGACTGATGTTGAAGCTGAAACTCCAATACTTTGGCCACCTCATGTGAAGAGTTGACTCATTGGGAAAGACCCTGATGCTGGGAAGTATTGGGGGCAGGAGGAGAAGGGGAAGACAGGATGAGATGGCTGGATGGCATCACCGACTTGATGGGCATGGGTTTGGGTGGACTCTGAGAATTGGTGATGGACAGGGAAGCCTGGCGTGCTGCAGTTCATGGGGTCACAAAGAGTCAGACACGACTGAGTGACTGAACTGAACTGAACTATGTACTAATTGCTTTCATAATTACATTTATAAATACGATGTGACTCAAATCGAACTGTTTAGCAATAAGAAAAAATTAAGTATCTATGAAAGTTGTAGAGGTTGAATGATCTTCTAGGACAGACAGAACTGTGTGGATATTGATTATTATTTCAATAAAGCATAGCTATCACCCATTTTTTAACAAAGGGTATACCTATGCACACATCAGTTGAACCATTTTCACTTGATTTCCTTGGTGCTTTGATGCTATCTCATCAGTTCTCCAGTTCACTACAGACCTTATCCTGATCTAGCCACTTGTCTGATTTGCTGTTTTTAACATAAATTGAAATTATATAATCTATGTCATCCTTTATTAGGTGAGATTTTGTATTCTGAAAAGTGCTAATGTATGATGATACTAGTGGGTTTTCTGAAGAAGTAAATTTATTGCTGCCATCCATTTAATCACAAATTCTCCTGAAATAATAATAATTTTTTGTCAATTACTTTCACATCAAATAAACTAGCATAGAGTACTAAGAAATTTTTCCTCAAAATCATTCTCTTTCTACCATTTTAATTAGATTTGAAGATAAACTCTATCTTAACTGATAAAAATGTTGTCATATTAGAGAAAATTAAAGGAAGTGTTTTACACTGGAACACAGGTGATTGCCCTCAGATTCTGATAACTTTCCTATTAACATTTACATGGCTTCCCTGGTAGCTCAGCTGATAAAGAATCTGCCTGTAATGCAAAAGACCCCAGTTCAATTCCTGGGTTGGCAAGATCCACTGCAGAAGAATTAGGCTACCCACTTCAGTATTCTTGGGCTTCCGTGGTGGCTCAGCTAGTAAAGAATTCGCCTGCAATGTGGGAGACCTGGGTTCGATTTGAAGTTAAATTCTATCTTAATTGATAAAAAATTTTTCATATTAAAGAAATTTAAAAGAAACTTTTTACATTAGAACACAGGCTGTTCCTCTCAGATTCTTATAACTTTCCTGTTAACATTTATAAGTCTGGCTTATGTTATATCTGGGTATGTTTCTTATATATATTTCTTTATATATCACCAACTCAGTGAACATACATTTGAGCAAATGCCAACAGATAGTTAAGAACAGGGGCCTGTTGTGCTGCAGTCTACAGGGTCGCAAAGAGTTGAACATGGCTTAGTGACTGAACAACAACAAAATTCAAGTATAGAATTAATTGATTATGAACTTAAAAGTTAAAAATAATTATTTGCCAATTTATTTTTTTTAATTATTTAACAGATTAGTGTAGTCTTCCCAGGTGGCGCTAGTGGTAAAGAGCCTGCCTGCCAATGAAGGAGACTTAAGAGATGCGAGTTTTATCCCTCGGTTGGGAAGATGCCCTAGAGGAGGAAATGGCAACCACTCCAGTATTCTTACCTGGGAAATCCCATGGACAGAGAAGCCTGGCAGGCTACAGTCCATAGGGTCGCAAAGAGTCAAACATGACTGAAGTGACTTAGCATAGCACACAATATATTTGTAGCAAAACATTTCGGAGTGTCTTCCCAAATTACATGGATTCTCTTAACTCTTCCCACCTTCTCCATCTAACCAACATCACCTATATACCCCATCTGCCACCCTATCCCTTTCTGAAGTGATATACTAGAAGTCATACCTGAAAAATTGTGATCAAATTTCACTTAAATCAACAATTTATTATGTTTATTTCTCTTTCTTGTAAGCAAAAAGTGTCCTAAAATTGATAATATCCATGTTACATAAAACTGCCATATTTGGCCAACCATTGCCTCAAATCTGACATGAAATACTGAACTGCTAGCAAAACAGACAACACTATGACAATGCTATATCCTCTTAATAGGAAAATTTTCAAAGTAGTTTTTAAAATCCGTTTCATTTACATATGCCAGAACAAGTTTTACTGCATTTTGGAACTCTACTGATGATTAAACAAAAAATCGAACTAGCCAACCAACCTAACAAACCAAAAAAAACATTTTTTTTAAAGTTGCATAAATAGGTTTAGAAAAGTGCTTAACTGATTCAACCTAGAAATTGTGTGAGAGATCAAGCAGAATCTTAGAGAAAACAACTTCTTGAAAAAATTAGTGCTATTTTCAACAAAGAATTTAACCCGATACTGGATCTTTTAAGATCCTTTAAGCCCAAAAGTTAATCATGTCTATGCTGAAAGCCTGGTATAACCAAGGAGAATGCAAGGTTTCTGTCAGTCACGATCAAGACTAAATTATTGTCAGGACCCCTCAGTGATAAACAGCAAACCTGAACCATCTGGTCGTGTTCATCATTACTTCCAGTTTACTCAAACTGATTTCCCTAGATTCCCTCTTTTCTCTAAACCTGGAAGAGAGCTCGTAATTTGGAATTGTAGCCCCATCAGAAGGTGCCATTCAATGAGTCAAGCAGCATACTCAGTGTTTTCCTAGTACAGGGGGAAAAAAGGTATCACACCTCTAGAGACATTTTGAATTTTTTCTCTAGGTTTAGCTAACATAAGTTTTGGTTTCTGCTTTATACAGTCTTCTAAAAGTCAGAAATCATTTTGATTCTATTTATTTTTCAGGTTAAAATGTTAAAGATTCTTAAAATAAGTTGCACTTTATTTCAAGACCACCCTAGTTAGTAGTTTGCTTTTATATTATAATATTTATTGAACCTCTGAAAGGTATTCGAGTTGAGGAGTATCATGGTGTTAACCATGCTAATCAGAACTATGAATGTGACACCTACAGACTGAAATGGTCAATTATTCAAACATTATGATTATATTTTCATAAACATTCTTAATAATGTTGAATTTGCTTTTATTTGCTGTTTAATACAATAAGGAAACATCTAAAATCAGAAAATATATATATATGTTTAAATTTTAATTCTATTGTAGTTCTACTCACAATATTTCATATATGACCTTCTGAGACTAAAGCTATAAATGGTGAGTCGTCATTTGCAGAATGCCAGAAACCCAAGTACTTTGAAAATTGAAGAGAGACTAAGTTACAATATTCCAAATAATTTCACTCAGTAATAAGACAATGTGAGAGGAAGGAGGCCTCTATGAGGATGTCCCTAGCATCTGCCATTAGCCTTCATGCCACACATTTGTCAGTAGCTTGAGCAAAAGTGATACATATCATGAAACTGAGAAAAGGGAGAAAATGTAGTATTCCAACCTGTAAACCTTGTGTTTTATGAGCAATCATTACATGTAAATTACATTTGGAAATTTTGGTTGGCCAATAGTTTATCACTACTCCACAGTGTCACAAGACCACCAAAGGAAACAAATCAAAGAGAAGCACAAAATAAAGAATGTTATTATTTGAACTTAACCTTTACTAGTCAAACCGTGCCTAGGATTCAGTATCAATGTTACATCAGCAAGGGGACATCTCCAAGAATAGTAAAAGTAATACTGAAATTTGTGTAATCCATAGCATATTCCCTGCTCAATCAAGGAAAGCATGTACCTTTGCAAATAACTATTTCCACATTTACAAATGACAGGATATAATCTTATATCTGAAATGCAAAGAAGCATTTCTTTATGAAGAACACAATATATTTTAATCTTGCTAACAACAGAGCAAATGTTAAGTTCATCTGGATTAAATGAAAATGAATAATTAAAATGACAAGAACCTAGTATCATGAATAAAAAATAGATCTCTCCATATACAACTTTCCTCTTCCTTGTAGGAGATAGGCCATTCTTTCTACTGTGTAAAGCGCTCCAAAATCATAATAAATTAATAAATGCACAGAGTATTGAAGAAAGCAAAGAAGTAAAGAGCCTCTTGAGGAAAGTTAAAGAGGTGAGTGAAAAAGTTGGCTTAAAATTCAAAAAACTAAGATCATGTCATCCGGTACCATCACTTCATGGCAAATAGATTGGGAAACAATGGAAACAGTGACAGACTATTTTGGGGGGGGCTCCAAAAACACTGCAGATGGTGACTGCAGCCATGAAATTAAAAGATGTTTGCTCCTTGGAAGAAAAGCTATGACCAACCTAGACAGCAGGGACATTACTTTGCCAACAAATGCCCATCTAGTCAAAGCTATGGTTTTTCCAGTAGTCATGTATGCATGTGAGAGTTGGACTATAAAGAAAGTGGAGCACTGATGAAATGACGTTTTTAAACCGTGGTGTTGGATAAGACTCTTGAGAGTCCCTTGGACTGCAAGGAGATCCAACCAGTCCATCCTAAAGGAAATCAGTCCTGAATATTCATTGGAAGGACTGATGCTGAAACTGAAACTCCAATACTTTGGCCACCTAATGCGAAGAACTGACTCATTGGAAAAGACCCTCATGCTGGGAAAGATGAAGGTGGGAGGAGAAGTGGATGACAGAGGATGAGATGGTTGGATGGCATCACTGACTCCATGGACATGAGTTTGAGCAAGCTCTGGGAGTTGGTGATGGACACGGAGGCCTGGCGTGCTGCGGTCCATGAGGTCACAAAGAGTTGGATATGACTGAGTGACTGAACTGAACTGATATATGTATATGCATTAAATAGATGTGAGTTTATTATTTATCAAACTCTGGGAAGTAGTTGAGGACAAAGGAGTTTGGCATGCTGCAGTCCATGAGATCACAAAGAGTCAGATGTGATTTAGGAATTGAACAACAACATATTTACATGTCAGTGTGTGCTTTTATAATATTCTATAAAGTTGGCTTTTTCAAGTTAGAGAAATATATATATTTTGCTTCATAGTTCAGATATATATATATAATTTAACTATATATAATTTAGTTAAATTTATATTGGGAAATTTGCTTCAAGAAGAACAAAATAAAGTTAGAATTTCTACTTTAAAGGATGCATCAAAATAAAGCCAATACTGAAATATAAACTTTTAAATAATTTAAGAAATCGAAATGCATATGCACTAAGTCCGCAAGAATAATATAGGTAAATGGATTATATTACGGAACCACTAAAGGCAGAAAGCATAAACATTATATTTTAATAAATAAAACATAAACTCTGTAAAAGAAATATCTCAAAAAATGCAAAGCAAACTGGTCCTTTAAAATTTGTAACATAAACAATTATAATTATGTAATATCTTTTTTAAATTTATTTATTTATTTTAATTTTCTTTACATTATCATGTTGGTTTTGCCATACATTGACATGAAATCACTATGGGTATACATGTGTTCCCCTTCCAGAACCCCCCTCCCACCTCCCTCCCGATTCCCTCTCTCTGGGTCATCCTGGTATACCAGCTCTGAGCCTCAAACCTGGGCTGGTGATTGATTTCACATATGATGATTAACATGTTTCAATGCCATTCTCCCATATCATCCCACCCTTGCCCTCTCCCATAGAGTCCAAAAGACTGTTCTATACATTTGCATCTCTTTTGCTGTCTCGCATACAGGGTTCTCGTTACCATCTTTCTGAATTCCATTATATATGCGTTAGGATACTGTATTTTTGTTTTTCCTTCTGACTTACTTCACTCTGGATAATAGGCTCCAGTTTCGTCCACCTCAGTAGAACTGATTCAAATGAATTCAATGAATTCTTTTTAATGGCTGAGTAATATTCCATGGTGGGCCGAAGAACTAAACAGACATTTCTCCAAAGAAGACATAAAAATGGCTAACAAACACGTGAAAAGATGCTCAACATCACTCATTATCAGAGAAATGCACATCAAAACCACAATGAGGTACCACTTTACACCAATCAGAATGGCTGCCATCCAAAAGTCTACAAGCAATAAATGCTGGAGAGGATGTGGAGAAAAGGGAACCTTCTTACACTGTTGGTGGGAATGCAAACTAGTACAGCCACTATGGAAAACAGTGTGGAGATTCCTTAAAAAACTGCAAATATACCTGCCATATGACCCAGCAATCCCACTGCTGGGCATACACACCAAGGAAACCAGAATTGAAAGAGACATATGTACTCCAATGTTCATTGCCGCATTGTTTACGATAGCCAGGACATGGAAGCAACCTAGATGTCCATCAACAGAAGAATGGATAAGAAAGCTGTGGTACATACACAATTATGTAATATCTTTAATATACAAAGAGTTCTAAAAAGATAAGTTTGGGATTCTATCTATGTAACATTGACATGGTATAACTGTAGAGGTGGTGAGCAAATTATGCTATGAGACTGGAATGTAAGAGAGAGATGGCTGAATGTGACTATAAAGAGGTAGCATAAAACTTTGAGGTGATAACATAGTTTTGTACCTTTATTGTAATGCTGATGCTGCTAAATCACTTCAGTCGTGTCCGACTCTGTGCAACACCAGAGACGGCAGCCCACCAGGCTCCTCTGTCCATGGGGTTTTCCAGGCAAGAGTACTGGAGTGGGGTGCCATTTCCTTCTCCAATTTGATTGTAATGATAGTTACACAAAATAATAAAAGTGGCATATAACTGTAAACACATATGGTGCTAATGTCAATTTCCTAGTTTTGATTAAGATGTAAATATTGTGAAAACAAGGTAAAATTTACATAAGAACTCTGAATTTTTTTGCAACTTCTCAGTAATCTGTAATTATCTTAAAAATTAAAACTTAAATTACAAAGAAAAATATGAAGAAAACAGTCAAGATTTTGAATAAAACAATTTCATACACACATTTGCATAAAAATACACAAAGAAGAAATAGAAATGCCCAACAATCATGCTTTACCCATCATTAATCAAGTCTAATGGAAAAGCAATGGTAATCTTTTTTTTCCTTAATTTATTAAGTGGTCAAAGCAAAAACAATTTTTTGTGTGACAAAGCGGAAATTCTTACACTCTACTACTAGAAGATTAAATCCTGAGAAATTAAACCTCAAATAAAAAAGTCTAAAATTGCATATCTCTAATCTCAGAAATTCCTTTTTTTGGTGTTTATCACAGGTAAGTAATAAAGGTGTCTTCATACATGTAATCTCAAGGTTATATGTTAAAATGTCATTTATAAAAGTTTAAAATTACAAAATTTCAAAGGTACAATGAGAAAATTGGTGAAATGAAATACCCCTTAGCATGATTGTTGTTGTTCAGTGACTCAGTCATGTCTGACTTTTTGCGACCCCATGGGCTGCAGCATGCCTGGTTTCCTTGTCCTTCTTCATCTCCCAGAGATTGCTCAAACTCATGTCCATTGAGTCGATGATGCCATCTAACCATCTCATTCTCTGTTTCCCTCTTCTCCTGCCTCAATCTTAACCTAGCATCAGAGTCTTTTCTAATGAGTCAGCTCTTCACATCAGGTGGCCAAAGTATTGGAGCTTCAGCTTCATCATCAGTCTTTCCAATGAATATTCAGGATTGATTCCTTTATGGTTGACTGGTTGGATCTCCTTGCAGTCCAAGGGACTCTCAAGAGTCTTCTCCAACAGCACAGTTCAAAAGCATCAATCCTTCAGTGCTCAGCCTTCTCTTTGGCCCAACTTTCACATCCCTATATGACTACTGGAAAAACCATAGCTTTGACTATATGGACCTTTGTTGGCAAAATAATATCTCTGCTTTTTCATATGCTGTCTAGGTTGATCATAGCTTTTCTTCCAAAGAGCAAATATCTTTTAATTTCATGGCTATAGCCACCATCTCCAGGGATTTTGGAGCCCAAGAAAATAGCATGATATCATTAGCATGATCATGTATAGTAATAACATATATGCATGTCCATGTTTATATCTGGAAATATGTATCAAAAATTGTCTTGTGATAAAAATGTTTGTATTTTCTTCATTATATCAATTTTCATATTGTTTCCAGACTTTCATATGTTCTTTTTAATAGATGTAATTATATTTTAATAATAATTTAATCAGAAAAATAAGTAATCTGCTTTAGCTTTGTGTGTGTGTGCTCAGTCACTTCAGACTCTTTGTGACCCCCATGGACAGTAGCCCACCAGGCTCCTCTCTCCATGGAATTTTACAGGCAAGAATACTGAAGTGGGTTGCCATTTCTTACTCCAGGGGATCTTCCTGACCCAGGGATTGAAGCTGTATCTCCTGTGTCTCCTGCACTGACAGGCATATACTTTACCACTAAACCACCTGGGAAGTTCCATCTTTAACTTCATATGAATTAAAAATTTAAAGAAAGGAATTATATCTGCATCAAATGATTACTGAAAGATCTTACCTCCAAAATGCATCTATGGATCTCTGTTCCACAAGCTAAAATAACAGCACATCAATAAAATTTAGCAACTTTATACTGATCAGTGCAAGAATGTGACATTAGATATCATCATTTATTTTCATCTTAAGTGTCTACTCCAAAGATGTGTTAGCTTTTTAATTATATAATTTAGCTGAATTATTGTGTCTTTCTAGGAAGAAAGTGAAATCTTTCCTTCCTTCTTGTATGAAACAACATCGTCAATCAAGTTAATGGTGAATAAGAGTATCAGAGACATGTGTGACAACTGATGTGAAAAAATTAGGTTCCTGCTGGCACTTACCCATCAAGAGCAGGTTGACTGATTGCCAGAGTTAAAACACATGCAAACTGTCAGCTATCATAATAAAGCAAATGTCCCAGAACCTTGGTGCAGCATCAGGTAGAAATTCAGTTTTCACTGCTGGAAACCTGCCCTTGATGCCACACATTCATAATCTTCCCTCATCAAGCCAGATCCAGACATTCAAAGATGTCCATCATTCCAACAGTCAAATATATGTCCTGTCAGACACATTCAATGGCTCTCATGATAAGTTGGACAAGAACTGACATGCTACTCATGATTGAATAGAAGAGCATATAGTACACAATTCCTGCTGTCATAGTTTGTCATTCTTTCTCTATAGCTAGGTAAGGGACAACCTTGACATTTCCCAAGTTCAAATATTATAGTCAATTAAAAGATAAGACAAATGTAGAAATTATTTCAATAAGTTTCATATAAACCATAACTATGATAATACAGTAGTAAATAGTCAAATAATAAATTTAATTTGATTTTTAAAACAAGTGTATCAAGATTCAATAAAAAAATTAAAATGGGAAACACTGTGATATTTAATTTCAAATTTTGCCTAAACTTCCAAAGGCATCCTAATGATTGAGCACTGTGCTGATATGTTTACAAGTATTAGTTCCTCTAGTGTGAGGATATGTTTTTCAGTACACAAATGAAATATCTATAGATCAATATTATATTCAAAAGCATTCACTGAAATCTATCTTACAGCCAAACCCTGGGCAACAGAAAAGAAACTGATTCACCTCTGACAGATTGTGCTTTCTAAAAATAATCAACAATTTAACATAATGAACAAATGTGCAGAAACTTTCTTCACTTCAGATTTTTTTTAATTAATTAATTTATTTTTATTTGGAGGATAATTGCTTTACAATATTATGTTGGTTTCTGCCACATATCAGCACAAATCAGCCATAGGTATACATATGTCTCCTCCCTCTTGAATCTCTCTCCCACCTCTCACCCTCTCCCACCCCTCTAGATTATCACAGAGCAGTAGATTTTAGCTCCCGGAGTCATACAGTGGGAGCATACAGTAAATTTCCATTGGCTATCTGATTTTACAAGTTGTAATGTATATGTTTCAATGCTACACTCTCAATTCATTTCACTTCTCCCACCACCCACCATGTCCACAAGTCTCTATTCATTACTGCCCTGCAAATAAGTTCATGAGTACTATTTTCTAAATTTCATATATATATGTATTAGTATATGATATTTCATTATCTCTTTAATTTAATTTACTGTATAAAAGGCTCTAGGTTCATCCACCTTATTAGAACTGTCAGATGCATTCCTTTTTATGGCTGAGTAATATTCCACTGTGCATATGTACCAGAACTTCTTTATCCATTCATCTGTCGATGGATATCTAGGTTGCTTTTGTGTCCTAACTATTGTAAATACTGCTGTGATGAATATTGGGGTATAAGTGTCTTTCTCAATTATGGTTTCCTCAAGGTAGATGCTCAGTACAGGGATTGTTGGGTCATATGGTCTTTTTATTTCTAGTTCTTTAAAGAATCTCCATACTGTTCTCTATAGTGGCTGTAGCAATTTGTATTTCCACCAACAGTACAGTAGTGTCCCCTTTTCTCCACTTCTTATCCAGCATTTATTGTTTGCAGATTTTTTTATCATAGTCATTCTGACCAGTGTGAGGTAATATATCATTGTAGGTTTGATTTGATTTATCTAATAATGAGTAATGTTAAGCATAGTTTCTTTAATTAATTTATACTTTATTGAAGGATAATTGCTTTACAGAATTTTGCTGTTTTCTGTTGAACCTCAACATGAATCTTTTCATGAGCTTATTAGCTATCTGTATGTTTTCTTTGGAGAAATATCTGTTTAGGTTTTCTGCCCGCTTTTTGATTGGGTTGTTTGTTTTTCTGATATTGAGCTGAATGAGCTGCTTGTGTATTTTGGAGATTAAATATTTCATATGATGAAAACCTGAATAGCTGACATGTCTTTAAGATCAGGAGCAAGACAAGCATGCCCACTCTCACCACTATTATTCAACATAGTTTTTAAAGTCCTAGCTACAGCAATCAGAGAATAAAAGGAAATAAAAGGAATCCATATTGGAAAAGAAGAAGCAAAACCTTCACTGTTTTCAGATGATATGATTCTTTACATAGAAGACCATAAAGATGCTACCAGAAAATTACTAGTGCTAGTCAATGAATATAGCAAAGCCACAGGATAAAAAATTAATAGACAGAAATCTCTTGTATTTTTATACACTAACAATGAAAAATAAGAAAGAGAAATTTTTTTAATTTTTTTATTTATTTTTCTTTACATTATCATACATTGACATGAATCCGCCATAGGTATACATGTGTTCCCCTTCCAGAACACCCCTCCCACCTCCCTCCCGATTCCATCTCTCTGGATCATCCCTGTGCACCAGCCCGGAGCACCCTGTATCAAGCATGTATTGAGGTCACATATGGTAATTTACATGTTTCAATGCCGTTCTCCCATATCATCCGACCCTTGCCCTCTCCCATAGAGTCCAAAAGACTGTTCTATACATCTGCATCTCTTTTACTGTCTCGCATATAGGGTTCTCGTTACCATCTTTCTAAATTCCATTATATATGCGTTAGTATGCTGTATTGTTGTTTTTCCTTCTGGCTTACTTCACTCTGGATAATGGGCTCGAGTTTCGTCCACTTCAGTAGAACTGATTCAAATGTATTATTTTTAATGGCTGAGTAATATTGTATTGTGTATATGTACCACAGCTTTCTTGTCCATTCATCTGTTGATGGACATCTAGGTTGCTTCCATGTCCTGGCTATTGTAAACAATGCAGCCATGAACATTGGGGTACATGTGGCTCTTTCAATTCTGGTTTCCTCGGTGTGTGGAAATCCCCTCCCAGCAGTGGGATTGCTGGGTCATATGGCAGGTCTATTTCCAGTTTTGTGAGGAATCTCCACACTGTTTTCCATAGTGGCTGTACTAGTTTGCATTCCCACCAACAGTGTAAGAGGGTTCCCTTTTCTCCACATCCTCTCCAGCATTTATTGCTTGTAGACTTTTGGATGGCAGCCATTCTGACTGGTGTAAAGTGGTACCTCATTGTGGTTTTGATGTGCATTTCTCTGATAATGAGTGATGTTGAGCATCCTTTCATGTGTTTGTTAGCCATTTTTATGTCTTCTTTGGAGAAATGTCTGTTAAGTTCTTTGGCCCACTTTTTGATTGGGTTATTTATTTTTCTAGAATGGAGCTACAGGAGTTGCTTGTATATTTTTGAGATTAATTGTTTGTCCGTTGCTTCATTGGCTATTATTTTCTCCCATTCTGAAGGCTGCCTTTTCACCTTGCTTTTAGTTTCCTTTGTTGTGCAGAAGCTTTTAATTTTAATTATGTCCCATTTGTTTATTTTTGCTTTTATTTCTAATATTCTGGGAGGTGGGTCATAGAGGATCCTGCTTTGGTTTATGTCGGAGAGTTTTTTGCCTATGTTTTCCTCTAGGAGTTTTATAGTTTCCCGTCTTATGTTTAGATCTTTAATCCATTTTGAGTTTATTTTTGTGTATGGTGTTAGAAAATGTTCTAGTTTCATTCTTTTACAAGTGGCTGTCCAGTTTTCCCAGCACCACTTGTTAAAGAGGTTGTCTTTTCTCCATTGTATATTCTTGCCTCCTTTGTCAAAGATAAGGTGTCCATAGATGTGTGGATTTATCTCTGGGCTTTCTATTTTGTTCCATTGATCTGTATTTCTGTCCTACGACACGATCCTCTACATAGAAAACCCTAAAGACTCTACCAAAAAATTACTAGAGCTAATCAATGAATATAGTAAATATGAAGGATATAAAATCAACACACAGAAATCCCTTGCATTCCTATTCACTAAGAATGAGAAAACAGAAAAAGAAATTAAGGAAACAATTCCATTCACCATCAAAACAAAAAGAATAAAATACTTAGGAGTATATCTACCTAAAGAAACAAAAGACCTATTTATAGAAAACTATAAAACACTGATGAAAGAAATCAAAAGGGACACAAATAGATGGAGAATTATACCTCGAATAGCCAAAGAAAGAGAAATTAAAGAAGGAATCCCATTCACCATTCCAACAAAAAGAATAAAATACCTAGCAATAAACCTACTTCAGTGGGTAGTAGATTAAATTGATAGCAGACCAGCAAACAGTGACCATGACCTTTTTTGGTGCAAGTTTGGCTTTGGGAAGTGCTTTGGAACTTCTCAGTTCAACCACTAAGCTGGTCATCACCAGCTGTTGTATAAAATCCACTTTTTGTCACACATGATAATCTGATTGAGAAATGTTCTGTTGTTGCATAGAACAGGAGAAGATGACACTTTAAAACAATGATTTGGGGACTTCCTCATAGTCCAGTGGCTAAGACTCTGTGCTCCCAGTGCAAGGGGCAGGGGTTCAATCCCTGGTCAGGGAACTAGCTCCCACATGCTGCAAGTAAGACCTGGCACAGCCAAATAAATACTTTAAAAATAAATTTAAAAAATTTTTTTAATAAAATGATGATTTTTTTGGATTTTTAGTCAGTTCATGAGACACACACTTATCAAGCTTTTTCAACTTTCCAATTTGCTTCAAACACCAAATAACTGTAAAATGGTCAGTGTTGAGTTCTTTGTTAACTTCTAGTATAGTTATAAGAGGATCAGCTTTGATGATCCAATTGGTCGTTGTCAACGTATGATGGCTGGCCACTGCACTCCTCATCTTCAAGGCTCTTGTCTCCTTGTAAAACTTCTTGAACCAACACTGCACTGTATATTCATAAGGAGTTCCTGGGCCAAATGTGTTGTTGATGTTGCAAGCTGTCCCTGCAGCTTTGCAACCCATTTTGAACTTGACTAAGAAAATTGCTTGAATTTGCTTTTTGTCGAATATAATTTCTCTAGTCTAAAATAAATATAAAAGAAGCAACACATAATAAGTTATTAGCAAAAAAAGTTAAACCAAAAATGTTTTTATATTATATACAACATAACCACATTTATTTAAGAATGTATTCCATATCAAATGGCAAAGTTCAACAATGCAAAACCGCGATTACTTTTGCACCAACAGTATCGTTTCCTCTCTATAGTATCCACACCTGTAGCAACAACACAGATTTTTCCATCTTTTGATTTTTTTCTCCCTTTCAAAAGTCTTTATTTGTAACATAAAATTCTGACTACTGTTACCTGTCTTAACACATATCTAACTCCCTTGCTCTTATCTGTGCTTTTAGACTCATGGACAACACCTTTTTTTTTTTTTTTTTGGTCCTTTCATTTTTCTTTCATCTCATTCTAATATTCCCCATTTCTTCATACTACTGCATGCCACCTTATTAGCTTTCAATTTCCTCACTATTTGCCTGAAAGAAATTTGAGATGAAAAGTAGCAAAGAGGGAGAAAACATGAATAAATATAAAAAAGAGGATGGTGTCTGATAAAACAATTTAAACACTGTTTTATAGAATAGAACATGAAAATGTTCTGTAGAGTCGAGGGGCTTATGTTCTAGATAAGAAAGCGAGCAGAAAAGAAAAATTAAAGGCTGATACACTTGGATAAAAGAAACTCCAGCCTTTATGTGTTTGTTAAATAAGTGTCTATTGACTACTTAATAGGTTGAAGATGTATCCAGACACTTGGAAATATCAGTGAATAAACCAAAAACCATGCCCTCACGTACTAATGCAAAGAGAAGACAATAGACAAATAAGTAGCAAATTACATAGTATCTTAATAGGTGACATATATATATGAAGTGTAGAAGTGTCAGGCATGTAGAGGAATAAATATATTCATTCTGAGTTTCCTGATCAACAGAAAAGCTTGGACTAGACTCTTCCTACTTTCCCTGTGGAGGAACTATGCACACATGCATGCTAAGTAGCTTCAGTCATGTCTGACTCTTTGCAACCCTATGGACTGTAGCTTGCCAGGCTCCTCTGTCCATGGGATTCTCCAGGCAAGAATACTGGAATGGGTTGCCATAACCTCCTCCAGACGATCTTCCTGATCCAGGGAAGGAACCCAAGTCTCTTACATCTCCTTCATTGGTAAATGGGTTCTTTAAAACAGGCACAATCTGGGAAGTCTGGAGGGAGTATATCTGCACCCAGTTAATGATCACATCTTTCACCCCCTGACACAAGGATCTATAATTCACAAAGATCTCAAAACTGTCCAAGGGAAGCTGGCTTTCTGAGACAACTCCTGTAGAGCAGACATCTAGATGTGTCTGTAGACGTCTTGATAATCTACATCTCCCCTACCCCACCCACCTGCATGACTTAGTTGTTTTCATATTTGCCCTAAAAGAGGAGAGAGAGGGATATGGATTACAATTCCATACTCCATGTCCCACACAAAGTCCTGATTCTGGCAAGCTTCTGTCTCTGGAAAAGGAAATCTTTGTAGAGTGACTGTCTTCTCTTCTTGTTGACCCCAGCTTTATACTTCTGAGTAGTAACGTCTTAACTTATGCAATATGATTTGTTCCAGCCCTTAGTACATGAGAGGTGGCAACTACAAAGAAATTTTCTTGCATAACAAATGCTTATCTCTTCCCTTCATACAGTTTTGAGATTTAATTAACAGAATCTTTCTTATTTAATTTATAATAAAAATTATTATGAAATGTTAGTAAAGTACAAAAATAGTTTGTGATGTGTGTTCATGAAGAGAATTAAACTTATCAGATATTATAACAGATATAAAATTATCAGATATAATATAAGGATTACAAAAGCAGATTTTGAAGAAATTTTAAAAAAGAAAAAAAGAGATACCAACTTAGATGAGCTATTAACTGCAGAAGTAGCTTGCACCCGTAGGTCTGGGAGAACAAAAGGAAAAGGTTGAGATTATCAGATTCAAGAAACTCAGAAAAGGTATTCTATGGAATCAAGGACTTTGATCCTTTCGGTGAGGCACTGCAAACCAACAGCTTGCCTCCTGAGCATCTTGGAGGAAAATATACACTGAGCAGCCCAGACTTCCATGGGGAGGGCACTTCTCTTTTCCTAAATTAAAAAAAAAAATTTTTTATTTGTCCTCTCAGATATATTTCTTTTTTCCTTTGTAGTTTCTTCTATTGTGATTTTAAATAACCTACCCCACTCAAAGCTTATAATAAATGTCCATAAACTATTCTTAGTTTTTAGTATTTTTAGCTTCACTCTTTCTCACCTTCAGTCTTTGACATATCTAGAATTTATTGTGAGGTTTAAATTAATTTGGAGGTACAACTATGATTTCACAAATAGGGACCCAATTTTTAATACCATGTGATAAAAAAATCTTTACAGATTCAAATTGGCACTTGTATTATATTTTAATTTTGTATATATTTTTCAATTGTGGTAAAATATACATAACATAAAATTTACCATCTCAGACACTTTTAAGTGTGCAATTCAGTGATATTAAACACATTCATAATGATGTACAACCATCATATCTCCATCTATATAACCCTTTTCATTTTGTCAATTTGAAATTCTATGCTCACTAAACAATAGCCCCCCATTTCCCTTTCATCCAGACCCTGGACATCACCATTCTGCTTCTGTTTGTATAATTTTGACTACTCTAACTACTTCATGTAAGCAGAATTATAGTGTTTGTTTGGTTTGTGACTAGTTTACTGTACTTAATATCTTAAAGGTGCATCCACATTGTCACTCATGTCAGTATTTTCTTCCTTTTTAAGGCTGAATAATATTTTGTTATATGTAAACACCACGTTTTGATTATTCCCTCCTCTATCAATAGACACATGTTGTTTCCACTTTTTGGCTGTTGAGAAACGCTTCTATAAACATGGCTATACAAATATAACTTTGAGGTTCTACTTTCAGTTCCTTTGGGTATATACCCAGAAGTGAAATTGCTCAATTATAATGTAATTTTATTTTTAATCTTTATGAGGACCCACCATGATGTTTTCTATAGCAGCTTTATCATTTTATATTTGCACCAACTCTGTACAAGTGTTTCAATTTCTCCACATCCTCAGCAACACTGGCTTTTTTTTTTTAACTAAAGTAGCCATCCTAATAGGAATGAGGTGGTATTTCAATTTGGTTTTGATTCACATTTCTATAGTGATTCATGAAGTTGAGCATTTTTCATGTGATGATTGGCCACTTTGTAAATCTTCATTATAGAAATACCTATTAAAGTTTTCTGGCCACTTTTTAATCAGATTTTGTTGTTGTTGGGTGATAGGAGTTATTTATATACTCTGAATAATAGTCCCTTATTAGATATATAATTTGAAAATTTTTACCCTATCCTTATAGACTATCTTTCACCCTGCATTGTTGGTTGTGTCTTTGATGCAGTTTTAAACTTTCATTTAGTCCAATTTATCAATTCTGTTGTTGTTTTTTCTGCATTAGGATTCTACAGAGAAATACAATCAATAGGAGATATATTGGATTCGCCAAAATGGTCATTCCAGTTTTTCTGTAACAGTTTATAGCTTTTTTTTTTTTTTTCCTGTCCAGCCTGGCCAGGGCTGACGGGCCTCCTGCAGTCCTTTCTGGACCTCCTTGTACATCCCTTCTCCCCCAGTTCTGTGAACACTACTTGACATAATCATGTCACGTTTCCAAAGTTTTCAACTGCTATCAGAAAAACCCAATGAACTATCTGGCTATATATAAACATATGAAATAGGAACTGGCTCACATAGTTACAGAGGCCAAGAAGTCCCATAGTTTGTGATCTCCAAGCTGGAAGACCAGGAGAGTTAATGATGTGATTCAGTTTTACTACAAAGACCTGAGAAAAGGGCCACTGGTCTATGTCTTATAATCCAAAGGCCCAAGAACCAGGAGCTCTGATCTCAGAGAGCAGAAAGCAGAACATCTCAGAAAGCAGAGATGCCCCAGCTCAAGAAGAGAGAGGAAATTTGCCCTTCCTTTACCTCTTTGCTCCACTTGGGAGCAACAATTTGAATGATTCCCACTCACATTTGTGAGGGTAAATCTCTTCAATCTGTTTACTGAATAAAATGCTAGTCTCTTCCAGAAGCACCCTCATAAGCACACCCAGAAATAATGTTCTACCAGTTATATGGGCATCATTTAAGTAAGCTAAGTGGAACAAAATTAACCATCACACTATGCTTTTGATGTCATAGCCAATAAATCATTGTCAATTTCTGTATCATGAAGATTTTCCCCTATGGTTTCTGTAAGAGTTTAACCATGTTGGTTCTTATGTTTAGGTTTTGCTACACTTTTTTTTTATTAGTTTTGCCAAACAATGACATGATATCACCATGGGTTTACATATGCTCCCCCTCCAGAACCTCCCTCCCTCCTCCCACCCTCCTCCCTCCCCCCGGGGAAATCTCGATGCACCAGCCCCGAGCATCAATCCTGGGCTGGCGATTGATTTCACATATGATAATTAACATGTTTCAATGCCGTTCTCCCATATCATCCCACCCTTTCCCTCATCCACAGAGTCCACGAGTCTGTTCTATACATCTGCGTTCCTTTTGCTGTCTGGCATGCTGGGTTCTCATTACCATCTTTCTAAATTCCATATATATGCGTTAGTATACTGTATTGTTGTTTTTGCTTCTGGCTTACTTCACTCTGGATAATGGACTCCAGTTTCATCCATCTGAGTAGAACTGATTCAAATGAATTTTTTTTTTAATGCTGAGTAATATTCCATTGTGTATATGTACCACAGCTTTCTTATCCATTCGTCAGTTGATGGGCATCTAGGTTGCTTCCATGTCCTGGCTATTGTAAACAATGCAGCCATGAACATTGGGGTACACGTGGCTCTTTCAATTCTGGTTTCCTCGGTGTATATGCCCAGCAGTGGGATTGCTGGGTCATATGGCAGGTCTATTTGCAGTTTTTTAAGGAACCTCCACACTGTTTTCCATAGAGGCTGTACTAGTTTGCATTCCCACCAACAGTGTAAGAGAGTTCCCTTTTCTCCACATCGTCTCCAGCATTTATTGCTTGTAGACTTTTGGATGGCAGCCATTCTGACTGGTATAAAGTGGTACCTCATTGTGGTTTTGATTTGCATTTCCCTGATAATGAGTGATGTTGAGCATCCTTTCATGTGTTTGTTAGCCATTTTTATGTCTTCTTTGGAGAAATGTCTGTTAAGTTCTTTGGCCCACTTTTTGATTGGGTCGTTTATTTTTCTGGAATGGAGCTGCAGGAGTTGCTTGTATATTTTTGAGATTAATTGTTTGTCCATTGCTTCATTGGCTATTATTTTCTCCCATTCTGAAGGCTGCCTTTTCACCTTGCTTATAGTTTCCTTTGTTGTGCAGAAGCTTTTAATTTTAATTAGGTCCCATTTGTTTATTCGTGCTTTTATTTCTGATATTCTGGGAGGTGGGTCATAGAGGATCCCACTTTGGTTTATGTCAGAGAGTGTTTTGCCTATGTTATCCTCTAGGAGTTTTATAGTTTCTGGTCTTATGCTTAGATCTTTGATCCATTTTGAGTTTATCTTTGTGTATGGTGTTAGAAAGTGTTCTAGTTTCTTTTTTTTTTATTAAACATTTTTTTTATTAGTTTTGCCAAACAATGACATGATATCACCATGGGCTCACATATGCTCCCCCTCCATAACCCCCCTCCCTCCTCCCTCCCCCCAGGAAATCTCGTTGCACCAGTCCAAGCATCAATCCTGGGCCGGCTATTGCTTAGACATATGATAATTAACATGTTTCAATGCCATTCTCCCATATCATTCCACCCTTTCCCTCATCCACAGAGGCCCTGAGTCGATTCTATACATCTGTGTTCCTTTTGCTGTCTCGTATGCTGGGTTCTCGTTACGTCTTCCTAAATTCCATATATATGCGTTAATATACTGTATTGTTGTTTTTGCTTCTGGCTTACTTCACTCTGGATAATGGGCTCCAGTTTCGTCCATCTGAGTAGAACTGATTCAAATGAATTTTTCCTTAATGCTGAGTAATATTCCATTGTGTATATGTACCACAGCTTTCTTATCCATTCATCAGTTGATGGGCATCTAGGTTGGTTCCATGTCCTGGCTATTGTAAACAATGCAGCGATGAACATTGGGGTACACGTGGCTCTTTCAATTCTGGTTTCCTCGGTATATATGCCCACCAGTGGGATTGCTGGGTCATATGGCAGGACTATTTGCAGTTTTTTAAGGAACCTCCACACTGTTTTCCATAGAGGCTGTACTAGTTTGTAATCCCACCAACAGTGTAAGAGAGTTCCCTTTTCTCCACATCCTCTCCAGCATTTATTACTTGTGGATTTTTGGATTGCAGCCATTCTGAGTGGTGTAAAGTGGTATCTCATTGTGGTTTTGATTTGCATTTCTCTGATAATGAGTGATGTTGAGCATCTTTTCATGTGTTTGTTAGCCATTTTTATGTCTTCTTTGGAGAAACGTCTGTTCAATTCTTTGGCCCACTTTTTGATTGGGTTGTTTATTTTCCTAGAATGGAGCTGCAGGAGTTGCTTGTATATTTTTGAGATTAATTGTTT
>ML662449.1:15052189-15220376 GCA_007570785.1 Antilocapra americana | reverse complement strand
CTGTTGATTTGGTTCTTCTCCCTTTGTTTCTTGATGAGTCTGGCTAATGGTTTGTCAATTTTATTTATCTTCTCAAAGAACCAGCTTTTGGATTGGTTGATTTTTGCTATGGTCTCTTTTGTTTCCTTTGCATTTATTTCTGCCCTGATCTTTTGTGTGTGTGTGATTTTTAATTTTTTATTTTATTTTTTTATTATGTGTGACTGTTTTTTTATTGTTTTTGCCATACAATGTCATGATATCACCACGGGTTTACATATGCTCCCCCTTCAGAACTACCCTCCCTCCTCCCTCCCCCCAGGAAATCTTGCTGCACCAGCCCCGAGCATCAATCCTGGGCTGGCGATTGATTAGACATATGATAATTAACTTGTTTCAATGCCATTCTCCCATATCATCCCACCCTTACCCTCATCCACAGAGTCCACGAGTCTATTCTATACATCTGCGTTCCTTCTGATCTTTAAGATTTCTTTCCTTCTACTAGACCTGGGCTTCTGCATTTCTTCCATTTTTAGTTGCTTTAGGTGTAAAGTAAGGTTATTTATTTAATTTTTTTCTTGTTTCCTGAGGTGAGCTTGTATTGCTATGAACCTTCCCCTTAGCATTGCTTTCACAGTGTCCCATAGGTTTTGGGCTGTTGTGTTTTCATTTTCATTGGTTTCTATGCATAACTGAATTTCATTTTTGATTTCTTCTGTGATTTGTTGGTTATTCAGCAGTGTGTTGTTGAGCCTCCATATTTTGGAGGTTTTGAATGGTTTTCTCCTGTAATTGATATCTAATCTCACTGCATTGTGATCAGAAAAGATGCTTGGGATGATTTCAATATTTTTGAATTTACCAAGGCTAGATTTATGGCCCAGGATGTGATCTATCCTGGAGAAGGTCCCGTGTGCGCTTGAGAAAAAGGTGAAATGCATTGTTTTGGGGTGGAGTGATCTATAGATATCAATTAGGTCTAGGTGGTCTATTGTATCATTTAAAGTTTGAATTTCCTTGTTACTTTTCTGTTTAGTTGATCTATCCATTGGTGTGAGTGGTGTATTAAAGTCTCCCATTATTATTGTGTTGTTGTTAATTTCCCCTTTCATATTTGTTAGCATTTGCCTTACATATTGTGGTGCTCCTATGTTGGGTGCATAAATATTTATAATTGTTATTTCTTCTTCTTGGATTGATCCTTTGATCATTATGTAATGTCCATCTTTATCTTTTTTCACCGCCTTTATTTTAAAGTCTACATTATCTAATATGAGTATTGCCACTCCTGCTTTCTTTTGGTCTTTATGTGCATGGATTATCTTTTTCCAGCCTTTAACTTTCAGTCTATATGTGTCCCTAGGTTTGAGGTGGGTCTCTTGTAGACAACATATATAGGGGTCTTGTTTCTGTATCCAATTGGCCAATCTTTGTCTTTTGGTTGGGGCATTCAACCCGTTTACATTTAAGGTAATTATTGATAAATATGATCCTGTTTCCATTTCTTCTATTTTATTGTTTTGGGTTTGAGATTATATATCCCATCCATGTTTCCTATCTAGGAAAGATCCTTTAGCATTCGTTGAAGGGCTGGATTGGTGTTGCTGAATTCTCTCAGTTTCTGCTTGTCTGAAAAACTTTTGAATTCTCCTTCAAATTTGAATGAAATTTTTGCTGTGTACAGTAATCAGGGTTGTAGCTTGTTTTCTTCCATGACTTTAAGAATGCTCTGCCATTCCCTTCTGGCCTGAAGCGTTTCTGTTGAGAGATCAGCTGTTATCCTGATGGGATTCCCCTTGTGGGTTATTTTTTGCTTCTCCCTCGCTGCTTTTAATATTTGGTCTTTGTATCTGATATTTGTTAATTTGATTAATATGTGTCTTGGGGTGTTCTGCTTGGGGTTGATTCTATTTGGGACCCTCTGTGTTTCTTGGACCTGAGAGGTTATTTGCTTTCCCAATTTAGGGAAATTTTCAACAATTATTTCTTCAAGAATTTTTTTATGGTCTTTCTTTTTGTCTTCTTCTTCTGGGATTCCTATGATTCGAATATTGGTGCGTTTAATACTGTCCCAGAGGTCTCTGAGATTGTCCTCGTTTCTTTTATTCTTTTTTCATTATTCCTTTCTTTTCATTTATTTCTGCCATTCTGTCTTCTATCTCACTTATCCTGTCTTCTATCTCTGTTATTCTACTGTTTGCTCCCTCCAGGGTGTTTTTGATCTCATTTATTGCATTATTTATTGTATTTTGACTCTTTTTCATTTCTTCTAAGTCCTTGTTAAAGCTTACCTACATCTTCTCGATCCTTGCCTGCAGGTTATTGAACTGCAACTCCAACTTATTTTCCAGGTTTTGAATCATTTTCACTATCATTATTCGGAATTCTTTATCAGGTAGACATCCTATCTCTTCATCTTTTATTTGGTCTGGAGGACATTTATCCTGTTCCTTTTACCTGCTGGGTGTTTCTCTGCCTTTTCATCTTGTTTATCTTGCTGTGTTGTCCCTTTATTGTGGGGGGTTCCTCACTATGGGAGGGGTTGGATGTGTGTTTTATCAAAGTTTCCTGGTTGGGCTCTTAAGCGGTTCGTCCTGCTTGATTTGGTGTCCTCTGCTGGCCCCTTCAGTGTCTATTCAGCGCTCTGGGGTTTGGCCCGCTCCTGGTGCCTGCGCTTTTCCCGCCCCCTCTGCTCAGGCTCTCGGCTGGCGGCGCACTCTGACGACGCAATTGGAGGCTGTGGCTTCTCCCTCCCCAGGCCCAGCGGCTCGGCTCTTTCTGCTTGCAGCTGGGCGTGTCTTCTCAGATGTGCAGCAGCAGACTCTGGCGTCGCACTCTGGTGACGCAGTTGGGGGCTGCGGCTTCTCCCCTCCCCCGCCCAGCTGCTCGGTTTTTTCAGTGTGCAGCTGGGGGCATCTTCTCAGATATGAGAAGCGCCAAATTCTGGTGGTGACTGTCCAGAGTCACTAGAGGTCTTGGCTAGCACCCAATTCTGCCTGAGGTTTGGGGGCAGAAGCCTCGCAGGGGCGCTCTCCAGCGGGGGCTGGGCCGGTCCGTAGTCCGCAGCCACCCAGTTCCACCTGGCTGTCTCGCGCAGGGGACCAAGTCCTCGCTGCCCTTTGTTCTGTGTGCGAGCCTGGCGGGTCGGGGGGGGGGGGCCTCTGGAAGGCTACGTGCAAGCCTGGTGGGGGGGGGGTCTTCCTCGGGAAGGCTACCGGGTGGTCTATCTCCGGTTAGCACCCTCGGTTAGGACCCTCAGTCTGCCCCAGGCGTTCAATCTCAGTCCTCCCCCTATGCGCGTGGCCCGCCCCTCCCTGAGCAGTCCGCTGGCTCGTGGGGGATGGGGCACCCGAGCGGCCACTCTGCTGAAGTTTGCGGTTAGAGACGTTCTCTAAGGGGCTTAACTATTTATCGGCTTCTACTCCCGACTTTTATGCTCTCTGAGATTCGCCTCAGATCTCTCAGATCCACCAGTGAGAATGTTTCCTGACATTCGAAAACCTTTATCTCTTTCAAGGCTCCCCTTCCGAGATGAATCTCAGTCCCTGCCTCTTTGCCTCTCTTTTTACTTTTTTTTTTTCTTTGGTCCTACCTTCTTTCGTCGGCAATGGGCTGTCTTTCCAGATGCCTGAAGACCTCTGCCAGCATTCAGATGTTGTTTTATGGAGTTTGTTCGGTATTTAAATGTTCCTTTGGTGTATTTGTTGGGGAGAGTGTGGACTCCCCGCCCTATTCTTCCGCCATCTTACTTCCCTCTCTTTCGAAGTTTAAATCAGAAAATTAAAATTAAAACCAACCCCATGACTCAAAATATGCAAAAGTACTGAAACTAGAGTGATCAAAGAGTAAATTCAAAAGACCAAAGGGGAAAAAGGAGACAAAATAGAACAAGAAATAAAGGATAATTGATGAGTAGAGAAAGGGACGAAGGTTTGTGATGTTGTACAAGAAGCAGTGATCAAGACCATCCTCAAGAAAAAGAAATGCAAAAAAGCAAAATGGTTGTCTGAGGAGGCCTTAAAAATAGCTGTGAAAAGAAGAGAAGCTATAGCAAATGAGAAAAGGAAAGGTATACCCATTTGAAGGCAGAGTTCCAAAGAATAGCAAGGAGAGATAAGAAAGTCTTCCTCAGTGATCAAGGAAAGAAATAGAGGAAAACTATAGAATGGCAAAGACTAGAGATCTCTTCAAGAAAATTAGAGATACCAAGGGAACATTTCATGCAAAGGTGGCCACAATAAGGACATAAACTGTAGGGTCCTAACAGGTACAGAAGGTATTAAGAAGAAGTGGCAAGAATACACAGAACTGTACCAAAAAAAGATCTTCATGACCCAAGTAACCATGATGGTGTGATCACTCACCTAGAGCCAGACATCCTGGAATGCAAAGTCAAGTGGGTCTTAGGAAGCATCACTACAAACAAAGCTAGTGGAGGTGATGGAATTCCAGTTGAGCTATTTCAAATCCTAAAAGACGATGCTGTGAAAGTGCTGTGTTCAATATGTCAGCAAATTTGGAAAACTCATCAGTGGCCACAGGACTGGAAAAGGTCAGATTTCATCTCAATCCCAATGAAAGAAAATTCCAAAGAATGCTCAAACTACTGCACAATTGCACTCATCTCACATACTAGCAAAGTAATGCTCAAAATTCTCTCAAATAGCTTCATTAGTATGTGAACTGAGAACTTCCAGATGTCCAAGCTGGATTTAGAAAAGGCAGAGGAACTAGAAATCAAATTGCCAACATCTGTTGGATTATCAAAAAAGCAAGGGAGTTCCAGAAACACATCTACTTCTGCTTTACTGACTACACCAAAGCACAATAAACGGTGGAAAATTCTTCAAGAGATGGAAATACCAGACTACCTGACCTGCCCCCTGAAAAATCTGTAGGCAAGTCAAGAAGAAACAGTTAGAACTGGACATGGAATAACAGACTGGTTCCAAATAAGGAAAGGAGTATGTCAAGGCTATATATTATCACACTGCTTATTTAAGTTATAGGCAGAGTATATCATGCAAACTGGATGAAGCATAAGCTGGAATCAAGATTGCCAGGAGAGATATCAATCATCTCAGCTATACAGATGACTCATCCTTATGGCAGAAAGTGAAGAAGAGCTAAAGACCCTCTTGATGAAAGTGAAAAAGGAGAGTGCAAAAGTTGGCTTAAAACTCAACATTCAGAAAACTAAGATCATGGCATCCGGTCCCATCACTTCATGGGGAAACGGTGGAAACTGACATACTTTGTGTTTGGGGCTCCAGAATCACTGCAGATGGTGACTGCATCCATGAAATTAAAGAAGTTTCATCCCTGACAAACCTAGACAGCATATTAAAAAGCAGAGACATTACTTTGCCAACAAAGGTCCATCTAGTCAAAGCTGTGGTTTTTCCAGTAGTCATGTATGGATGTGAGAGTTGGACTATAGAGAAAGCAGAGTGCCTAAGAATTGATGCTTTTGAACTGTGGTGTTGGAGAAGACTCTTGATAGTCCCTTGGACTGCAAGGAGATCCTACCAGTCCATCCAAAAGGAAATCAGTCCTGAATATTTATTAGCAGGACTGATGCTGAAGCTGAAACTCTAATACTTTGGCCACCTGATGCAAAGAACTGACTCCTTTGAAAAGACCCTGATGCTGAGAAAGATTGAAGGCAGAAGGAGAAGGGGATGACAGATGATGAGATGGTTGGATGGCATCTCCAATGCAATGGACATGAGTTTGAGTAGGCTCCGGGAATTGGTGATGGAGAGGGAAACCTGTTGTGCTGCAGTCCATGGCATCACAAAGAGTCAGACATGACTGAGTGACTGAACTGAATTGAGAGAAAGGGATAAAGGAGGTAAAAGTAAGGGCAGAGAGACAGAATGACTTCTAAATATGAATGAATCACACTCAGGAAAAACGATGGTGGATAGAATAAGTCAGCAAAGGGGAAACTGGAATAGTATGTGTTACATTTGTTCAAGCTAAAAGTTCAAGTGAGATCATAGGTAAAGATGAAAGAAAAGCTATATAAAAGGAAGGAAATATAAAGATACCTTCAAGGCTTTGTGGTGCAGGAGAATATCTGAGACATATACGGTGAGTATGATTTGATCAGACTCTGGATGTAAGGTGATGAGAATGATTTTTCAAGACTGTTTGTAATAGTCATCATATGATTGGTTGTAGAAGAGTGTTGGGCCATTGAAATGGATTTGCTTAAATCAATGTCTTCATGTCTTGCTTAGTAAACAACTTGAAAAGTGAAAGTATTAGTTGCTCAGTCGTGTCTGACTCTTTGCAATCCCTTGGTCTATAGCTTTCCAGGCTCCTCTGTCTGTGGGATTCTCCAGCCAAGAAAACTGGTGTGGGTAACTATTCCCTTCTCCAGGGAACCTTCCTGACCTAGGTATCAAACCCAGGTCTCCTGCATTCTAGATAGATTCATTACCACCTGAGCCACCAATAAACAGCTTAGAAGTACTTAAAAACAGAAACTAAAGAGGATATTTTAAATTTCAGTGATTTATTGAATAACTCTTGGAAGGTTCTCTCAGATGAAATGTAGAGATGGGTGCTGAATGAATCCTTAAAAATTTTATTTTCAATTCTAAGATTTTTTTTATCTTTTTGAATATTGCTATACTGTTTCATATTCTTTAAAATATTAACTTAGTAGGGTCAAACAAACAACAAAATAGACTGGATCAAAATACTATGACATTCAGGTTGTCTGGCTTTGCTTAGTCATCCCAAAAGAGGCTTTAAAAAAAATAATAAGACTCATAGTCTGAATCTCTGCTGCCTAACTGCTATATTAAAATAATGCTGAAAACAGTATTATTTTAATTAAAAGGTAAGTACTGGCCTATAATATACTCCACTTTCCTCTGTACTGATGTTGGCAAATAATATTTAACTGTTGTTGTCTCAGCCCATTAGCTTCTCCATCTGGTTATCTTATTATAGTGGCTCAGTAAATTAGTCAGAGTTCTTATAACCTCCAGGAAACCCAGAACAGGTCATGTCTTTTGCTAGATTGACTGGAAATTGCTGTCATTAGGTAGTGAGTCTGTATTCTCTCCAAGAGTTGATGAGCACAGCTATAGAATGCGTCTGAGTCTGCAGCCTGGTTGTTTTTCTCTGTGTCTGCAGACCCTGCAGCAACGCAAAGATGCATGGCCAAAGCTTTTGCAGGTTTTATCTAAAAAACCTCATTAGCCTCATTAGTTCTTACTTTGTCTTAACACTGAATTGCACTGTCCTTTAATATTAAAACCTTGACTGCCTTAGTTATGGGATGCTGTGTGACCTGTAAATGCCTCACAGAAAGCTTTTAAAAGTCTTTTTCAATAGGGTCTGCCATGTGGCTATGGTGATATCATTTGAAACCGAATTACTAATAGCCTTTAAATTATTATGTGACTTCTCTTCTTTACTTCTGAATAGACACCTATTTTATTTCATGTTTGCCAATAACTGCAGTAACTCTGATTTTCTATAACAATTTCCTTTACTTTTAATATCCCCACTGTATGTGCTAACCACACAAAAAGTGGAAACATCTAAACTTGCCAAGATATCTTACAAATTGTGAACTATAAGATAGACACACTAACAGTTCAGTTCAGTCACTCAAGTCATGTCCAACTCTTTGCAACCCCATGGACTTCAGCACACCAGGCTTTCCTGTACATCACCAACACCCAGATCTTGCTCAAACTCATGTCCATCGAATTGGTGACACTATCCAACCATATTATCCTCTGTCATCCCCTTCTCTTCCTGCCTTCAATCTTTCCCAGCATCAATGTCTTTTCCAATGAATTAGGTCTTTGCATCAAGTGGCCAAAGTATTGGAGCTTCAGCTTCAACATCAGTCCTGCCAATAAATATTCAGGACTGATTTCCTTTAGAATGGAATGGTAGGATCTCCTTGCAGTCCAAATGACTCTCAAGAGTCTTCTCCAACACCACAGTTCAAAAGCATCATTTCTTACGTGTTCAGCTTCCTTTATGGTCCAGCTCTCACATCCATACATGACTACTGGAAAAACCATAGCTTTGACTAAATGGACCTTTGTCAGTAAAGTCAAGTCTGCTTTTTAATGTGCTAAGTTGGTCATAGTTATTCTTCCAAGAAGTAAATGTCTATTGATTTCATGGCTGCAGTCACCATCTGCAGTGATTTTTGGAGCCCAAGAAAATCAAGTGTGTCACTGTTTCCACTGTTTCCCCACCTATTTTCCATGACACAAATGTTTATGAAACATGTCTATAAACATATAGACATATATCCATCAACATGTAGATAGATATATATCAACATATAGATATGTATTGATATTTTACAATATGGACATAAAGAGTAGGAAAGAGAACAAATAATAAAGCAGAACAGTTTAAAACTGGCTTGGTTTCACAACCTGAAACATTGAGAAAAGGAACAGTTTGCTTTTTATCAAATAGTGTCAAGTAATTTTACTTCTCCATGTCTGCGGGGGATTCAAACTCAGATGGCAGAGGAATAGGATGGAGACATCACTTTCTCCCCAACAAATACACCAAAAGAACATCTAAAAGGTGAGCAAACTCCACAAAACAACTTCTGAATGCTGGCAGAGGACATCAGGCACCCAGAAAGGTAGCCCACTGCCTTCAAAAGAAGGTAGGACAAAATATAAAAAGTAAAAAGAGAGGCAAAAGAGGTAGGGCCAGAGATCCATCCCAGGAAGGGAGTCTCTTTGAGAGAGGTTTCTGAACACCAAGAAACACTCTCCCCGGCAGATCTGTGGTGAGTCTCAGAGGGCAAAAATAACCGGGAGCAAAAATAGATAAATAATTAAACCAAGACTGCTACCTCAGGTGTGTAGGAGATAGTAGCAGCAGTCTAATGTAGCAAAACAGCGTGAGATAAACTAGGGGTCAGTCAAAGCTGGTAAAAATTCCAGCAGGGGAAAAAATATCACCTTAACTCAAGAAGAGTTCATTTGGCTATAGCTGTAGCTGTGCTTTAGATGATAATTTCTGATTCCGCTACATTACAACATTTCCTTTGAGTTTCACTTTTTTGTGTATTTTTTTTGTATTCTCAATACTGATCAGAACTGTTGTGCTTCAACCCACTGAATGAGTGTGTATCATCTCATTCAGTTTTTACTGTGACTGTGTCACAAAGCACCTGATGAAGATCTGATGAAACAGAATACTCCAGTGAGGGACTGAATGTTCCAAAAATGTACACTTCTGAAAGTCCACTATGCTCTGAAGATGGGTGTAGAGTGAAGGCAGGGTCAGGGAGGCCAAGCATGAGCTTTCTGAAGTATGGTGAATCCCTCCTATATTCTCCATGTTCTTTACATATATTCTTTGTGTTCTCCAGCCTTTCCTGCTCTGAAGATTAATGAATTCAATCTAATACCATTAACTGATGGCAGTGAGTAGGACATCTCCTGGCCTCAGAAGGCTCATTTCTCTATACTAGGAGAGTCCATGATTTCTCATTTGTAGTTAGAAATATAAAGGTATTTATAGATGGCAAGGATTTTTATACTGGCAATTATAAGTTGATTAATTTTACTTTTGCTTTCCTAAAATTAATAGCAGTAAAAATAATAATAAATAATAGCTATAAAAAGCTATCTCATGCAACAAAAGGCATTCTTAGACTTTTACATTCATTTCTCATTTATCAAAAAATAATGATAAGTGGTATATTCTATTATCCCTATATTACAAATGAGGAACCCAAAGGAGGAAATTAACTTTTCTCATCTTAAACAATGATTAAAGGGTAATTAAGCTGCAGTTTGTTAAGCTCTATAATACTCTCAAGGTCTAAATTTGAGTGCCAAATACCCATTTTTCATGGTAATCTTTCCATTTATCTTTTTTCTTTTACAAAATATTTCATACATTTAATTTTATATGTTTATATAAACTACAGTTTATATATAGGTTTATACATATAAATATATTTTGCTTAATTTATACTTGTTGTTGTTCAGTTGCTCAGTCATGTCCAACTCTTTGTGACCCCATGGACTTCCAGCACACCAGGCTTCTCTGTCCTTCACTGTCTCCCAGAGCCTGTTCAAACTCATGTCCATTGAGTCAGTAATGACATCCAACCACCTCATCCTCTGTCGTCCCCTTCTCCTCCTGTCTTCAATCTTTCCCATTATTGAAGAGATGGCTCTGCACACTAGGTAGCCAAATTATTGGAGTTTCAGCTTCAGCATCAGTCCTTCCAATAAGTATTCAGGTTGGACTGGTAGGATCCCCTCGCAGTCCAAGTGACTCTCAAGAGTCTTCTCCAACATCACAGTCCAAACACATCAATTCTTTGGCACTCAGCCTTCTTTATGGTCTAACTCTCACATCCATACAGGACTACTGGAAAAATCATAGCTTTGACTACATGGATTTTTGTTGGCAAATTAATTCTCTGCTTTTTCATATGCTGTCTATATTTGTAATAGCTTTTCTTCCAAGGAGCAAGTATTTAAATTTCATGGCTGCAGTCACCATCTGAAATTATTTTGGAGCCCAAGAAAATAAAGTCTGTCACTATTTCCATTGTTTCCCCATCTATTTGACATGAAGTGATGGGATTGGGTGCCATGATCTTAGTTTCTTGAATGTTGAGTTTTAAGGCAGCTTTTTCACTCTAATCTTGCATCTTCCTCGTGAGGCTCTTTAGTTCCTCTTCACTTTGCTTTATATTATATTCATGTTACAATAAATTTTGTATTTTATTTAAAGTATAATAAATTTTGAATTTTTTCTCCCTTCTTCATTTTCTCCAATTTCCTATTTCCTTATTGCCTATTTTGGTCTTTAAATTTCATGTTAGAGGTATTCCTTATACTCTTTTTTTTTTCCTCTTTTTTTTTTTTAATTTATTAGTTTGGCCATACAATGACATGATATCACCATGGGTTTACATATGCTCCCCCTCCAGAACCTCCCTCCCTCCTCCCTCCCTCCTCCCTGCCCCCGGGAAATCTCGATGCACCAGCCCCAAGCATCAATCCTGGGCTGGCGATTGATTACACATATGATAATTAACATGTTTCAATGCCATTCTCCCATATCATCCCACCCTTGCCCTCATCCACAGAGTCCACGAGTCTGTTCTACACATCTGCGTTCCTTTTGCTGTCTCGCATGCTGGGTTCTCATTACCGTCTTTCTAAATTCCATATATATGCGTTAGTATACTGTATTGTTGTTTTTCCTTCTGGCTTACTTCACTCTGGATAATGGGCTCCAGTTCCATCCACCTGAGTAGAACTGATTCAAATGAATTTTTTTTAATGCTGAGTAATACTCCATTGTGTATATGTACCACAGCTTTCTTATCCATTCGTCAGTTGATGGGCATCTAGGTTGCTTCCATGTCCTGGCTATTGTAAACAATGCAGCCATGAACATTGGGGTACACGTGGCTCTTTCAGTTCTGGTTTCCTCGATGTGTATGCCCAGCAGTGGGATTGCTGGGTCATATGGCAGGTCTATTTCCAGTTTTTTAAGGAACCTCCACACTGTTTTCCATAGTGGCTGTACTAGTTTGCATTCCCACCAACAGTGTAAGAGAGTTCCCTTTTCTCCACATCCTCTCCAGCATTTATTGCTTGTAGATTTTTGGATTGCGGCCATTCTGACTGGTGTAAAGTGGTACCTCATTGTGGTTTTGATTTGCATTTCTCTGATAATGAGTGATGTTGAGCATCTTTTCATGTGTTTGTTAGCCATCTGTATGTCTTCTTTGGAGAAATGTCTTTTAAGTTCTTTGGCCCACTTTTTGATTGGGTCGTTTATTTTTCTAGAATGGAGCTGCAGGAGTTGCTTGTATATTTTTGAGATTAATTGTTTGTCCGTTGCTTCATTGGCTATTATTTTCTCCCATTCTGAAGGCTGTCTTTTCACCTTGCTTATAGTTTCCTTTGCTGTGCAGAAGCTTTTAATTTTAATTAGGTCCCATTTGTTTATTTGTGCTTTTATTTCCAACATTCTGGGAGGTGGGTCATGGAGGATCCCGCTTTGGTTTATGTCGGAGAGTGTTTTGCCTATGTTATCCTCTAGGAATTTTATAGTTTCTGGTCTTATGCTTAGATCTTTGATCCATTTTGAGTTTATCTTTGTGTGCATCTATGGACACCTTATCTTTGACAAAGGAGGCAAGAATATACAATGGAGAAAAGACAACCTCTTTAACAAGTGGTGCTGGGAAAACTGGACAGCCACTTGTAAAAGAATGAAACTAGAACACTTTCCTTATACTCTTGTTGATCCAACTTGCTTTGTTTCTCTTTAGAAAGCTCACTGCAGCACTATAGATGTGGATTGAGATATGGGTTTCTCTGAAAACCATCTGTCTGTGCTGTTTTATTGTGGCCTTTCTGATGTCAGTTTCCTAAATCTTTCTCTGTGCTAATCAGATTCCTCAGAGAGGACCTATCCAGTTTCCTCCCAAGAGGGTGTTGATCTAGCCAATAATATTGTGAACATGGGTGGGAGAAGAGGGTTGGTTGTCTCAGAATTTAATACTCAATTACTTTATTTTTAGGCACACATAGTTACTGTGAACAGTGCTTTCTATAGTAATGTTCTAGTTTATCTTCTTCAGTCTGGAAAAGGAAGGAGCAGTTCCCCAGCTGCACAGAGTTGAGGTGGGGGTTTTTTTATTGTCAGAATATCCAGTATTAATACTAAAAACCAAGATCATTACTTGCTCTAATATTTTGTTTTTCTTTTCCCTATATTCCTAAAAACTTTTCCTAATGTTTTTCTTCCAGTTTTGCTGCAGATTGGAATCTTTCTCTTTTTAACCTCATCTTCACTCTAACTTCCAGAGGAGCTACTGCTGATAACTTCTGGGGCTTTTGGTGATTTCTGAGTTTTCTCCAGTTTGGCTCTATATATGAAGTCAGGGATATTTTGCCTTTCTGTTTTCAGCTTCTGAATGTTGATAATTTCTTTCCTTGTCTTTTGTGAGAATATGACTTCAGTAAAATCCCTTTGTCGATATTATATGGGAATTTAGGAGAAACTCAAAGTTCGTATCAATGTTTTATCTGTCATTTTTATCAACAAGTATAAAAATTCTTTGTAATTCTGAATAATAAAGCTCAAGTTTCAAAATGGAATATTAATATATATTACCATACATTAGTGCTGTTAATATATATGATTTTATAATTAATTGTATTAATTAATTGGTAATGCTATTTTAATTAATTATATTTTCAGTTTCAGATGTAATTCAATTATCTCCCCAGCCAAATATAGTCTGATCTGGGAAAGAATATTTAATTTTAGGATTGGAGGCAGACTTAAATAGGGTTTCGGATTGCAAGGCAGCTGCTATTCAGGCAGAGTCCTACACGGAGAGAAAGCTTTGATGGAGCTAGGACTTTATTTCCTGAAACAGAAAAGCATTGCCTTGCAGAACTTCACTAAGAGATCTGGCCTGGAGGATCCAGGCAACAGTGGGTGACACTGTGTTTAAAATTCAAAGTTCTACTTCCCTCTTGGGACTAATGGCTGACATGTTTACCCAGAAAATAAATAAAGGGGTATGCTACAGTAGAAAAATGAGACTAGGGTGACACATTTCTGCTGCCTTTGGAGTAGCAAATTTCCAAAGCCAAGGATGGACATGGTTTTTAGAAAAAGCACTTGACTTAAGTTGACAACTTGAGGAGTAACCATTAGAAAGTTTGGGATACAAAATCTCGGGGACTTTTAAAGCAAGAATATCGGGACAGGAAGGCTGTCTTTTGAAAGACAGCATCTCTCACAATAGAAGAATTAAGGCTTTTCCATATCTAGAGCCCACATTAATCCAGCACTGAAATGCCAGAAAGATAGAAGACAAAGGGAAAATAAAAACGTTTTAACATAATAATGACTGATATATCCTCAAGAGGCCTGTTAAGAAACTAATCTGAGACCTGATCAAATTTTAGAATTTCTGTGAGCACAGAGCTAATGCTCTGATAATTGTATATGATGTGTCTTGTTGACTCTGGAAATTCAGAAATGTGAGAGTAATGAGTGATTTGCCATTAAAATGATCACCAATTACTGAAGAAGCAACACTATATACAGTCCAAACAAGACTAAGCATAGACCTTCTGCATGGAAATTGGCACTATAAGAAGAAAGAAGGGTAGGGAGTTAATTTGAACTTACATTGCAATTTAATCTACCTGTAAAAACAAAAGACTTTCTTCATAAAGACCAATTTGAAACATTTTATAGTGTGTTTATTATAATTTGGCATATTGTGTCACCTGACTTAGGTTGGTAGATGAATTTAGGTAATATACTGGAGCCATTTTTGAGGTAGAAGAAAGAGAAATGATTTCTGGTCTTTGTATAAAATTTTGAATATTATATCTTCAGTTACATTAATTGGAAACAGAATAGCATAGTGTTTAGGAGTATATAATTCAAATATTAAAACCTGGGCTTGAAGCCCAGCTCTAGGGAAGTCAAACAATTCAAAATACCTTTGCCTTAGTTTTCTCACCTGTAAAGTGGTAATAGAAATTGTATTTATCACATGTGGTTATTGTGAAGGTTAATGGGAATAACAAGCTTGAAAATATCAACTTATTTGTTCACATTCCAGTTTTCCAAAGCTTGTGTGCACAAGAATCACTTCAGAAACTTTAAGGAATTGCAAATGAACCAAATGCTTTTCATGAGGTAGTTTTAAGGCCACATTGATCTGGGTCCTTGTTTTCTGCTCATGAGCACAGTTTCAAAGGGATTTCAGTAGTGCTTTTAATACAGGTAAGAAGCAATGACCCAAGGAGAATCTTCCCCACATAGGGTTGCCAGATTTTTTAAAAAGCAAAACAAAAACAAAACGCTGGACGCCCCAAATCAGCAACTGCTTTTACTGTAATGCTAATGGCAGTCCACTTACTCAGCTGAAAACACCAGACCTTCTCCCTCCATTTTCATCTCTTTCCATAAACTGAGGGTAGGATTGCCCAATAAAATATAGGACTCTCAGGTAAATCTGTATTTCACATAAATAGCAAATAAGTACAAGTATGTTCTGTGAAATATTTGAAGTTTGAGAATACTAAAGCATTATTCAGTGTTTAGATCTCTGCCTAACTTTATTTTTTTTTAATTTTCTTTACTTTATTGTGTTGGTTTTGCCATACAGTAACATGAAACCGCCATGGATCTACACATGCTCCCCCTCCAGAACCCCCCTCCCTTCGCGCTCCCAACTCCCTCCCCCTGGGACATCCCGGTGCACCAGCCCCGAGCATCAACCCTGGGCTGGCGATTGATTTCACATATGGTAATTAACATGTTTCAATGTCATTCTCCAATATCATCCTAACTTTAACATGAGCTGTGCTTGATATAAACTTTTCATCCTTGGCTCTCTTTGACTCTTCAACTTGAGAGTTTCACCCTCTCAAGAAATACTGGTACAATAATTGAGTAAATGCATTTTAATAACTTAACATTTCCTGGATCTGATATTATTAAAATTGTCCATAAACTGTAGGCATATGATCACTTAAGGCTTCCCAGGCAGCTCAGCTGGTAAAGAATCTGCCTGCAATGCAGGAGACCCCAGTTTGATTCCTCTGTTGGGAAGTTCCCCTGGAGAATGGATAGGCTATCCATTCCAGTATTCTTGGGTTCCCCTGATGGCTCAGAAAGTAAAGAACCCATCTGTAATGAGGGAGACCTGGGTTCAAACCCTGGGTTGGGAAGATCCCCTGGAGGAGGGCAAGGCAACCCACATCAGTATTCGTGCCTGGAGAATCGCTATGGACAGAGGAGCCTGGCAGGCTAGTCCACGGGGTCACAAAGAGTCAGACACAACTGAGTGACTAAGCCAAGCACTGTGATATTACTATAATAAAATTAGCAGAAATATTCACTTAATGTAATGAGCTTTCTCTTTTCATTGGCATCTGACCTTGTGATATCAGTTTCCAAAGCTAGTTGATGGACATGCACATGCTGCTCTATTTAATTGTAGATAACCAATAAGGAACTACTGTAGAGCATGTAAAACGCATATGTATGTCTGAGTCCCTTTGCTGTCCACCTGCAACTATCATGACATTGTTTGTTAGTCAGCTATGAAAAAATGTGAAAGTATTAGTTGCTATATCTGACTCTTTGTGACCACATGGACTATAGCTTGCCAAGCTCCTCTGTCCATGGACTTCTTTATCCAGGCAAGAATACTGGAGTGGGTAGCCATTCCCTTCTCCAGGGGATCTTTCTAACCCAGGGATTGAATCAGGGTCTCTTGCATTACAGGTGCATTCTTTACTGTCTGAGCCACCAGAGAAGACCTAATCAGCTATACTCCAGTACAAAATAATTTTTTAAAAAATTTTTTTAATTGGTTGATAAGTGTGAAGGACTAAGAATAGCGCTAGGATGAAAAGGACAGATATGACAAAACTCTTCTGTTAACCAGCCTGCTGGGTTAGAAAAAGCAGAGAAATCTGAAATTAAAGAAGAATTATTTAGTAATCAGGCTGTAGAAAAAGGCACCTGGAAATGGAGGAAAATGCTGATGAAATAAGCAGGATGGGACACACTCTACAAATAGGTTACATTTGTACCCAGGAGAAAAAAGGTAGTTTCCACTGAGGTATAAAGGGGACTGTGAAGAGTTTTCTCTTTGAAAATATGAAGGGCAATAGCACATGTACAGTTTCTATTTTGTAGCAGAATTGTAGAGATGAAGGAGAAAACACTTAGTGGAACATCTGCTGTTCGAACCACTTCAAGAAAAATAAACAGGCAGCAAAATGAGCACATCTGTCTGACGTTTGGCATGCGTGGTGAGGTTGTAGGAAGAGAGCAGCAAAGATATGGAATAATAAACAAGGGCTTTAAGGGCATGTGCGTCCTTCAGCTTTCCCTAGAGCTTTGGGGGGAGGAATTAAAAAGGGGTTAATCATCTAGAGAGTGCTTGAAGAGAGAGAGACACTCCTCTCAATCTGGCTACCAACTGGAAGGGTGCCTGTGTAGGGAATATAATCACAGCAGCTGACACATAAGAGCAGACTATGGAGTCTGTTGATATCACATGTATGGCAATCATTGCCTCCAGCGGGGCTGCTGGTGAAGCTCCCAGGACTTCTTTTGCCTAGAAGTCTTTGAGGAGAACCAAGACATGCTCAACCCCACCAGAGTCGACACAATGTGACAGGTCTTATGTTGTTTTGTATAACAAACATTTATATGAAATCCTAAATACCAGTGTTTCTCATACTGAGCAATGCACCATTTTAAATATCATCAAATATTGTACGTCCTGTTGAGGGACTAGATTACCTATCAAATGACTCTGAAATATTACTATAGATTTCCTGAGGAACATGTTACCTGTGCCCAAAGACCACACCTTCTCCTGATGGAGAGAATGTTGCATTTCATAAATTCCAAATTAAAACTTTGTCTCAGAAAATGATCTGAAATCTATTTATACTAAGATTTAAAAGGAAGATTGATCAAAAGATTTTTTTTAAGTTTTTTCTTGTTTCTGTATAGAATTTCATCCTTATTAACATCCCAGTGCCTGAAACATGTGAATATGTTGCCTTACATAGCAAAGGGGACTTTTAAAATGTGATTAATTTAAGGATTTTGCATAGGGGAGCTTATCTTGGATTAGCCAGATGAAACCAACCTAACCACATGAGTCCTCTCAAATTCGAGGAATCCTTCCTGGCTGTACTCAGAGAAAGAGATGTGATGGTGAAAGCAGGATCAGAGAGACTCTACACTTCTGGCTTTGAAGCTATAGGAAGAGGACATGAACTAGGGAATGCCGGCAGTCTCTAGAAACTGGACAAGACAAATAACACATCCTTGCCTGGAGTCTCCAGAGAGGAATCTAACCTTGACAGCACCTGGATTTAACTCAGTGAAACTCATGCTGGACCTCTGATCTTCAGAATCATTGGAAAATCATAAAATAAATTTGTGTTGTTTAAGCTGTTATGCCTTTGACAGCTTGCTATAATACTGCTAGAAAACTAATACAATGTTCTAGCCATTTATTCACATAAAATATCTTCATGTGGACAATTAGGTCATTTAGGAGTCCTTGTGCAACCACCTCGTATGCTCATTTACACTTTCTACATGAAAGTTTTAATATTGTGTTGAGTAAGACAACTATAGAGTGATAAATTAATCTAAATGCTAATAGATGAAGAAAGACTGCTTACTTAGCCAAGTAGTGAAACAATATAAATTTTCTTCTAATTTCTGAGACTGTAGAAGAAATTTCCCACAAATGAGTTAAATATAGCTTTTATACATTGGAGGGGAAGGTTTTTCTTGAAATAAGCAATTATATTATTTGCAAAACAAATCTTTAAAAAAAATGAAAACCTTGCATCAGTGTTTGAATTAGTTTTATCTGTATGCCAATCACTAAAACTTTCTGCCAAATTCAGTGTAAATGGCATAGAATGTAAAGAGAACTCAAAGTGAACAGAAAACTCATCATTCCCAAATTCACTATGACATAGCAGAGTTCAGTAGAGAATCTATGGGGGCTGATTTTTTTCCCCAAGGTCTTATCTTACAGAATCAAAGACTAGAGACAAGTATAGTGACCCTTGGTAAGTGAGATCCAAGGTCAGCATCTCATTTAGAGGATATTTGCCCACTGAGCATGAGAAAGTTGAAGCAGTTGGAGCCTCACAATCCTTAGGCTTATAACCAAAGAAATGAGTGGGAGAGGGAAGCACAAGGGTGCTTCATAAGGATATAGAGCCATTGAAGCAACAGAAATGACAACAGTCACAAGTATTGTAAATAACAGAACCTAAATCCCCCACCAAAAGAGCTGTTCTGAGATGACCTTCACTCTCTCCTACCATCCCCAAAAGGCTGACAGATCCTGCAGCTAGAAACCATCCCCATCTTCTCTTCTGATTTTCTCAGTGAAGTGCTGACAGGAGAAATTCTAAAGGTCAAGTTTTACTTAAGTACAAAAGTAACGGAAAACCTTCTCACATATGCACACCATTAGGATATTTTCCACTATATAGACTTCTTACTACATTACTTATATTATTCTTTGAGTAACATAATAGCTGAAGGAAGAATCTCTGTAAAAGAAGATCCCAGGATCCTAAGGAGAGAGACATGATGATCTAACTAGAATTAGGGTAAGATTTATATCTATTTGCACACTAAGATAAATATTTTATGTACATATAAATATATATATGAAGACAAGTATATGTACATACGTATTGTTGAGCCTTGAACAACATAGGGTTGAACAGCACAGGTTCACTTATACATGAGTTTTTCCTATAGTAAATATGACAATATTATTAGATCAGCAGTTGGTTGAATTCATGGATACAAAGAAATTTTGTGTAATAGCAAGCTGACTTACAGATTATAAGTGAAATTTTCACTATAGATATTTAATGAACTAGTAGAGCTATGAGTCATAATATTTAATTGCAATTTCACACAAACAAGAAAATAAATATTTCCTGAGTTTATCCAGATCCTTAACTTATTTAAAGCAATTTAAACTTTTATGAACAAATTTTAGGTCTATATCCACAACATAAAATAAAATACAATTCTCTTATTATTGTCCAGTTGCTCAGTAGTGTCCAACTCTTTGCAATTCCATGGACTGCAGCATGCCAGACTCCCCTGTACTTCACCATCTCCCAGAGATTGCTCAAACTCATGTCCATTGAGTCAGTGATGCCAACCAAACATCTAATCTTCTCTCATTCCATCCTCCTCCTAGTTCAGTCTTTCCCAGCATCAGAGTCTTTCCTAACGAGTCAGCTGTTTGCATCATGTGACCAAAGTATTGGAGCTTTAGCTTCAGCAACAGTCATTCTAATTAATATTCAGAATAGCTTTCTTTTAGGATTGACTGGTTTGGTCTTGCTCTCCAAGGGAATCTCAAGAGTCTTCTTCAACACCATAACTCAAAAGCATCAGTTCTTTGGCATTTAACCTTCTTTATGGTCCGACTCTCACATCAATATGTGGCTATGGAAAAACCATAGGTTTAACTATACCCACTTTTGTTGGAAAAGTAATATTTCTGCTTTGTAATACTTTGTCTAGGTTTGTCATTGTTTTGCTTAAAAGGAGAAAGTGTCTTTTAATTTTGTGCCTAGCCAACATCTGCAGTGATTTTGGACTTCAAGAAAATGAAGTCAGTCACTATTTCCATTGTTTCCGCATCTATTTTCCATGATGGGACTGGATGCCATGGTCTTCATTTTTTTAATGCTGAGATTTAAGCCAGCTTTGTCACTCTTTCACCTTCATCAAGAAGCTCTTTAGCTTCTCGATGATTTTCACCATAATGGTGTTGTCATCTTCATATCTCAGAGTATTGATATTTCTCCTGCAATCTTGATTCCACTTTGGGCTTCATCCAGTCTGGCATTTCACATGATGTGCTCTGGATGTAAGTTAAATAAACAGGGCAACAATATACAGCCTTGAGTACTCCTTTCTCAATTTGGAACCAGTCTGTTATACCATGTCTGGTTCTAAATGTTGCTTCTTGACCTGCATACAGATTTCTCAGAAGGTAGGTAAGGTGGTCTGGTATTCCTATCCCTATAAGAATTTTCCAAAGTTTGTTGTGATCCACAGAGTCAAAGGTTTTAGTGGAGTCAATGAAGCAGAAGTAGATGCTTTTCTGGAATTCTCTTGCTTTCTCTATGATGCAACAGATGTCGGCAATTTGATCTCTGGTTCTTCTGCCTTTTCTCAATCCAGTTTGAACATCTGGAATTTCTCAGTTCACATACTGTTGAAGCCTGGCTGGGAGAATTTGACTATTACTTTGCTAACATGTGAAATGAGTGCAGAAGTGTGGTAGGTTGAACACTGGCATTGCTCTTCTATTGAACTGGAATAAAAACTGACTTTTTCCAGTACTGAGGCCACTGCTGAGTTTTCCAAATTAGAAATACCAGTGGAACATTTCATGCAAAGATGGGCACATCGAAGGACAGAAATGGTATGGACCTAACAGAAGCAGAAGATATTAAGAAGAGGTGGCAAGAATACACAGAAGAACAGTACAAAAAAGATCTTCATGACCCAGATAATCATGATGGTATAATCACTCACCTAGAGCCAGACATTCTGGAATGTGAAGTCAAGTGGGCCTTAGGAAGCATCACTACAAACAAAGCTGCTGAAGGTGACAGAATTCCAGTTGAGCTATTTTAAATCCTAAAAGATGATGCTGTGAAAGTACTGCACTCAATATGCCAGCAAATTTGGAAAATTCATCAGTGGCCACAGGACTGCAAAACATCAGTTGTCATCCCAATCCCAAAGAAAGGCAATGCCAAAGAATGCTCAAATGACCACACAATTGCATTCATCTCCCATGCTAGTAAAGTAATGCTCAAAATTCTCCAAGCCAAGCTTCAACAGTATGTGAATCATGAACTTCCAGATGTTCAAGTTGGATTTAGAAAAGGCAGAGGAATCAGAAATCAAATTGCCAACATCCATTGGATCATTGAAAAAGCAAGAGAGATTCAGAAAAACATCTATTTATGCTTTACTGACTATACCAAAGCCTTTGACTCTGTGGTCATGACAAATTGTGGAAAATTCTTAAAGAGATGGGAATACCAGACTACTTGACCTGTCTCTTGAGAAATCTGTATGCAGGTCAAGAAGCAACAGTTAGAACTGGACATGGAACAAAAGACCAGCTCCAAATCAGGAAAGGAGTGGGTCAAGACTATATATTGTCACCTGGCTTATTTAGCTTTCATGCAGAGTACATCATGAGAAATGCTGGGCTGGAGGAAGCACAAGCTAGAATCAAGATTTCCAGAAGAAATACCAATAACCTCAGATATGCAGATGACACTACCATTTTGGCAGAAAGTGGAGAAGAAATAAAGAGCTTCTTGAGGAAAGTGAAAGAGGAGAGTGAAAAAGTTGGCTTAAAACTCAACATTCAGAAAACTGAGATCATGGCATCCGGTCCCATTACTTCATGGCAAATAGATAGGGAAACAGTGAAAATAGAAACAGAATATTCATTGGAAGGACTGATGCTGAAGCTGAAGCTCCAATAATTAGGCTACCTAATGCAAAGAACTGACTCATTTGAAAAGACCCTGATGCTGGGAAAGATTGATGGCGGGAGGAGAAGGGGATGACAGAAAATGAGATGCTTGCATAGCATCACCAACTCAATGGACAAGAGTTTGAGTAAACTCTGGAAGTTGGTGATGGACAGGGAAGCCTGGCATGCTGCAGTTCATGGGGTCACAATGTGTTGAACACAACCAAGTGACTGAACTGAACTGAACTGAATTGCACTCTCACCGTGTCATATTTTAGGATTTGAAATAACTCAACAGAAATTCCATCACCTCCACTAGCTTTGTTTGTAGTGATGCTGCCTAAGGCCCACTTGACTTCACATTGCAGAATATCTGGCTCTAGGTGAGTGATCACACCATCGTGGTCATCTGGGTCATAAAGATCTTTTTGTATAGTTCTTATGTGTATTCTTTCCACTTCTTCTTAATATCTTATGCTTCTATTAAATCCATACCACTTCTGTCCTATATTGTGCACACCTTTGCATGAAATGTTCCCTTCATATCTCTTAATTTTCTTGAAGAGATCGCTAGTCTTTCCCATGCTACTGTTTTCCTCACCTTCTATGCACTGATCACTGAGGAAGGCTTTCTTATCTCTCCTTGCTATTCTTTGGAACTCTGAATTCAAATGGATATATCTTTCCTTTTCTCCTTTGCCTTTCACTTCTCTTCTTTTCTCAGGTATTTGTAAGGCCTTCTCAGGCAACCATTTTGCCTTTTTGCATTTTTCCTTCCTTGGGGATGGTTTTGATCACCACCTCCAGTACAGTGTCATGAACTTCCATCCATAGTTCTTCAGGCAGTCTGTCTAACAGATCTATTCCATTGAATCTTTGTGTCACTTCTACTGTATAATCATAGGATTTGATTTAGGTCATACTTAGATGGCCTCGTGGTTTTCCCTACCTTATTTAAATCTGGATTTTGCAATAAGGAGTTCATGATCTGAGCCACAGTCAGCTCCCGGTCTTGTTTTTGCTGAGTGTACAGAGTTTCTGTATCTTTGACTGCAAAAATATAACCAATCTGATTTCTGTATTGACCATGTGGTGGTCCATGTGTAGACTCATCTCTTGTGTTGTTGGAAGAGGGTGTTTGCTGTGACCAATGTGTTCTCTTGGCAATTATAGAACTCTAATCACACTGAAAGTTTTCAAGAACTGCACATGGAAAAAGCAGCTGTTAACCTAAAACAGTTAAATAGTCAGTTAAGAAAAAAAAAAAACAGCAAAATGTGTTTATTCAGGAGCAGCAAAGAATTGCAATTCAGGGCAGGAGGAGAACCGCTTGCAAGCCCATCAAAACAAAGAAAGAGAAACTTTCATGGAGGAGAAGAAGAAGTTGGGAGGTGCTGTTATAAAGAAAAATATCTTTGAAAGAAACTGGGAGTTCAAAGTATAGTGGCTTTTCATTGGCTGAGCTGTGACAGTCTCTCATTGGCTCAGCTCTTGTCAGTCAAGGTAAAAAATCTTTCTTCCTCTTTCTAGCAGTAGTAAAGTTGTATTACTTCCTGTCAGAAATGCAAAGTTATCTTCCTTTTGGGATCTGTATTGACTCGTAGTGGTCTGTGTATGACTCCCCTTTCTGTGTGTGACCAACTCCCCGTTCTGGTCTCCTGGCTATTCAAGTGAGGTTTTCCTTTTTAATTTTTACACAGACTACAGAAGAGTAAGGGAAAAAATGATCTTATATGTTCAATATAGTTATGTATATATAAAAAATATGTAGTCCTGACTGACCACTGGGTAATGGATTTACGTATCCTTTTCTTTAATTCTTTTTTGCTTATCTTTATTTTCTATCTGTTCTTGTGTCAATTAAAAATGTATTGAAAAACTGAGGGTCATCTGTTCTGGTAGTTGCAAGACCCAACAACAAAAATTTGATGTGGTCTTTGAAATCTTTTTGTTTTTTGTTTGTTTGCCTTGGGTTTTGTCTTTGTTTTCTTTTTTGTTCTTCCTTGGTTTTCTGAATCTGACACAAAAGCCAGAAGCAACAAATGACTTGTCAATATTCTTTTTCATGCTTGTCCAGATAGACCATTCACACCTAAAGCTGTGCTGTTTATCTACGCAGGGGGCCCAAAGAAACACTGTAAAGAAAATACTATGTTCCAAAAGGATGCAATGATTTAGGGATGGGACGTCTTTATTGTCTGTCAATAGACTGGCAGTTCAGAAAACCAGGTACCCTTCAGGTTATGGTAGGAATTAAACCTGTGAGACTTTTTTGCTGGGTTATATTTTACTTGCTCTTTTTGAGTGAATGGAACAAAAGCTGAGAATTAACCAACCCTCCTCCAAGCCCTGCTTTGTATTATGATTTTAACCTTGTTTACTGTATCAGCTATTTCTTGTGGTTGATTCAAAATGGGAGCAAACTGTCGGTTCATACTACATAAATTTATCAGCTCCAAACTAATGTAGCTATTCCAGAATATTCTTCAGAGTTCTCTTTTGTTATGACCTGATGAAAAACCTGATGGTGTATATACTGTAAACATATAAAGGTCTAGCTAACAAATGTGTCTCTAATCATTTTAAAAATTCCATTCCAACTTTGAGATATTTTATTTGTGTGTTGGAGCATGTACTTTATTTAGAAGATCCTTTACTATTATTTTTAGGGTTTTAAAATTATTTTCTTCTCAAATGTCACAGAATGTCTTACCACCCATCTGCTGAAGAGCCATAATTATAAAACTGACAGTATTTTTTGACACCTCCCCGAAGTGGGAGGAATGAACACATTTTCATTCAGTTTGGAAAATCAAATTTTGGCTTTATGCTTCTCCCTGTGGGAATGAGCCTTTTGAACAGGGTTCATATTGCATAAGCACTTGTAAGATGTATAATTTAAAAAAAAGACTCTTTAAATGAAACAGTCCTATGGACATGCTCAATTTCTTAAGCCACTAGTGGAATTGGTAAATTGTTATTTCAGCCAAAAACTGGCTAACCACATCCTAACATTTAGGCAACTTTTACGCATCAGAGTTGCCTACCTCTGGGCCTCTTCAGAGCAATGTAAGTAATATATGACACTGTCATATTTTATTAAGCTTTAACAATAAATTTTGTTGTTTATTAATAACCTCATAAATCCATATACTAGACTGTATAAGAAGTGATAGTTGCTTTAAAATATGGAGCCAACTTTTGTTCTGATCTATTGAAAAAAAAATTTATCTATTATAAGCACTGTACTTTTAAGGATCTTCCTGACATGTGTTTTTTAAAAAATATTAAAACAACTGAGATGCATCAGTCATTTAGAAGATCATCTTGGGACAGTCTGACGCATGCTCATGATGAACTGATTTCATTCAGTATGGCTTTGGTCACCTCTGACAAGGTTATTATTCTAAGAATGGCATTTTAGCACTAGTAAATCAGAATTTTTGAGACTGTAATTTCAGAAATGCTATTTTTATAAGACTGGGCAGATTTCAATTCTGGTAGCAAAATGTCTGAGTAACAAGTTATCTATTTGTGAAAAAAAAAGAAAGATGCATTTTAACAGTGCACCAAAAAGTAAAATAAAAAACAGAGATACAGGCATAAGGAATTATTTTGAAACTTAGAATTATTATAGTGATTCAAGAATGAGGCTTATTCTAAAATTCCAGACTTCAGGTTAAATCAACCTTTTGAAGGTACCTATGGTGTGATATTCATCAAGGAATGGAGCATGAACCCTATGGTCCTAGGATTAGCTCTGGACCCAGCTTATAATATAATTAGGCAAACAAAGCTATGTGAAAATGAAGGAAATACGTAAAAGCTAAAGATTATAAACGTTTGAAAGAGGAAGAGATTCCCAATGGTTTATTTTATTAGTAAAAGCTTACAGTTGCTCTGATGACATCATAGAAAAAGTTGATGTAGATTTTCTAAGATTACCTGTGCTCCTATAAGGCACCTTGCTCTTCTCACCTAAAGGCCCCTTATATGATGGCCTGTCTAAACACCTTTTGCCTTAGCCAGAAATATTTGGAGGTCATTACAATACTCAGGTATGAAGGGACAATGGCTTGAATGAGAACGATGACAGCAAACAAGAAGCTACAATTCATTAAGCACCTACCAAGCTAGTCACCACTGATGTTTGTTGCTGTTCAGTCACCCGGTTGTGGCTGACTCTTTGCGAACCCGAAGATTGCAACACACCAAGTTTCCCTGTCTTTCATTATCTCCCAGAAGTTATTCAAACTCATATCCATTGAATATATGATACCATCCAACCGTCTCATGCTGCATCTTCCCCTTCTCCTCCTGCCTTCAATCTTTCCCAGCATTAAAGTCTTTTCCAATGAGTTGGCTGTTTGCATCAGGTGGCCAAAATATTGGAGCTTCAGCTTCAGCATCAGTTCTTCCATTGAGTATTCAGGGTTGATTTCCTTTAGAAGTGACTGGTTGGATCGCCTTGCAGTTCAAGGGACTCTCAAGAGTCTTCTCCAACACCACAGTTCAAAGGTCAATTCTTTGGTGCTCAGCCTTTTTCATTGTCTAGCTCTCACATCCATACACAACAACTGGAAAAACAATAGCTTTGTCTATACCTTTGCAAAGTAATGTCTCTGCTTTTTAATATGCTGTCTAGGTTTGTCACTGCTTTTCTTATAAGAGCAAGTGTCTTTTAATTTCAGGACTGCAGTAACCATATATGGTGATTTTGGAATCCAAGAAAATAATGTCTCTCACTGTTTTCCATTGTTTCCCTTCGATTCGCCGTAAAGTGATGGCACCAGATGCCTTGATCGTTGGTTTTCGAATGTTGAGTTTTAAGTTACCTTTTTCACTCTCCTCTTTCACCCTCATCAAGAGGCTCTTTACTTCCTCTTCACTTTCTGCCATTAGTATAGTGTCATCTGCATATCTGTGGTTATTGATATTTCTCCTGGCAATTTTGATTCCAGCTTGTGCTTCCTTGAGCCCAGCATTTTACATGATGTACTCTGCATATAAGTTAAATAATCAGAGTAGCAATATACAGCTTTAATGTACTCCTATCCCTATTTGGAACCAGTCCTTTGTTCCATATCTTGTTCTAACATTGCTTCTTGAGCTGCATACAGGTTTATCAGGAGGTAGGTAAAGTGGTCTGGTATTCCTAGCCCTTTAAGAATTTTCCACTGTTGTGATTCACAGAAACCCAGATAATCAAGATGATGTGATCACTCATCTAGAGCCAGACATCCTGGAATGTGAAGTCAAGTGGGCCTTAGGAAGTATCACTATGAACAAAGCTAGTGGAGGGGATGGAATTCCAGTTGAGCTATTTCAAATCCTAAATGATGATGCTGTGAAAGTGCTGCACTCAATATGTCAGCAAATTTGGGAAACTCAGCAGTAGCCATAGAACTGGAAAAGATCAGTTTTCATTCCAATCCCAAAGAAAGGCATGCCAAAGAATGCTCAAACGACTGCAGAATTGCACTCATCTCCCATGCTAGTAAAGAAATGCTCAAAATTCTCCAAGCCAGGCTTCAGCAATACGTGATCCATGAACTTCCAGATTTTCAAGCTGGTTTTAGGAAAGGCAGAGGGACCAGAGATCAAATTGACAACATTTGCTGGGTCATCAAGAAAGCAAGAGAGTTCCAGAAAAACATCTATTTCTGCTTTATTGACTATGACAAAGCCTTTGACTGTGTGGCTCACAATAAACTGTGGAAAATTCTTCAAGAGACAGGAATACCAGACAACCTGACCTCCCTCTTGTTAAACCTGTATGCAGGTCAGGAAGCAACAGTTAGAATTGGACATGGAACAATAGACTGGTTCCAAATAGGAAAAGGAGTACAGCAAGGCTGTATATTGTCACCCTGCTTATTTAACTTACATGCAGAGTACATCATGAGAAATGCTGGGCTGGAGGAAGCACAAGCTGGAATCAAGATCGCTGGCAGAAATATCAATAACCTCAGATATGCAGATAACACCACCCTTATGGCAGAAAGTGAAGAAGAACTAAAGAGCCTCTTGATGGAAGTGAAAGAGGAGAGTGAAAAAGTTGAATTAAAGCTTGACATTCAGAAAATTAAGATCATGGCATCTGGTCTCATCACTTCATGGAAATAGATGGGGAAACAGTGGAAACAGCAGCTGACTTTATTTTTCTGGGCTCCAAAATCACTGCGGATGGTGACTGCAGCCATGAAATTAAAAGACGTTTACTCCAGGAAGGAAAGTTATGACCAACCTAGACAGCATATTAAAAAGCAGAAACATTACTTTGTCAACAAAGGTCCGTCTAGTCAAGGCTATGGTTTTTCCAGTAGTCATGTATGGATGCGAGAGTTGAATTATAAAGGAAGCTGAGCACTGAATAACTGATGCTTTTGAACTGTGGTGTTGGAGAAGAAGACTCTTGAGAGCCCCTTGGTCTGCAAGGAGGTCCAACCAGTCCATCCTAAAGGAGATCAGTCCTGGGTGTTTATTGGAAGGACTGATGTTGAAGCTGAAACTCCAATATTTTGACCACCTGATGCGAAGAGTTGACTCATTTGAAAAGACCCTGGTGTTGGGAAAGATTGAAGGCAGAAGGAGATGGTGACAACAGAGGATGAGATTGTTACATGACATCATGGACTCAATGGACATGAGTTTGGGTGGACTCTGGGAGTTGGTGATGGGCAGGGAGGCCTGGCGTGCTGCAGTTCTTGGGTTCACAAAGAGTCAGACACAACTGAGTGACTGAACTGAACTCAACTGAACACAGTCAAAGGCTTTAATCATAGTCAGTGACTCAGAAGTAGATGTTTTTACAAGCCAGTCACCACTGATGTATGAGTGTTCCCATGTAATTGCCTCTCATTGTTAAAGAGTAGATATTACTGTGTTCATTTTTCAGATGAGGAAACTAAGGACAATGAGAGGATATTATAAAGAGCTCGAATGTGGCAAAGTGAGACCTATTTGGTCCCACTCCATTATGCTTTTCCTAAGGAAAAATGGTTGTGATAGAAGAGTAAATAAGACTTAGAGTCATTTAGATATTAGGGATGATTTAAAAGTAATAATAAAATATGGCCATAAGTATAGATATGGAATTGTTAGCTTCAGTGTCAATTTTGCTTTAGGTTTCAGAGAATACCCAGGTTTAGATTATGGGAAGGGAGATGGGTATTCAAACAGATATAAGTGGTAGGCAGTTAAAATCTGAATACGTGTATATGGAGGTATGTGTTGTGTGCTCTTATTATAATCTTTTATACTGATAGGAACCTAAAAAAGTAATAGATTGTTCCACTACAATGCCAATAATTTTAGATTAATATGTTTTCTTGAATTACTATCATCTTTTAATTCCAAAATAATTCCTCATGTTCTCATCTCTGTGTGTGCAGGAGATAAAAGAGAATGTGTGATGTAGCTTAAGACACTTCATAAATGTAATTTGATATCAAGGACATAGTAATCTCACTGTAGTAATATGAATCAGAATCCAGTGCATATGAAAAGTGTTTCTTTTTATTATGAAGTTATTTAATTCTGAGAAGTAGGAGTTCACCCAAATCATTGGAAATTGTATCAGAGCAAGATGTGGGCCAAGATTCTTACACAGAAAGATCCTGCATAGGAATACTGTAGAACTGGCACACCAAAAGAAGTGCCTATTCTGTCACAATCCAGAATCTTGAAAATATGGTAGCTGCTGACTCAGCTCTATAAGTCCTGATATGGGATAGGAAGCTGATTGCCCCAGAGCCTTGTAATGGTTGCTTGAGATGCCAACACCAAAAGAAATATATCAGGGCCTTTTTCCTGTTTCTTTACTTAATTATTAATTCAATGCTCAAACAAGTACATCCAAATAAAGTGTCCTAAATTACAGCTGAAACACAAGGTGCAAAGAAATCTGAGAAATGTAATATTTTGCTGTCCAGCCTCTTGAATAAAAGAAGCCACCCTTAAAGGAGTTTGGAACAGGTGATCAACAAGGCAATATAGCATATATATCACAACAGACAAGCAGTAATACACTGAAGAATTTCTCTAATGCATGTTACTGAAGTAGAAGGGGAAAATGAGTGGCCAATTGGCAGTCAGTTTCAGATATATTATTGAGAAAATAATTATTGAGGAAAGCTTTGGTTGCTGATCTCTGAATAGCTTGAAAACCATTAACATAACGAGAAAGACTTTAGAAACAGGAAATTTTATAAAAACCTGTAGCGTAAACTTGGAGCCTCCATCTCAATCCTATCCCAGATTCCCTTAGTAAGTTGATTCAGTGTCAGAAATAAAACCATCTTAGACCAAGGCCAGAGCTCTTCTGGATCATGTTTTTTGTTTTTGTTTTTTCTCTTTTGTGTTGATATAAAGAGAGAAGGTGAGGAACTCCATTAAAGAGATTGATTGGATTGATCCTAGAATCACATTAATGAAGTTTATTTCAACCAACTGTTCTGCATGTTCTCAAAGCACTCAAAAAATTACCATTTTACATGATAAATTCATAGAGCAAACCCTTCATTGTGCCAAATGAGTTTTTATGTGACATGGTAACTTTTAGAGCTTGCCAGAACTTCAAAATGTTGGAAAAGGTGTTGCTAACTTTCAGCATATGCTAAATGGGTTGGCCTATCCAGTTGACACAGAAGGAAAATAAATAAATAGATAGATAGTTTCAGCTTTTAACCTATCCCAATAAAGAAAAAGAATGGAGGTAACCCATACAAAACCAAATCATTTAACCTCCTTATTTACATAGATGGATATAATAGGATAGTTCAAATTTTATTTATCATATTTTGAGGATTCTGCCTGTATGTTACTATTTCGGTAAACATATAATCACAACAGCATAAATTTTTTTAAAATGTGACTCCTGAAAGACTCTGAGCACAGTTTTCAGAATCTCTAACTTCTATATTTTACAACTGTAAAAAATGGACCTGATATAGCTACTTAAACAGTTTATTCTATGTGAGAACATTGGTAGAGTTTTCTTGTTTCCTGCATGATTTCCATACTAAGTATTATACCAATAATTGTATCTTCATTTTTTATTTTGGGTCTGGAATTGGTAATGTTTGAAATCTACCAAGCTAAGATTTAGCTACTTAGTCACATGTAAGTGACTAAGAATCAGCTATCCAAAGAGAAAGTGTCATTTTCTGTTTTAAAGATCTGTGCTTCATGATGTTCTTATTGACCCCATAACATGTGTTCCACTATTTTCTGTGAATAGTTTATATATTGTCAGATATTTTGAAATAATTTATAGCATACAGATTTTTAACAATAATTTTCTCTCAAATCAGTCACCAAACCAACAATTTCATTGGTCTTTCTTTCTGATTTTATCTGATATTTGATTATACTAGAAAGCTTCATAATATGACCAAGAACTAACAACTAGAAGACCTCACATATTTGGAAATGTGGTGAATGATTGATTTGGAAAACAAATAAAACTTTAGAGTTTCTGAGCCTTTATTATTTTGAAGAGGGTAATAAAAATTATTTTCTCTGTATGTATGAGGTATGGTATATAAAACTTGCTTCAATATTTCCTGACATAGCATAATCATCCAATTATAATTATTTTTAAAAAGTATTTTTTATCCTGATTGAACAAAATCTCACCATGGTCCCTAAAGTCCTTTATGATCAGCTCCTAACTATGACTTAACACTCCACCCCTTGGGAGCACTGCACTAACTGTTTGTTTGTTCTTTTTTGCTGCTTAGAGATCTTTGCATGATTGGGTTCTGCTCATTATTCAGGTCTTAGCTCTGGTAACATTCCCAGAGAGGTGTCTCCTGAACACTACATTGAAATAGATCTCCTATAGCATCACCAGTAGCATATCGGGCACCTACCAACCTAGGGAGTTCATTGTCATATCTTTTTGCCTTTTCATACTGTTCATGGGGTTCTCAAGGCAAGAATACTGAAGTGGTTTGCAATTTCCTTCTCCAGTGGACCACGTTTCATCAGAACTCTCCACCATGACCCATCCGTCTTGGGTGGCCTTACATAGCATGGCTCATATTTTCATTGAGTCAGACAAGGCTGTGATCCAGTTGATCAATTTGGTTAGCTTTCTATAATTGTGGTTTCGATTCTGTCTGCCCTCTGAAGGATAAGAGTCTTGTGGAAATTTCTTTATGGGAGGGACTGGCTGGGGGGGAATCTAGGTCTTGTTTGATAGAAAGGGCCATCCATGCTCAGTAAATCTTTAATCCAATTTTCTGTTGATGGATGGGACTGTGATCCCCCTGTAGTTTTTCCTGAGGCCAAACTATGGTAAAGTAATGGACCTCCCTCAAAAGGGTTTATGCCAGGACTGTTGTATTCAGTGCCCCTGACACCATGGTAGCCACCATTGACCCACAACTACATCAGAGACTCCTGGACACTCACAGGCAAGTCTGGCTCAGTCTTTTGTGGGGTCACTTCTCCTTTCTCCTGGGTTCTGGTGTGCACAAGGTTTTGTTTGTGCCCTCCAAGAGTCTGTTTCCCCAGTCCTCTGGGAGTTCTGTAATCAAATCCCACTGGCCTTCAAAGTCAAATTCCCTGGGGGTTCTCAGTCCCTTTGCCAGATCCCCAGGTTGGGAAATCTGTGTGGGTCCTAGAAAATCTTAAAAGATGATGTTGTTAAAGGGCTGCATTCAATATGCCATCAAATGGAAAACTCAGCAGTGGACACAGGATTGGAAAATGTCAGTTTTCACTCCAATCCCAAAGAAAGACAATGCCAAACAATGTTCAAACTACCACATGATTGCTCTCATCTCACATGCTAGTGAAGTAATGCTCAAAATTCTCTAAGCCAGGCTTCAGCAGTACCTGAACAGAGAAATTCCAGATGTTCAAGCTGGATTTAGAAAAGGCAGAGGAACCAGAGATCAAATTGCCAACATCCATTGGAACATAGAAGAGGCACAAGAACTCCAGAAAAACATCTACTTTTGCTTCATTGACTACATTAAAGCCTTTGACTGTGTGGATCACAACAAACCAGAAAGTTCTTAAAGAGATGGGAATACCAGACCACTTTACCTACCTCCTGAGAAATCTGTATGCAGGTCAAGAAGCATCAGTTAGAACCAGACATGGAAAAACAAACTGTTTCCAAATTGAGAAAGAAGTACATCAAGGCTGCATATTGCCACCTTGCTTATTTAACTTAAATGCAGAGTACATCATGTGACATGCCAGGCTGGATGAAGCACAAGCTGGAATAAAGATTGCCGAGAGTATTATCAATAATCTCAGATAGGCAGATAATGCCACCATTATGGCAGAAAGCAGAGAAGAACTAAAGAACTTCTTGATGAAAGTGGAGAGTGAAAATGCTGATTAAAACTCAATATTCAAAAAACATAGATCATGGCATCCAATCCCATCACTTCATGGCAAAGAGATGTTAAACAATGGAAACAATGAGAGTCTTTATTTCATTGGTCTCCAAAATCACTGCAGGTGGTGGCTGCAGCCATGAAATTAAAAGATGCTTTCTCCTTAGGGAAAAAAAACCTGTGACAAACCTAGACAACATATTAAAAAGCAAAAACATTACTTTACCAACAAAGGTCCATACAGTCAAAGCTATGGGTTTTTTCCCAGTAGTCATGTAAGGATGTGAGAGATGGACCATAAAGAAAACTGGACACCAAAGAATTTATGCTTTTGAATTGTGGTGTTGGAGACTCTTGAGAGTCCCTTGGACTGCAAGAGAATCAAACCAGTCAATCATAAATGAAATCAACCCTGAATACTCATTGTAAAGATTGACACTGAAGCTGAAACTCCAATACTTTTGCCACCTGATGCAAAGAATTGACTCATTGGAAAAGACCCTGCTGCTGGGAAAGATTGAAGGCAGGAGGAGAAGGGGATGACAGAAGATGAGATGGTTGAATTGCATCACCAACTCAATGGACATGAGTTTGAGCATGTTCTGGGAGGTGGTGGTGGACAGAGACGCCTGGCGTTCTGCAGTCCATGGGGTCCCAAAGAATCTGGCATGGCTGAAGAACTAAACAGAACTGAACTGAGCTAACATCACCTTTCAATGCACATAAATTTGATCAAACTCTGGGAGACAGTGGAAGATAGGGAAGCTGGGCATGCTACAGTCCATGGGGTCACAAAAAGTCAGACAAAACTCATGACTGAACAACAACACTAAAAATAAACCTGTCCCTAATCATGCTCTATTATAGAAATTTAATTCAAATTTTTGTTTTCCTCTTAGTGCTTGTCACATTGTGCTGGATTGAAAATTGTCCTCCTTCAAAGACATGTTCAAGTCTTGAGCCCTATGCCTGTAAATGTAACCTTTATTGGAAATAAAGTCCTTATAGATGTAGTTAGGTTACAATGAAGTCATACCGGATTAAGGTGCTTTCTAAATCCAATGACTGTCTTTATAAGAGAAAGGAGGGATATGTTTGGACCCAGAGATAGAGAGGATACACACAGAAAAGATGAAGGTAGAGTTTGGAGTGATGAGGCCACAAGTCAAGGAAATGCCGGGGGGGCTTAAGAAGCTAGAAGAGGCAAGGAAGTTTTCTCTCCTAGAGACAGAGAAAACATGGTCCTGCTGACACACTTATTTCAAACTTCTTGCCTTTTGAACTGTGACAGAATAAATTTCTGTTGCTCAAGTAACCCAATTTGTGGTAATTTGCTACAGCAGCCCTAAGAAACTAAAACAAATAATCCAAAATTAACTTATTTTTTGATATTTTGCTTATTGTTTATCTCCCTTCAGGAGTGTGTGTACAACTTGAGATCAGAAATTTGTCTTCTTCACTAAAGGATGAAATGATACTGACTGCAGCACAGTGGGCACTTACTAAATGAATGAATGGATGTACAAATGAATGATGAGATGATACAACAGAAAAGTAAAACAATTTTTTACAAATAACCAATGACTATATTGAAATTTTTCCCCTTAATAGTCAGTTAAATAAAAACAAGATAAAATCTTTAGTCTCTTAAATTGGTAAGAGTTTAAGCTTTTGATAATAGCCACTTTCACTAATTATAGTGAAATAAGTAATCTTATCTCTCTGTTAGGAGATAATAAATTGATAAAACATTTTAGAAAAAATAATTTAATGACAAATATTCTTTATTCTTTCCATTAACTTGTTCTTAGAAATTCATCATAGAGGTTGATGCCATATTGTCTTCTTTAAGTATATTCCTCCTGAGATTGTTAATAATAGTCTAAAAACTTGAAACAAAAGATAAATAAATAATTATTTTGATTAGATACATGTTTTTGGTATATTATGAATTTCACATCCATAAGTATAGCTTTATATAAAACATTTTACTAACATAAGAAATCTGCTCCTGATTTATTATTAAATGAAAAAAAGTTAAATCATGAACAAGTAGCCTATTATTGTCCCAACTGTGTTTAAATACTGGGACTTCCCTGGTGGCTCAGACTGTGAAGCATCTGCCTACAATGCGGGAGACATGAGTTCAATCCCTGGGTCGGGAAGATCTCCTGGAGAAGGAAATGGCAACCCACTCCAGTATTCTTGCCTAGAAAATCCCATGGACGGTGAAATCTGGTAGGCTGTAGTCCATGGGGTCACAAAGAGTCAGACATGACTAAGCAAGTTTACTTTACGATGATAATAGAAGTTTCTCTGAGTTGTGAGCTTCAAATACTTTTTTTTTTCCTTGTGGTTTCTCCATCTTCCTACATTTTCTGCAGTGAACAGTTGGTACATTTAGAGTGGGAACTAAAGAAGAGCTAAAGAAATCCTTTCATGGCTCAGCTATTACATGTCCTTGAATAATGCTATTGTTCCTTTTACAAATGATAGGCTTGAGTTTTTCTTTCACTAAGACATTTGAGCCTAAAGACTTTCTACAACTAATGATGTGGCACAAAAACTAATCAGCCAATTTATAGCTCAGAGTTCATTTACACTTCTCTTGGGAAACCTAACAATGTGTTACCTTAACCTGTACCTTAACTATACTATAGTTTGATAAAACGTGGTGTAGCAGACAATTCAGCTGAAACACAGCAGTGGGAAACACAAACATATATATATATATATATATTTTATTTTATAGATACAATGCCTTTAATTATCGCTGGCTAAAACACAACAGTGGGATGCTCAAACATATATATTTTTTTCTATTTTATAGAATATAGTACCTTTAATGATGACTGAACAGTTGACCTAAAATTATTTTTCTGGGTGGGGTATTCCCTAATTAATGAATGTGCTGCCGAGAGGAACTACCCCACGTTCAAGATCACGGGCGGTGGCCAAGAGGAGCTACTTCATGTTCCAGGTCATGAAGGGCAGCCATGAGGAGATACTCCACGTCCAAGGTAAGGAGCAGTGGCTGAGCTTTGCTGGAGCAGCCGTGAAGAGATATCCCACATCCAAGGTAAGAGAAACCCAAGTAAGATGGTAGGCATTGCGAGAGAGCATCAGAGGGCAGACACATTGAAACCATAAAAACAGAAAACTAGCCAATCTCATTACAGGGACCACAGCCTTGTCTAACTCAATGAAACTAAACCATGCCATGTGAGGTCACCCAAGACAGATGGGTCATGGTGGAGAGGTCTGACAGAATGTGGTCCACTGGAGAAGGGAATGGCAAACCACTTCAGTATTCTTGCCTTGAGAACACCATAAACAGTATGAAAAGGCAAAATAATAGGGTACTGAAAAAGGAACTCCCCAGGTCTGTAGGTGCCCGATATGCTACTGAAGATCAGTGGAAAAATAACTCCAGAAAGAAAGAAGGGATGGAGCCAAAGTAAAAACAACACCCAGTTGTAGATGTGACTGGTGATAGAAGCAAGGTCCGATGCTCTAAAGAGCAATATTGCACTGGAACCTGGAATGTTAGATTCATGAATCAAGGAAAACTGGAACTGGTCAAACAGGAGATGGCAAGAGTGAACGTCGACATTCTAGGAATCAGCAAACTAAGATGGATTGGAATGGGTGAATTTAACTCAGATGACCACTAGATCTACTACTATGGGCAGGAATCCCTTAGAAGAAATGGAGTAGCCATCATAGTCAAGAAAAGAGTCTGAAATGCAGTACTTGGATGCAATCTCAAAAATGATAGAATGATCTCTGTTCATTTCCAACACAAACCATTCAGTATCACGGTAATCCAGCCTATGTCCCAACCAGTAATGCTGATAAGCTGAAGTTGAATGTTTCTATAAAGACCTACAAGATCTTTTAGAACTAGCACCAAAAAAAGATGTCCTTTTCATTAGAGGGGACTGGAATGCAAAAGTAGGAAGTCAAGAAATACCTGGAGTAACAGGCAAATTTGGCCTTGGAGTACAGAATGAAGCAGGACAAAGACTAATAGAGTTTTTCCAAGAGAAGGCACTGGTCATAGCAAACACCCTCTTCCAATAACACAAGAGAAGACTCTATACATGGACATCACCAAATAGTCAAACTGATTATATTATTTGCAGCCAAAGATAGAGAAGCACTATACAGTCAGCGAAAACAAGACTGGGAGCTGACTGTGGCTCAGATCGTGAACTCCTTATTGCCAAATTCAGACTCAAATTGAAGAAAATAGGGAAAACCACTAGACCAGGCAGGTATGACCTAAATGAAATCCCTTATGATTATACAGTGGAAGTGACAGGTAGATTTAAGGGACTACACCTGATAGACAGAGTGCCTGATGAACTATGAACGGAGGTTTGTGATATTGTACAGGAGACAGGGATCAAGACCATCCCCATGGAAAAGAAATGGAAAAAAGCAAAATGGCTAACTGAGGATGCCTTACAAATAGCTGTGAAAAGAAAAGAAGCAAAAAGCAAAGGAGAAAAGGAAACATATTCCCATTTGAATGCAGAGTTCCAAAGATAGCAAGGAGAGATAAGAAAACCTTCCTCAGTGATCAATGCAAAAAATAGAGGAAAACAACAGAATGGGAAAAACTAGAGATCTCCTCAAGAAAATTAGAGATACCAAGGGAACATTTCATGCAAAGATGGGCTCAATAAAGGACAGATATGGTACGGACCTAACAGAAGCAGAAGATATTAAGAAGAGGTACCAAGGATACACAGAAGAACTTTACAAAAAAGATTTTCATGACCCAGATAATCATGATGGTGTGATTACTCACCTAGAGCCAGACATCCTGGAATGTGAAGTCAAGGGGGCCTTAGAAAGTATCACTAGCAACAAAGCTAGTGGAGGTGTTGCAATTCCAATTGAGCTATTTCAAATCCTAAAAGATAATGCTGTGAAAGGGCTGCACTCAATATGCCAGCAAATTTGGAAAACTCATCAGTGGCCACAGGACTACAAAAGGTCAGTTTTCATCCCAATCCCAAAGAAAGGCAATGCCAAAGAATGCTCAAATGACCACACAATTGCATTCATCTCGCATGCTAGTAAACTAATGCTCAAAATTCTCCAAGCCAGGCTTCAGCAATATGTGAACCGTAAACTTCCACACGTTCAAGCTGGTTTTAGAAAAGGCAGAGGAACCAGAGATCAAATTGCCAACATTTGCTGGATCATCAAAAAAGCAAGAGAGTTCCAGAAAAACATCTATTTCTGCTTTATTGACTATGCCAAAGCCTTTGACTGTGTGGATCACAATAAACTGTGGAAAATTCTTAAAGAGATGGAAATACCAGACTGCCTGCCTGTCTCTTGAGAAACCTATATGCAGATCAGGAAGCAACAGTTAGAACTGGACATGGAACAATATACTGGTTCCAAATAGGAAAAGGAGTACAGCAAGGCTGTATATTGTCACCCTGATTATTTAACTTGTATGAAGAGTACATCATGAGAAATGCTGGGCTGGAAGAAGCACAAATTGGAATCAAGATTGCAGGGAGAAATATCAATAACCTCAGATATGCAGATGACACCACTCTTATGGCAGAAAGTGAAGAAGAACTAAAGAGCCTCTTGATGAAAGTGAAAGGAGATAGTGAAAAAGTTGGCTTAAAGCTTGACATTCAGAAAACTAAGATCATGGCATCTGGTCCCATCATCTCATGGCAAATATATGGGGAAACAATGGAAACAGTGTCAGACTTTATTTTTCTGGTCTCCAAAATCACTGTAAATGGTGATTGCTGCCATGAAAATGGTGCACCGGGATGACCCAGAGGGATGGAATCAGGAGCGAGGTGGGAGCGGAGTTCTGGAAGGGGAACACATGTATACCCATGGCAGATTCATGTCAATTATGGCAAAATCAACACAATAATGTAAAGAAATAAATAAATATATTTTTTTTTAAAAAAAGATGCTTACTCTTTGGAAGGAAAGTAATAACCAACCTAGACAGCATATTAAAAAGCAGAGACATTACTTTTTCAACAAAGGTCCATCCAGTCAAGGCCATTGTTTTTCCAGTGGTCATGTATGGATGTGAGAGTTAGACTGTGAAGAAAGTTGAGTGCTGAAGAATTGATGCGTTTGAACTGTGATGTTGGAGAAGACTCTTGAGAGTCCCTTGGACTTCAAGGAGATCCAACCAGTCTATCCTAAAAGAGATCAGTCCTGGGTGTTCATTGGAAGGACTCGTGTTGAAACTGACACTCCAATACTTTGGCCACCTCATGCGAAGGGTTGACTCCCTGGAAAAGACCCTAATGCTGGAAGGATTGGAGGCAGCAGGAGAAGGGGACGACAGAAGATGAGATGGCTGGATGGCATCACCGACTCAATGGCCATGAGTTTGGGTGGGCTCCAGGAGCTGGGTGATGGACAGGGAGGCCTGGCGTGCTGCGATTCATGGGGTCACAAAGAGTTGGACACGACTGAACAACTGAACTGAACTGAATATACAGAGTCCCGTACATCTGAACCTAACTTTCAAAGATACAAACATACTTTTGCATGTCCAATCACATAAGTTAGTTCACATGTCTGGTGTACACTGACCTGTGCATATCCTCTACAGGTTATGTGCTTTTGTGTACTTTACTGTACACTACTGTACAGGATACAGTATTGCAGTATCTTTATTTCAAGCTCAGAATGTCTGGAAGCAAGCGTAAAAGAAGTGGTGATATAGCTGTTACTGCTAAGAAACACCAGTAGATAATGGAAACAAAAGCGAAAATATTGAGAAAGTAGAGCCACAAGAGAAGATGAGAAGAGAGTCAAGATTCAGGAAATGGCAAGGGGACTTTCTTTATTTGAGGAAACTCAGTTTTTGAGACACAGGACCCAAACTGAGACATGAAGGTTTCAGTAGCCATTCAGAATGTGGTCTAGAACTGTCATGCCATCTATGGTAAGAAAAAAAGGCTACTACCCAGACATCGCTGGATCATTTTTTAAAGAAAGTAAGATAGATTTGAATCTAACAAGGAACAAGAACCTATGCCATTAACATCAGGTGTCTGTAAAATGTAGCTTGCCCTCATCTCCCATTGCTGAAATCCTTCAGCTCTGCTATCTCCTACCTCTTCTCCCTCCTCCAGTCAGTAACTCTTTATGCCTGTTCACTTGATGCCACTATTTGTATGCCAACTGTTGTACTCTGCTACTGTAATTGTCAATCTTACTGTAGTGTAAAATTAAAAATATTTTCTTTATTTTTGGATTTGTTTTGAAATTATTTAAATTTTTTATTTTTAAAAAAATTTATTTTATTTTTGACTGTGCTGGATCTTTGAAAAAAGCATGGATTTTTTTCCTCTAGCTGTGGCAAGCAGGGGCTGCTCTGCAGTTGTGGTGCACATGTTTCTTCTCATTGTGGTGGCTTCTCTTGTGGAGCACAGGCTCTGGGGTACATGGTTTACGTAGTGGGGGTTCCCAGGCTCTAGGGCACAGGCTCAGTAGTTACGATGCAGGAGCTTAGTTGCTCCACGGCACGTGGGATCTTCCCCTATCAGGCATCAAACCCAGGTTTCTTGCATTGGAAGGTGGATTCTTCACCGCTGAGCCACTGGGGGAGCCCCAAATTTTAACTCTTTGTCATTAAATAGTTTTGTTACTAATATCTTAAGCAATTCAACAGTGAAACAAAGCTGTAAAATAGCCAAAAGATGAGCAGCCTTTGTCACTGGATTGTTCATGTTCTGTTTCTTCTGAAGGAACACAGCACTTCACTTTGTGGCGAGGGAGAGCCATGCCAAAGCCGTCTCCCTGCTCCTGAGCTACGATGCCGATGTGGTTCTGAACAAGCAGTGGGCCTCCGTCCTGCACGTTGCAATTCACAATAAAAGAAAGGAGGTGGTCCTCATGACCATCAGGAACAAAAGGTACGCTGCCATCCTGCCCACAATTGTCTAGTGTCCTCTGGTGTCAGGGATAATCCGAGAGGAAGCAGGAAGAGAAAAAGAATAAGTTTCAGCTGTCGATCAATGTTTTTATTTATTTTTCCTTTTTTTTAATTGAGGTTTAGTTGATGTGCAATATATTATGTAAGTTCCGGGTGTATAACACAGTGATTCACAATTTTTAAAGGTTATATTCCATTTATAGTTTTCTAAAATATTGCCTATATTCCATGTTGTACATTATATCCTTGTAGCTTATTATTATTAATTTTTTTAATGAAACAAACATGGACATTCTTAATGATAAAAGGGACAATCACAAAGACAGACCACTAGACACCTTACAGCAAAAAAACAAAGATACATAAAGCAAAAATCAGAAGAAATATAAGGAAGAAAAAATATACGATCATAGTGAGACATATTAACATCTCTCTGAGAGTATTTAATCAACTGAAGAAAAAATAAGAATAGACGAATCTTGAATGATGTCTTTAATAATTAAATATAATAGCTTTATATTTAATTAAATTATATTAATCATATTCTACACAAATATATTTAAAACTTTGTATCTCATACATTGCTATTTACGTCCATAGGACATTTAGAAAAACTGGCAAAAAGATAAACATTACTAAATTTCAAAAAGGGAAATTCTTTTTTGTGTGTGTGATTGATTTATACATATACACATATATTATCTTTGAAATTATTTTCCAAATTGACTATAGTTCCCTGTGCTATACAGTAAACTTTTGTTGCTTGTTGCATATCTACTTTTTTAAATTAGAAATCCAGCGTTCTATTCATGCTAATTCAAACAAGTGGAATCAAAATGCCACAATTTTTTTAGTTTCGTAAAAATTCTAAGTTCTCTAAAATATATATATTATACAAATTATTATATAGTTGTATACAAAATCTTTTCTACTACACTTGATAAAGGCTTGAGAAAGAACATTTAAAAAAAGTGATGCAGAAATTGGAGAACATAAACTAAATGAAATAGGAGCAGTGAATATGAAATGGAAAAAGTGAAACAAGTTCAGTAAAAGATTCTCATACAGTCCAGTTCAGTCTCTCAGTTGTGTCTGATACTTTGAGACTCCATGGACTGCAGCATGCCAGGCTTCCCTGTCCATCACCAACACCCAGAGCTTGCTCAAACTCATGTCCATTGAGCTGGTGATGCCATCCAATCATCTCATCCTCCATCACCCCTACTCCTCCTGCCCTCAATCTTTCCCAGCATCAGGGTCTTTTTCAATGAGTCACTTCTTCACATTGGCTGCCCAGAGTATTAGAGTTTCAGCTTCAGCCTCAGTCCTTCCAATGAATATTCAGGGTTTTTTTTTTTTATTGTAACAAATTCAGGAAAGACTTTTTTCTCTACATGGTTGCTCATTAGAAACATACCTGGAAGACTGGCAAAAAAAAATAATACTAATAAAAACAATACCTAGGCATTTGTATTTTTCTAAGAATTCCAAGATAATTCTGCTATGCATATGGATTTTAAAAGTGATTACAGGGTTTTTCTATTAAATGGTATTTTGGTGATACAGAATTTATAATTTTTCTGTTGAACAATGATTAAGTGGTATTAAGTGAGTAATAGTTACATAATCACAATAGTAAAAGATGTTGATCAATTTTCACAATTAATAGCCAGACAAAAAATAAAAGATAGTTACAATTGCAAGTCATAATGAGAACATGATTAATCTAACAATATAAAATAATTACATACAATTTTGGGGGTCAAGCATAATGATGTGGTAAGTGGCAGTTCATACATCCACATGTTTCCCTCTCAGCCACTCTATGTTTTTTGGTTGGTGCATTTAATCCATTTACATTTAAGGCAATTACCATATGTATGATCCTGTTACCATTTTCTTAATTGTTTTGGGCTTATTTTCTGTAAGTCAGGCTTTTCCTTCTCTTGATTTCTGCCTAGAGAAATTCCCTTAGCATTTGTTGTAAAGCTGGTTTGGTGGTGCTGAATTCTCTTAACCTTTGCTTGTCTGGAAACTTTTGATTTCTCCATCACATCTGAAGGAGAGTCATGCTGGGTAGAGTATTCTTGGTTGTAGGTTCTTCCCTTTCATCACTTTAAATATATCATTTCATTCCCTTCTGGCTTGTAGAGTTTCTGTTGAGAAATCAGCTGGTAGCCTGGTGGGAGTTAACTTATATTTGTTGTTTTTCCTATGTTGCTTTTAATATTTTATGCCGGGGTCCAGCCCCGGCGGGTCCGGGGGTCTTGAGGGATGAGTGGCATCGGTGGAAGAACTGCGCCGAGTCGATGTGTGGTGATGGAGCAGTCTCTCTCATTTATTGTTGTTGGTTTACAGTTTTATAGCCTAAAGACATCCCCATTACATCATTACATCACCTATCATTCTATACAATTTTTTGTTTTCTACCTTCCATAGCAACCTTATCATTGAGTTCATTCCCCAAACTATCATGAAACATTCCCCTTGCAGAAGTCAGATTTCTATGTAATTAGATTTAACAATAGTATGTTTACCATTTGAATGTCTTCAGTATACTTCATTCAACCATGATAAGTACATCAACCTAAGTAGAAAGGTTACATTTCTCTTATCAGGTACAACTATGTAGGAGCTATAGGGAAGGGCTAAAGCTTGAAATTGTTTATTCTAGTAATCTACTCAGGTTCTTACGAGGACAAAGAGACAGTTTAGAAAGAGGAAAGAGGACTAAGAGACAGTCTAGCAGCACTGCTTTAGCAATAAAACCCTATTAACCTTAACTACTATAATGAATTCCTATGTCTACTCTATCCTAAAGCAATCAATATCTCCAACTATGCTGGCCACAGTTAAGAGAATTCCTAAGTCCCATTCCAGCCTGATTTCTTCAAGGAAGAGAGCCTCCTCCGTGGAGTGGTCGGGGGAGAGGGAGGTGGAAAGGTGACCCAAGTACGAGCCTTTCTGGTGGTGGCCTTGCCATGACCCCCAGAGAACTCTTGGTAAACTCCCCAGTAAGGAGTAGTAATCTATTTAAATGTCCCTTTCATTCCTCCTTAGCCCCTGGGGAAGGCAATCCACCTTCCCAGATCCTCTGGTCGATAAGGTCTGGGGGGATTATCTCAGGAGGAATTCTTTCCAACTGGGACTGACCTACTGAGATGAGCCAATGTTCCCAGCATGGACAGAACTCCCAAGAAAAATACCAAGGGGGGCCTAGCCCGGGATGCCCCGATATGTCAGCTTTGCAATTTCTTTCTTAGTCTCGTGACCTTGTCATCGAAGCAAGGGTGCATCCTGATGACTCCCAGCAATTTTATCTCTCTAATTTTTGTCAGTTTGAGTACTATGTGTCTCATTGTGTTCCTCCTTGGGTTTATCCTGCCTGGGACTCTGTGCTTCCTGGACATGGTTGGTTATTTCGTTTCCCATGTTAGGGAGGTTTTCAGCTATTATATCTTCAAATATTTTCTCAGGTTATTTTTCTCTTCTCCTGGGACCCCTATAATGTGAATGTTCATGCATTTAATGTTGTCCCAGAGGTCTCTTAGGCTGTTTTCATTTCTTTTCATTCTTTTATCTATATTCTGTTCTGAGGTAGTGGTTTCCACCATTCTGTCCTCCAGGTCATTTAGCCATGCTTCTACCTCAGTTACTCTGCTATGGATTCCTTCTGTGTGTTATTCATTTATGTTTATTTGTTGTTTAGTTTTTGTAGGTCTTTGATTAAACAGTTCTTGCATTTCTCAGTCTTTGCTACCACTCTTTTTCCAAGATCCTGAATCATATTCACTATCATTATTCTGAAGTCTTCTTCTGGAAGGTTGCCTATCTCCACTTCACTTCAGTTCAGTCGCTCAATCGTGTCCAACTCTTTGCAACCCCATGGACTGCAGAACACCAGACCTCCCTGTCCATCACCAATTCCCAGAGTTTACTCAAATTCATGTCCATTGAGTCAGTGATACCATCGAACTATCTCATCCTCTGTTGTCTCTTCTCCTCCTGCCTTCAATCTTTCCCAGCATCAGGGTCTTTTCAAACGAGTCAGTTCTTCACAGCAGGTGGCCAAAGTATTGGAGTTGCAGCTTCAGCATCAGTCCTGCCAATGAATATTCAGGACTGATTTCCTTTACGATGGACTGTTTGGATCTCCTTGCAGTCCAAGGAACTCTCAAGAGTCTTCTCCAACACCACAGTTCAAATGTATCAATTCTTCGGTGCTCAACTTTCTTTATAGTCCAACTCTCACATTGATACATGACTTCATTTAGTTGATTTTCTGGGATTTTATCTTGTCCCTTCATCTGAGTTGTAATACGGTCTTTCTGTCAAGTGTTTTTGTTTTAGTCCCTGTGGGACTGTGGTTCTTCTTGTTTCTTCTGTCTTCCCTCTGATGGAGGAGGCTAAGAGGTTTATGTAAGCTTCCTGAAGAGATGAACTGGTGGTGGGGAAAAAATGGATCTTGTTCTGATTGTCAGTGACCTGTGCAGTAAAGTTTTAATCCAATGATCAACTGATGGGTGGGGTAGTTTCTTCGCCTGAGGCAGCCCAGCCCTTGGGTCTATGTGCTCTATGTATGGTTAATGGCAACCTCCAAGAAGGGTTATGCCAAAGGGGGCCTTCCCAGCCAGCAGCTACCAGTCCCCCCATCCCTGTGGTGAGGCCCTGCCAACCCATGTCTCCAAAGGAAACCCTCCATCACTATCAGGTAGTTTTTGTTCAGTTTCCTATGGAGTCACTGCTCCTTTCCTCTGAGTCTTGGTGCATGCAAGATTTTGCTTGTACCCTCCAAGACGGGAGTCTCAGTTTCCCCCAGTCCTATGAGAGTAGTCTTATAATCAAATCCCAATGGCCTTCAAGGTCAGCTTCCCTGGCTAACTTTTGTTGGAATCACAAACAAATTGAACCTATGAATGCACTTTTGGAATAGAACTCATTTGTATACAAGGGACTTAGTGTATTATTTCTCCTAAAGTCTTTTTTTTTTTAATTACAGAAAAATATTGTTAAGAAACCTCATGTGTTTAAGCAACTCAGAGTTTCATGTTGAAATCTGATATTCCTGACCTCATGTAAAAGCATACTCGATGTTTTGTGAGAATGGGAATGAGAAATATAGTTAACAAATCTATGTTCTAAAATGGCTGGGAAAATAATGCCTTTGTCATTCACTCCAAGTGGTAAAAAGGAACCACAGACTTAGTGGAGGTCTGGTTGGGGAGGGAGTGTGCAGCTGTATCCAAGTGACACCAGACTGCTTCATGCCAACCTGCCTCTGACAGGTGCTGACTCTGCATTGTTTGGGTTATTTATTAACTCAAAGAATGTTTTTATCATTATAAACTAGCATAACAATTATAGAAAATGTTCTTTAGTGCTTAGTAAGTATTTTGAAAATCATTGTGATTGCCTTTTCTCAAGGAAAAGGGGTACAAATTTCCATTTGATACCCCCCAAAACTTCCATTTTTCTTGTGTAGAAACCTTTTCATCACTCTTGTAGTAGTTCACTTAACTCTGAACTTCTAAAAGAAGGTGGTCCTTTCCTGTTGTCTTGTCAAAGGTGTCCTGTCCTCTCTTTTGATATCACAGTCTTCAAAATATGAACCTGGTCTTATTGACCTGCTTCTCTATAATTACCCTAACAAGAATCCAAGGCATCCAAAGTTATACAAAATTAAAGAGAGGCCAAAGACCATGAGTCTTTTCCTACTACCTGAGAGCTACTGTCATTTCAGTGATTTTGTCAAGCCTTTGCTCCTCTGTATTTTAGCTGTCTTTTGGGTTTCAGCCATTGTTGACCCAACCAGTCAGTAAGTGATTCTTAAACTCTTTGGCTGAAACATTAGCACTTAGTGGGTTGTGAGAAATGGTCCTGCATTAACAGAAAATTGTAAAATAAAGTGTTGGTTAATAATAGGTATGCTATTTCTTTTTCCTGGTGCCACATTTTTATATCTTATTTGCAGTAAATAACATAGTGCCTGTATTTAGTAGAGTAGTATGACATGTTGTTTTTCAAGTTAAACCATGATTCACTGGAAAATTTTGAGACTTTTCAGCTTCACTGGATGGACTATAAATTTTATCTTTTCATTCTTCTTTTTCGACCTATTTCTTTTGGTAAGCCAAAACTTAATTGCATCTTCCAAAATTTCCCTTAAAATGGTTCAAGGATGAGGTTCAGGGTTTTTGAATCCTGTAAGGACACTATACACTCAAGCACTACATCTTAAGTACCTGGCAAATAATTGCTACTCAGTTACTGTTTATTGATTGAACAATAGATGACTGAAATATTGAGGGTCTGTGACATCCATATCAAATTTTGCATCAGATATAATAAGGCAATTTCAAATGATTACAATGATTATTAAAGAACAACAAGTTTCACCTAGTTCAGAATGCCTTTGCAGCTGTTGACAAAAAAATGTAGAGACATCATCTTCAAAGATCTTTTTCAAGCTTTGGTGAAGGGGCTGTAATGAGATAAGAGCTGATTTGAAATTACAGCTATAGCACATCCATGGATACAGTGCTCTGGTATAAAGGGCAATAAGAAAATGTTCTTGCTGATTGTTTCTAAACTTTATTTCTTAAGCATATTAAAATTAGCGGCAAAGAAACAAGATTCACACATATAACCCTAATTCACCAGCAAGTTTTATAGCTTTGTGTTTCACCTAGTTTTTTTCCCCCAAATCATTATATATATTAGAGTTAAATCACATACATTTTAAGGGCTACTCAAATGTGACTAGCCTTTGGTTTGGAGACAGTGTTTTTATAAAAATGATAATAAGCATATTTAAAAAGTTACACCAAATTAATTGTTTTAATAAGACCCCATAGGTACCATACAAACAATAAGAAGTAACCCAGAATAAGTTTTGCTTTAGTTGAATAATAACCATTTTCAAAAGCACTTTTATTTTGAGCTGAAGAATGCTTGATTTTATCATTTTTTGTCTAATATTTTATATAAATCAAATGAAATGTAATGATTCTGTGATCTTTGAGAAATCTCTTGTCTGAATCAATGTTTATTCAGTTAAGCCTGAACAGGATGATCTCAGATATGACAAAATTATTAGGAAACTGTCATATGACATTATCAATTTCAGTATCATGAGAGCAGTTTTAGAACAGTGTTTTAAATATATACACTGTGCATAGTTCTGTTTATGAAAAAAATAATGATGCATCACTCCCACTTAAGGATATATTGCTACTTATTGTCATTTATCTTGAACACTAATCACTCCTCAAAGGCCAGGGCTTCTTTCCCTCAGATATTTGCAGTCAGTTAAACTGCTGAGTTAGCCAATGATCAGAATAAAAAGATGAAAAAATTAAATTGCAATTTGAACTGTGGATATCATTGTTTTTTTTCCATTCTTACTGTTAACATGAGCATTAGCTCTTTTACAATTTAAAGTGAAAGTTTGAATTAATTGTAATTCATCATATTAGATGGACAATTGAGAGGTGTTGGAAAATGTTCATATAAGCTAATTTACAAAACACATACTGACTGTAATATATTTTCACTTAGAAATTATTTCCTTTACATTCAGTATACATGGAAACACTTAAGAGTATGGCAAAGCGTGAATATGAAGGCTATTAAAAGATCAGCTCAATATGTTATTGCTGAAAACCCACCGCAGTGTTGGCCTTGACATGACCTATGGAATTTTATGTTGGCAGGAAACCAGCTTTGAAATTTGTTCTGTAGCAAATCATTGTGGCAATATACTTCCAGGAATTAAATCCTTTACATTGCATGGCAGTGTTGCCAGAGAGAAAATAGGGGTCTCTTCTGATAGCAACCATGAAGCAGGCTTTGGCCAGAAATTCAAAGCCATATGTTAGCCTTGTCAAAATTGATATGAATCTGCTTACAAAAACCTTGCTCAGTGGCTTTGCCAGGAACCCGTGTCTGTGTCCTGCCGGAAAGCCATTGCATGCGTTATCACTGCCAGAAATTGATGCTGCCCTAGGATAATCTAACAACACTAAAAACTCAACCTCTGGATTTCTACCTCCAGACTTTAACTATTAACAGAGCCTGTGAGTGTATTACAGGGAAATAAGGCCTATTTGCCCTCTCTAGGGTGAAGGTGGGCAATGCTGTTGGCTTCAAATACTTAGGGTTAATCAGTGCTTTGGAAAGGATTCCTGGCTAGGATTATAGTAGTTATTTGTTTCCTGCTGCACATGAACTCTAGCTAGCATTTTCTCAAGAATAGATTTGAATGATAGTTTTATTTATAGAGGGAAAATGGACAAATACAAGTAAAAGTCAAGACATTTTTCTGCAAAAGAATAGTTACATATATCATAAAGTGTACTAAATATCAAATTTTGGTTGCTGTACAAAATCTAGGGTGGCAAAGTTCCCAGTCTTAATATTTGTGTCACAAAACAGGTTGATGGCAAATTACTCCCATATTCTCCAGTATTGTCAGTGTTACACACAGACACTTAAAGATGGATATACCATAATGGAAAATACTCCAAAAATTCCATGTATATATTTGTAATATATAAGATTGAATATTTTTAAAAGACATTTTTATTTTGAAATCAAAGACCATGTTTCCCAAGGTTGCATAAAACTATCCTTGACCGATGACAATTTCTGTTTAGTACACAAATAAGTCAGAATAACAAGGGAAGTGCTTTGAAAATTTATAGCAATTTGATATTGCTGAAAGTTTGTCATTGTATTTTATAAAATAAAGTCTGAAATAAATTAGAAATTTTTTTAAAAATCTCTACACTGCAGATAGTTTGAGGAGCACCAATTCTAAAGGTGGCACCATTTCCTTATTTTATGATTAGACATTGCTAATCACAGACTTGATTAAACCATTCCTTTATCATTGCTTACTTTGGCTTTGTCCATAGTTTTCCTATTATTAGTAAGTCTGAGCTACAAGCTTTTTACATTAATATTTGAATGCCTTGAAATTTCTATAGAGAAATGGTGATGGGTCAGACAATGACTCCAATGTGAGCTCCTTCTCCTTACCCAGTTCCATTGTGAGTAACATAAACAAGAGTATTTTCCCAAATATGTGCATTTCTTGCATGTTAATTCTCTTACCCACATGGTTGACTGCAGCTGAAAAAAACAATATGTTATTTCTCTTATTAGTGACACATATAAATTAATTAACAACACTGACTTTGGCCCTTAGTTAAATCAAAGATGTGATGAAGTCAGATCCATGGTCACATGGCTTAATGAGAACAAATTCCAATAATTTTTCTATCACCTATAATCTTTATCACTCAGTCTTAACAAATCTGGATTTTAAATCCTGTTACTGGTCCTCATGGGCTATATACAATCTTCATTTTGTTTTCAAAATTAAGTAGCCTTACATATCTGATATACCTCTAATTTTTTACCCAATAACTACTTTTATATAACTCAGCATTAACTAAGTCTCAAACTGATCACTGGGATTACAGCAGGAAAAACTAGCAAAACTAGTGTCTCTGTTGTCAGGGCACTCAGTATGTAGCAAAAGGAAAAAATGTCAACAAATAATTACAAAATGGTAATAGACTAAAATGTGTTTGCTCAGTCGTCTGACACTTTGCCAACCCATGAACTGTAGCCCACCAGGTTCTTTGAGCCATAGGATTGTCCAGGCAAGAATATTGGAGAAGTTTGCATTTCCAGGTGATCTATCCAAACCAGAATCAAACCCGCATGTCCGGTGTCTCTGCATTGGCAGATGTATTCTTTACCACTGAGCCACCTGGCAAGCCCATAGAGGAAAAGGGACTGGTTAATTGAATTTTGATACAGTCACCCCTTGGTATCTGTGAGGGATTGGTTCCAGGACTCTCCACAGATATGAAAATGCAGGAATGCTCAAGTTCTATATACAAAGGGTAAAATGATACAGTATTTGCGTATAATCTACACACATCCTCTTGAACACTTTAAATCATCTCGTTGTTGTTTGTTGTTCAGTTGCTAAGTCATGACTTAGTCATGAAATCTCACTCTTCATGACTCCATGGACTGCAGCATGTCAGGCACCCTGTTCTTCACTATCTCCCAGAGTTTGCTCAGATGCATGTTCATTGAGTCAGTGAATGACTATCTATCTAACCATCTCATCCTCTGCTGCCCCTTCTTCAGCATCAGGGTCTTTTCCAATGAGTCATCCCTTTGCATTAGATGGTCAAAGTCCTGGAGCTTTGGCTTCAACATCAGTCCTTCCAACGAATATTCAAGGTTGATTTCCTTTAGGACTGACTGGTTTGATCTCCTTGCTGCCCAAGGGATTATCAAGAGTCTTCTCCAGCAATACCATGTGAAAGAATCAGTTCTACAGCACTCAGCCTTCTTTAAGGTCCATCTCTCACATCCATACATGACTGGAAAAAATATAGCTTTGACTATATGGACCTTTGTTGGCAAAGTGATGTCTCTGCTTTTTAATATGCTGTCTAGGTTTGTCATAGTTTTTCTTCCAAGGAGCAAGTGCCCTTTAATTTCATGACTGCAGTCACCATCTGCAGTGATTTTGAAGCCCAATAAAATAAATCCATCATGCTTCTGCTTTTCCCCTTCTATTTGCCATGAAGTAATGGGACTGGAAGCCTTGATCTTTGTTTTTTGAATGTTGAGCTTAAGATCAGTTTTTCACTCTCTTCTTTCACCCTCATTAAGAGGCTCTTTAATCCTCTTCATTTTCTGCCATTAAAATGGTATAAGATCTCCTGGAAAAGGGAATGACTACCCACTCCAGTATTCTTGCCTTGAGAATCCCATGGACAGAGGAGTCTGCCTGGCTACAGTCCATGGGATTGCATAGAGTTGGACACGACTAAACAACTGACACTTTCACACTTTCATCTGCAAATATGTGAAATTGTTGCTATTTCTTCTGGCAATCTTGTTTTCAGCTTGTGATTCATCAAGCTCAGCATTTCCATGATGTACTCTGTATACAAGTTAAATAAGCAGGGGGACAATATACAGCCTTTTCATATTCTTTTCCCAATTTTGAACCAGTCAGTTGTTCTATGTCTGGTTCTATCTTGCTTTTTGACCTGATTACACTTTTCTCAAGAGACAGGTAAGATGGTCTGGTATTCCCATCTCTTTAAGAATTTTCTGGTTTGTTGTGATTCATACAGTCAAAGGTTTTAGCATAGTCAACAAAGTAGATGTTTTTCTGGAATTCCCTTGCTTTCTCTATGATCCAACAAATGTTGGCAATTTGACCTCAAGTTCCTCTGCCTTTTCTAATCCCTGCTTGTACATCTGGAAGTTCTAGATTGCATATAATGCCTATATACAATCTCTAGGTTGCCTATAATACCTAATACAATATAAATGCTATGTAACTAATTGTTCCAAAATATGTCTTTTGAGAAAAGTAGGTTATCAGAACAACATATCTTTTTTTTTTTTTACCATTTAACTTGTTTTAATGTTTCTTCACAAAGTGAAAATTACTAAAGTACAGGCAAGGAATAATCATAATGTTGTGGCCAACATTATAAATATGGAATTATAAATTTAAAACATTTTCTGGTTTAAAAATATCTTAAAAATGTATATCCTTGCTATTTGATGTGTGTCAATACAGAGAAAATAATATTTGAAAAGAAATTTAACTATAAAATAATCTCTGTGGGAGTACTTGAAAGTAATTTATCTTTAATTCTTTATAGTTTTAGAAATTATTTTAATATTTGACAGTAACATTTATGAATTCTGCAGGAGAATAACGGTTAGTTTTGAGTGGCATTTTCCTCTAACTTTTTGTTCTTTGTCTTTAGTTGTATGTTTTTGGTGAGGAGGATTTTAGCTTAATACTTTTCTTTAAAATTTCTACTTTTGATGTCATGTATAGAAAGAACTTCTCCAAGTTTAATGTTACTTTAATATTTATATTCTAGCTGTATTTTTGGTTTCATGTTTCAGTATCAATTCTTTAATCATTTTGAAATTATGCTGATACATAAAGTGATGTAAACATCTTTCCTGTCCCTGAAGAATTGGTCAGTTGGTCTGACACCATTTACACCATTTATACCATCTAGAGTAACTTAGGTATTTAATGCTAACTTGGTATATTTAATACTATCTCATTCATATACAAAATATTTACATACTCTGGTTTATTTCTTTGCTTTCTGTTCAATTTCCTTATTTATTTTTTCAATGGCCAGTATCATATTATTTACTTTACCTTAATCACATAGATAATTTTTATATTATTTGGCTAACCTCCATGTATCCCTGTATTTTTCTTCCATTTTAAATTTTCAGTCATTTTTTTCCAAACTCAAGCACAAACATTTTACCCTGGAATAAATTACATAGAAATTATTTCAGAGAGAATTACCATCCATTTTAATATTAAATGTGGAGGAATTATAGAATAATTTTGTTAAACTACCAAAAACACATAATTAGGATTTTAGCTTAAATTAACTAATTTTTATATATTTCATTTTTATACTATTCAATAGTAATGTCAAACAAATCCTTCTAATTTTTTAACAATTGAATATTGTTATTCTCTTTTTATCTCTCACTTATTATTATGATACTTTTATGCATTTTAAATTTCTTGTTATTGTTGTTGTTTAGTTGCTAAGTCCTTTTTGACTCTTTTGAGACCCCATAAACAGTAGTCCCCCAGGCTCCTCTGTCCGTGAGATTTCCCAGGCAAGAATACTGGAGTGGGTTGCCATTTCTTTATCGAGGAGATCTTTCCAATCCCTTGATCAAACCCATGTCTCCTGTATTGCAGGCAGATTTCTTACTATTGAGTCACCACTTGAGATATTTATCATATCAATTATCTATTATTTAATTACTATATGTGCAAGATCTTTTAAAATTATGCCAGAGATTAAATAGCAACAATTTTCTAGCTAAATAATAAAATGGGTAAATGTTTTTGTATTTTCAGTGGCAACCCACTCCAGTACTCTTGCCTGGAAAATTTCATGGGCTACAATCCATGGGGTTGCCAAGAGTCAGACACAACTGACTGATCAACTTCACTTTCACTTTCAAGCTCTGAAAAAGCTTATGTGACAGAACCCTTTCTCCTTTTCTTTTATCTTTCTTCAATATAAACATCTTTTCTTAAAATTTGTCATCTGGCTGTCCTTTTCTGACTTTCTTCTAGTTTTATTTAGATACATGGTTTCACACTTGATCTATTGTTCTTTCACCCCTTGAGTCATTTCATCTCCCTCTGAGGAGTCAAAGGAAAAAAATTGTTTCCCTTTGAACACATGGCTTAAAAATTAGATAAACCATTATTAGCACAACCTCACAGCACAGAATTGGTTATAGTGGTACTATATTTAATAGATGAGTGTGAATTAGTTCAAGGTCTCAGGAACAGGTCTCCAAACTATTGAAATTTTTAAGAAACATAACTGAGACTTAAATTTAATTGTTTTAATACAAACCTCATCTACTACTAAGATGTAGTAGTATAGTCAAAGAACACATAGAATAGTTTTACATACTACTCCCAAGGATAGATTCTTATTTCTTCAAGTACCTGATGCATATGATGGCAGTTAACCTTTTTCTAATGTGGTGTAAAATTCAAACAATCTCAAAAACTATATAGCTGGAACTCAGATGGTTTAGTTTTGCTTCATGTCACTACTTTTATTAAATAATTATGAATTATGAATCTTTTATATATGCCAAGAACTGTTCATATCACTAAGGATGTCACAACAAAATCTTTGCCTACTGTAGTTTTTTGTTTGTTTCCCCAAGGTAAATCGTAAATATATAAATATTTCAGATCACAGTAAGTATATCTGAAAAGTATCTTCAAATCAAAAAAATGACTTAGAGTGTGACAAGTAAGGTATTATTGCTACTTTAGGAAAAATTTTCATATGAGGCTTCTTTGAGAAGGTGACCTTTTAAGGTAAATGTTGAAAAGAAGACAGTCATAACAAGAGTATTCTAGAAGTAGGATACAGTAAATAAATGTGAAGAATAGCTTAAGTTTAACATCCTCCAGGGATTGGAAAAACTATCTTTCTGTGGTTGTTGCAGTTCAGTCAGTAATTCATGTCCAACCCTTTGCAACCCCATGAACTGCAGCAGACCAGGCTTTCCTATCCTTTTCTATCTCCCAGAGTTTGCTCAAACTCACGTCCACTGAGTCAGTGATACTATCCAAACATCTCATCCTTTGTTGCCCCTTTCTCCTCCTGTCTTCAGTCTTTCACCACATCAGGATCTTTTCCAGAGTCAGTTCTTCACATCAGGTGACCAAAGTATTGATTGGAGCTTCAGCATCAGCATCAATCCTTCAAGTGAATATTCAGGGTTGATTTCCTTTAGGAATGACTGTTTGTATTTCTTTGCTATCCAAGGGATTCTCAAGAGTCTTCTGCAGCAAAACAATTCAAAAGCATCAGTTCTTTGGTGTTCAGCCTTCTTTAGGCTTCCCAAGTGGCACTTCTGGTAAAGAACCTGCCTGCCAATGCAAGAGACATAAGAAATGTATGAGAATTGAGGGTTCAGTCCCCAGGTTGGGAAGAGCCCCTGCAAAAGGGTATGACAACCCACTCAAGTATTCTTGCATGGAGAAACCCCTTGACAGAGGAGCCTGACGGGCTACAGTTCATAGAGTCACAAAGATTTGAACACAACTAAAGAAAGCAACTTAGCATGCATATAGCCTTCTTTATGGTCCAACTCTCACATCCATACATGATTACTGGAAAAACCATAGCTTTGATTATACAGAACTTTGCTGGCAAAATGATATCTCTGCTTTGTAATATGCTTTCTAGGTTTGTCATACTTTTCTTCAAAGGAGCAAGCGTCTCTTAATTTCATGGTTGCATTCACCATCTGCAGTGACTTCGGAGCCCAGTAAAATCTGCCACTGTTTCCACTTTTCTGCCATCTAGCAGCCATGAAGTGAAGGGGCTGGATGCCATAATCTTAGTTTTTTGAATGTTGAGTTTTAAGCCAGCTTTTTCACTCTCTTTTTTTACTTTCATCAAGATGCTCTTTAGTTCCTCTTTGATTTCTGCCATTAGAATGGTATCATCTGCATATCTGAGGCTGTTGATATTTCTCCCAGCAATCTTGATTCCGGGTTGTGAGTCATCCAGCCCAGCATTTCACATAATATAGTCTGCATATAAGTTAAATAATCAGGGTAATATTATACAGCCTTGATGTACTACTTTCCCAATTTGGACTTAGTTCGTTGTTCCATTTCCTCTTCTAACTATTGCATCTTAACCAGCATACAGGTTTCTCAGGAGACAGGTAAGGTGGTCTGCTATTCCCAACTCTTTAAAATTTTTCCACAGTTTGTTGTGATCCACATATTCAAAGGCTTCAGCATAGTCACTGAAACAGAAGTAGATGGGGGTTTTTTTGGAATTCCCTTGCTCTTTCTATGATCCAACAGATGTTGACAATCTGATATCTGGTTCCTCTGCCTTTGCTAAATCCAGCTTATACATCTGGAAGTTCTTGGTTCACATACTTTTGAAGCCTAGCATGAAGGATTTTGAGCATTACCTTGCTAGCATGTGAAATGAGCACAACTGTATGTTAGTTTGAACATTCTTTAGCGTTGTCGTCTTTGGGATTGGAATGAGAACTGAACATAATAATTAAGGAGAAATTGACAGGAGTTCAGAGAGATAGTCAGGAGTCTCATTTATCATGTAGGAGAGCACTGGGCCAAAATGGTGGTTTCCCTCACAAATATCATGACCTGTACAGTGTCCTGTTGTTTAACTAATAGGTAGTAGATGCTTAATAAATATGACTTGAAATATAGTTGCTGAAGAGGAGAATACATCTTTAATTACAGCTACTAAAATATAACATACAAAACTAAAATTGAAATTTTATTATTTTCTTCTGTGCAGCAAAACACACAGCTTAGAAGCTGACTTTTTTCCTATTTCTCACAAATTTTAGAAAATGAAACATAATTAATTCTTGCTAAGAGTTTTTCATTTGGCCAGATGAAGACTGGCAAATGAAATTGAATATCCCTTAAAAAAATAATTGTTTCATAAAGGAAAACCCAAACAGTATGCACTGTTTCTATTTCCAAGAATAATGAGTCACATTTTTATTCAGTTAAAAACTATTGAACAACTGTAGTGCTTTGAAATTTCAAGAATATCATTTGCATTCAATTTATGACTGTCCTCTTTTTTTTATCCTATACCCATTATGCTTTTTCATAACTTTTCATGTGTTAGATGATTTATCTCTTTCGTTTATTTGTACAAAGAGAATATTTTATCACAGCTCTCATTACTACCTTCACCATGCCCATTACTACTACTTGTCTCCAATGACATGCTGGTAATCAGTTATTATACCTTAGTTGCTCTCTATGTGTGCTGAATACTTCAGCTGCCCTAGAACTTCCCACATGTCTCCTAATTCCCTAGCCCCTCCCCTGTAACTCCCCAATATCCACTTTCAAAAGAGTCAATGCCAGGCCCCCAAGGCCCTCTTCTAGCATCAAAACCTGAATCTGCTTTGATTGATTATTGACTATAATATGGTAATTGCAAAGTATTTTAAACATTACCTCTATTTCTATGGGACTTCCCTGGTGGCTCAGACGGTAAAGCGTCTGCCTGCAAAGTGGGAGACCTGGGTTCGATCCCTGGATCAGGAATATTCCCCTGGAGAAGGAAATGGCAACCCACACCAGTATCCTTGTCTGGAAAATCCCATGGACGGAGGAGCCTGGTGGGCTACAGTCCATGGGATCGCAAAGAGTTGGACACGACTGAGTGACTTCAATTTCTTTGCTTCTTTCTGTTTCTATGAACCAAGCACTCACAGGGTAGGCAATGTGCTAAGAAATTTACCTATGTGTTATTATTATAAGAAAAAAAAAGTCAACATCCATGTGTAATTGGTGTTATCTCCATTTTACAAATGGGAAAACTAAAGCTCAAAGGATAGTGTGACTTGCCCAAGATCATATTGCCAGCTGTTGGCTTGACTAAAATTAACCCAGGGCTATCTGATTCTAACACTTGCATTGTCATCTATGGCTATGCATTTTTGATAGTAGAAGGTATGTGGTATTTTGATTTTTTTTTTTATTTTTTTTTATTTATTTATTTTTTTTTTAATTATTGTTTTAGCCATACATTGTTATGATATCACCATGGGTTTACATATGCTTCCCCTCCGGGTCCCCCCTCCCTCCTCCCTCCCCCCCGGGAAATCTCGCTGCACCAGTCCCGAGCATCAATCCTGGGCTGGCGATTGATTAGACACATGACAATTAACATGCTTCAGTGCCCTTCTCCCATCTCATCCCACCCTTACCCTCGTCCACAAAGTCCACAAGTCTATTCTATACATCTGCATTCCTTTTGTTGTCTCCCATGTTGGGTTCTCATTACTGTCTTTCTAAATTCCATATATATGTGTTAATATACTGTATTGTTGTTTTTGCTTCTGGCTTACTTCACTCTGGATATTTTGATATTTGTATATGTGTTGTTTACCTGAGACAAAATGAAAAGCAAAGTATTTTCACCAGTTTGAAGTCTGCTATATTCAGAAGGGACTTATCTGGAGAAAGTTGATATCTACAGGGTAGAACATTTCATAATTAGCCCTCAAAGTTTATTGGTAAAATTTTTGCTTGTTCTGAACTCTGTTTAAAAAGTTTAATGTTTACTAGAGAAATATTTCCACTAAAGACATAAAAATATTTTCCCTGAAGTGGAAGCTAAGTCTGTTTGATGTTTTGATGTCAGTTTATAAATAAGACCCCCAAAAGGTATTATTATGTTGTCCAGGTGATATATTTTAAATATCAAAGAGCAACTATGTTGTTTCTGAGCTGTGGAATCAAGAAGGAGCAGAGATGTCACCCATGGAATTCCCTAGGATACATGCTTTTACTACTAGTTTCCAGAGGAACAGTAATGTAAGACCACTGCAACCCTACACAGGTGAAACCACTAAGGATTCAGCTCTCTTAGCACTGAAGGCTTGGGCTAATCCACTCTGAACAGATCTCAGAGACGTTGAGATGCTAGGTGAAAACAGAAGTAAGTAATCTTTAGTTGTTATTAGATAAGGGAAATAATACATCTTCTCTTTTGAGTAGTCCCACAGTTAAGGAATATATATATCCTCACAGGTCATCATGACACAAAACATAACATGATTTGGATGTTTCCTTGTGATGATGATGAGGTGAGACATTTTGCTTACAGTATGAAACAGTTGAAATACGGTAAGCAAGAACATTGTTTTGAAGGGTGAGAAACATACATTAGTGTTGAACAACCAAAGTTTTAGATTGTAGGTACAGTCATTTTTACCAGTTCATCAATGGAATATCCTTTTATGTTTGGCAACTCTGTTTAAGTCTTCATGGAACCAAAGTCACCTGCCCCCTACAGAAACTGAGAAAACAGCCTTTCTTGCAGAAAAAGGGCAAGGAAAGGATTTAAGCCTTAACATTTAGAGACACATTCTGATCCTGAAATGGGACCTGGTGGTATTTTAGTGACGGCGGTAGCAGCAGCAAGTGTGTAAGGAGACATCCTGCATCCTGTATGTTAGCATTAGCGGAGTAAGCTAGAACATCCAGGATTCAATAAGAGTGGCAGTGGATAGATTTCATAGTGTATGAAAGTACATGAAGTCGCTCAGTCATGTCCAACTCTTTGCGACCCCATAGACTGTAGGCTGCCAGGTTCCTCTGTCCATGGGATTCTCAGGCAAGAATACTGGAGTGGGTTGCCATTTCCTTCCCCAGGGGACCTTCCCGACCCAGGGAGTGAACCCAGGTCTCCAAAACTGCAGGCAGACTCTTTACCGTCTGAACCACCAGGGAAGTCATAGTGTATAGTTGCTCTTAATTCCAGCTGTTTTCCAAGTATGACCTTAAGGACACCTAGTGATTTTGTGTGTGACTTAATATTCATCCAGTAAATTTCAGGTTTTCTATTGCTTTCAATAAAAAACTCTTGATGATATGTTTGATATATTATATTTACTCATTTCAGTACAGATGTGGAAAGATGATGTCGTTTTTAAACACATTGGCATTAATTGTCATCATGGACAGGGATCTCCTGTTATTTTCTCACTTTGAATTTTTATCAGAACTTCAAATGCATCATTAATGAATTCTCTAGAGAAATATGACAGTCTCCAACTAAAGTATAAAAGCAAATTCTGATAAGATAAAATCAATCCAGTATGTTGCTTTATTCTATTTTTTCCTAGTGAAAGACCATAAATGTTTAAGGCTCTTTCCTCCTTAATTTAAAGTGCTGAGTTTAGTTTCAAATAATATCCTGGTGAAAACAGTTTTTATTCCTATATAGTTGAGGCTTCCGGTTATAATGAACCTGATTTTTATTGTGTGCAGTGGAATTTCCAATTAATGAGATTAAAGAATCTGAGTTTCCACCTCTTTCTCCTAACTAGATCTCACAAATGTATTTTAAAGGTTAACTCATCCCTGCTTCAGGGATCCATGTTTCAGGTCTATTATCATCTCATTACTGAAGTAGATTTCATTATATCCTGACTCATTATGAGTTCTAAACTACTATGCTATCTTCAATTCTTTTTCTAATGTCTGGAGTATTATAACTGTTCATTAAACAGCCACCTATGACAGACTTATACTTTATTAAGTAGCCCATTAATCTGCCTACTTGGGCTCTGAATAACTGTATATTAATTTCTGTTGACCTTGCTTTTCCCGTTTTATATTTTCAGCAGTTTGTGTGCACAATGATGACATGATAATCAAATTCTGTTACTGTTTTTATATCAGAAATCCCTTTACTAGAAAATGTTTGCTATTCATCAGTAGATTGTTGTTCTTCTCAAAAGAAATTAACTGCTCCATATTTGGAACACTAAGATATTATTGATAGTATCCTAAGAAAATTGTTTTCACTGTCTTTTGTGAAGGATTAATTGGCTCTTTTGTATCATGCACTGATAAAATACATACCTGGAACCTGCCTGTTTTATTTAACTGGAAAAGGAAGGGGCTGAATTCTGTGGATTCCTAATTTTAAAACCTGAAATCCTTTTAGAAGTCTTTTCTTATTAATCAGTTTTCACTACCAAAGTATACAAGAAATGAAAATGAAAGTGTTAGCTGCTTAGTCGTGTCTGACTCTTTGTAATTCCATGGACTGTAGCCCATCAGACTCCTCTGTCCACAGGATTTCCCAGGCAAGAATACTGGAGTGGGTTGCTATACCCTTCTCCAGGAGATCTTCCCAATCCAGGGATCAAACTCAGGTCTGCTGCATTGCAGGTGTATTCTTTACAGTCTGAGTCACCAGGAAATGTAAAAGAAGCTAAAGCTTTAAAAAGTACAAAAAAAAGTAAGTAGAAGAAAATAAAAATCATTCACATCTCCCTGAGAAATAGCAACAGGTATCATTTTGGTGTTTGCATATACAATCTATATATATTCCATCTATTTGTAGACTTATTCATTCATTCAACAAATGTTTTTGAGTGCATACTAATATCAGGTTTAGTTCCTGGCAATACAGTAGTAAATGAAATGGATTTTTTTTGTTGTTGTTGTTGTTGTTTTTATTGTTTTTGCCATACATTGTCATGATATCACCATGGGTTTACATATGTTTCCCCTCCGGAACCCCCCTCCCTCCCCCCTCCCCCCCCCCGGGAAATCTCGCTGCACCAGCCCCGAGCATCAATTCTGGGCTGGCGATTGATTAGACATATGATAATTAACATGCTTCAATGCCCTTCTCCAATATCATCCCACCCTTACCCTCATCCACAAAGTCCACGAGTCTATTCTACACATCTGTGTTCCTTTTGCTGTCTCGCATGTTGGGTTCTCGTTACCGTCTTTCTAAATTCCATATATATGCGCTAATATACTGTATTGTTGTTTTTGCTTCTGGCTTACTTCACTCTGGATAATGGGGATTTTTTTTTAAAAAAAACTGTCCTTTATGGTGAATAACCTAAATGAGACACAGATAAACAAATACAAACATGCACACATATATATAACATCCTAATCCATATGTGGAAAATTCTGAAAGAGATGGGAATACCAGACCACCTGTCCTGTCTCTTAAGAAACCTGTATGCAGGACAGGAAGCAACATTTTAACTGAACGTGGAACAACAGACTGGTTCCAAATAGGAAAAGGAGAACTTTAAGGCTGTATATTGTCACGCTGCTTATTTAACTTATATGCAGAGTACATCATGAGTAATGCTGAGCTGGATGAAGCACAAGCTGGAATCAACATTGCCAGGAGAAATATCAACAACCTCAGATATGCAGATGACTCCGCCCTTATGGCAGAAAGTGAAGAAGAAATAAAGAGCCTCTTGATGAAAGTGAAAGAGGAGAATGAAAAAGTTGGCTTAAAGCTTGACATTCAGAAAACTAAGATCATGGCATCGGGTCCCATCACTTCATGGCAAATAGATGGGGAAACAGTGGCTGACTTCATTTTCTGGGCTCCAAAACCACTGCAGATGGTAATTGCAGCCATGAAATTAAAAGACGCTTACTCCTTGGAAGGAAAGTTATGACCAACTTAGACAGCATATTACAAAGCAGAGACATTACTTTTCCAACAAAGGTCCATATAGTCAAGGCTATGGTTTTTCCAGTAGTCATGTATCGATGTGAGAGTTGGACTATAAAGAAAGCTGAGCACTGAAGAATTGATGCTTTTGAACTATGGTGTTAGAGAAGACTCTTGAGAGTCCCTTGGACTTCGATGTGATCCAACCAGTCCATCCTAAAGGAGATCAGTCCTGGGTGTTCATTGGAAGGACTGATGTTGAAGCTGAAACTCCAGGACTTTGGTCACCTAATGCAAAGAGCTGACTAATTTGAAAAGACCCTGGTGCTGGGAAAGATCAAGGGCAGGAGGAGAAGGGGACGACAGAGGATAAGATGATTGGATGGCATCACTGACTCGATTGGCATGGGTTTAGGTGGACTCCAGGAGTTGGTGATGGACAGGGAGTCCTGGAGTGCTGAGGTTCATGGGGTTGCAAAGAGTCACACATGACTGAGTGGCTGAACTGAACTGAACCAAATCTATATTTTGTTTAAAACTTGCATGGTTAGAATTTTTGAGTCGTAAAATATTTAAAACATGGTGTTTTTAAAATTGGAGTGAAATAAAGGAGTAACACAAAATCAACAATTTAAAAATATACACTTGATACATTCACATTGCAACCATCACATCTAACTAGTTTTAAAACATTTTCATGACCTCAAAAGGCAAATCTCATATCAAGTTAACAGCCACTTCCTAGCTCCCAACCTCTTTGGTTCTGGAAAATACCAGTCTGGTTTTTGTGTCTGAATATTCTTAATATTTCATATAAATTGAATTATGCAATGTGTGATGATTAGTGTCTGACTTCTTTTTCTTCTACTTCAGAAATGCTTTTAAGGTACATGCATGTGCTAGCACATATCTTTACTTCATTTTTTTATGGGTAAAAATATTCTATTATATTTCATAAAGTTGTATGTGTGTGCTAAGTCACCTCAGTGGGGTCTGACTCTTTGCAACCCTGTGGGCTGCAGCCCACCAGGCTCCTCTGTCCATGGGATTCTCCAGGCAAGAACACTGAAGTGGATTGCCATTTCCTTCTCCAGAGGATCTTCCCACCCCAGCGACTGAACCCACCACATCTCTTATGGTGGTCTCCTGCATTGATTTAACTTTATATATTTATTTAAATATATATATATGTATATGTACATATATATATATATACATTTATCAATGTCTCCTGCATTGATATAACTTTATATATATATTTAAAACTTTGTTCAACAGATGATGGACATTTGGGTTTTTTCCACTTTTAAGCTATTGTGAGTTATACTGATGTAAACATTCATGTGAGTAATGCTGCAATGAACATTTAGTCATTGTTTGAGCTGCTATTTTAAATTATTGAGTGGTTTATGTATAGGGAGAAAATTGCTAGGTCACATAATAATTCTGTATTTAACTTTTTGAGGAACTATCAAACTGCTTTATCAGTGACTGAACTATTTTGCATAACCATCAGCAATATATAATACAAAGGGCTCAATTTCTTTATATCCTTTGAACACATTTTCAAATCTTAAAGCTTACAGTCATTCTAATGGATGTGAAATGATAGCTCATTGTGGTTTAGATTTGCCAATTTCCAATTGGTTTAGATTTTCCAATTTCCCCTATTGGTTCCTAATATTGAACATTTTTTCTTATACTATTTCCCGTTTGTAGATACTTCTTTGAAGAAGTATCTACATTAGTCCTTTGCTGATTTTTTAAATTCGTTATCTGTCTGTTGTTGAGTCATGAGTTCTTTATATATTCCAGATACTAGACCTTTATTACACATGTGCTCAGTTGCTTCAGTCATGTCTGACTCTTTGCAACCCTATGAACTGTAGCCCTCCAGGCTCGTCTGTCCATGGGATTCTCCAGAAAGAATTCTGGGAAAGATTTCTTGCTGGAGAATCCCACCCACATCTCCTGTGTCTCTTGCATTGTAGACAGTTTTTTTAGCCACTGAGCCACCTGGGAAGTCCCTTATTATATACATGATATTTCAAATATTTTCTCCCATTATGTAGATTATTTTTCACTTTTCTTGATAGTGTTCTTTGATGTATAAAAATTTTAAATCTTGATGAAGTCCAATTTATCTCCCTCTTTCTCTTGTTTTCTTTTGTTGCTCATGCTTCTGGTGTCGTATATAAGAATCAATTGCCAAATCCAAGAACATAAAAATTTAGTCCTATATTTTTTTCTAAAATCTTAATAGTTTTAAATTTTATATTTAGATATTTTATCCATTATGAGAGAATTTTTTGTATATCATGTAAGGTTAGAATCTAACTTCATTCTTATTTATCTTGGAAAGTCTTTATATACCCTTCATTAGGAAGGAGAATTTTGCTGGATATGAAATTTTCTTTGACATATTATTCTTTCAGCAACTTAAAACTGCTGTCCCATTTTCTTCTGGCCTTCATGGTTTATGTTGAAAAATTGACTATTAAACTTGAGAACCTCTTGTTTATGACAATCACTTCTTTCTGCTTTCAAGATTCTCATTTTGTCTTTGACTTTGGACAATCTGATTTTAATGTGTCTCCATAAATCTTTTTTAGTTTAACTTTGCTAAAATTTATTTAGATTATTTGGTGTGTATATTCATGTCTCTTCATCAAATATAGAGAGATTTCAGCTATTATTTCTCTGAATATTTTCATTTGCTCCTTTCCTCCCTATTTCTGAGACTCTCATTTTGTATATGCTATTGTGATAGATACTGTCCCACATGTCCCTTAGACTGGATAATTTTGATTGACCTGTCTTGAAGCCTGCTGTGTCTTTCTGCTGTTTGCTCAAATCTGATATTAAAACTATCTAGTGAGTTTTTATGTTACTTATTTTAGTTTTCAATTCCAGATTTTTATTTGGCTTCTTTTTTAAAAATTATGGCAAATTATACATAACATAAAATTTACTATCTTAACCATTTTTAAATGTACAATTCAATAGTATTGAGCTCATTCATAATGTTGTACAGTCATCAATACCATACATCTCTGTAAGTCTTTTCATTTTATAAAACAGACATTCTATACACACTAAAAATTAATTGTCTATGACCTCCTTTCCCCAATTCCTGGCAACCACCATTGTTCTTCTGTCTGTATGATTTGGGCTACTATGATTCATATAAGTGGAATCACACAGTTTGTCTCTTTATGACTGGCTTATTTCACTTAATAAACTGTCATCAAGTTTCATTTATGTTGTAACAAACATCAGAATTTCCTTCCTTTGTGAGGCTGAATAATATTCTATTGTATCTATCAATGGACTTTGCATTGCTTCCACATTTTGGCTACTGTGAATAATGCTGTTACAAACTTGTGTGTACACATTTCTTCTCAAGACTCCACTTTTAATTCCCTTGAGCATGTACTCAGAAGTGAAATTGCTAGATTATATGGTAATCATATTTTTCATTTTTAGGAAGCTGTCATGCTGTTAGCTGCAATGGGTATACCATTTTACATTCTTTCCAATGGTGCCAAGTACTCCAATTTTTCTATATCTTCTCCAACACTTGTTATTTTATATTTATTTGTTTGTTTGATAGTAGCCATTCCAAAACGTATGAGGGAGTATCTCACTGTAGTTTTGACTTGCATTTCCTCAATGATTAGTAATGCTAAGCATCATTTTATATGCTTATGGCCATTTTATATGCTTATGGCCTTTGGAGAAAGGTCTACTCAAGTCCTTTGCAAATTTTTCAATCGAGTAATTCGTTTTACTGTTGAGTTTTAGGAGTCTATGCATTCTGGATATTAATCCGTTTTCAGATAGATTATTTGCAAATATTTTCTCCCATTCTGTGGGTTGCCTTTTTGTTCTATTGATAATGTCTTTCGATGCACACAATTTTAAATTTTCATAAAGTACAATCTGTCTATTTTATGTTTTGATGGCATATTCAAAAAATAATTACTAACTCTAAAATTGTGAAGATTTTGCCTTGTGTTTTCTTCTAGGAGTTTTATAGTTTTAGTTCTTATTTACTATAAGATCTTTGAATCATTTAAAATTAGTTTTCCATACAAATTGAGAAATTATTTGTTCTAATTCTTTGAAGAAGACCTCTGGTAGCTTGATAGGAATTGCATTGAATCTATAGATTGCTTTAGGTAGTATACTCATTTTCACTATATTGATTCTTCCAATCCACGAACACGGCACATTTCTCCATCTGTTTGTGTCCTCCTTGATTTCTTTCATCAGTGTTCTATAGTTTTCTATATACAAGTCTTTTGATTCTTTAGGTAGAAATACTCCTAAGTATTTTATTCTTTTTGTTTCAATGGTGAATGGAATTGTTTCCTTAATTTCTCTTTCTGATTTCTCACTGTTAGTGTATAGGAATGCCAGGGATTTCTGTGTGTTGATTTTATATCCTGAAACTTTGCTATATTCACTGATTAGCTCTAGTAATTTTCTCGTAGAGTCTTTAGGGTTTTCAATATAGAGGATCATGTCATCTGCAAACAGAGAGAGTTTTACTTCTTCTTTTCCAATCTGTATTCCTTTGATTTCTTTATCTGCTCTGATTGCTGTGGCCAAAACTTCCAAAACTATGTTGAATAGTAGTAGTGAGAGTGGGCACCCTTGTCTTGTCCCTGATTTCAGGGGGAATGCTTCCAAAAAACCTCGTATAGCCAAAGAAATCTTGAGAAAGAAGAATGGAACTGGCGGAATCAACCTACCTGACTTTAGGCTATACTACAAATCCACAGTCATTAAGACAGTATGGTACTGGCACAAAGACAGAAATATAGATCAATGGAACAGAATAGAAAGCCCAGAGATAAATCCATGCATCTATGGACACCTTATCTTTGACAAAGGAGCCAAGAAATACAATGGAGAAAAGACAACCTCTTTAACAAGTGGTGCTGGGAAAACTGGACAGCCACTTGTAAAAGAATGAAACTAGATCACTTTCTAACACCATACACAAAGATAAACTCAAAATGGATTAAAGATCTAAGCATAAGACCAGAAACTATAAAACTCCTAGAGGATAACATAGGCAAAACACTCTCTGCTATAATCCAAAGCGGGATACTCCATGACCCACCTCCCAGAATATTGGAAATAAAAACACGAATAAACAAATGGGACCTAATTAAAATTAAAAGCTTTTGCACAACAAAGGAAACTATAAGCAAGGTGAAAAGACAGCCTTCAGAATGGGAGAAAATAATAACCAATGAAGCAACAGACAAACAATTAATCTCAAAAACATGCAAACAACTCCTGCAGCTCCATTCTAGAAAAATAAACAACCCAATTAAAAAGTGGGCCAAAGAACTTAACAGACATTTCTCCAAAGAAGATATAAAAATGGCTAACAAACACATGAAAAGATGCTCAACATCACTCATTATCAGAGAAATGCAAATCAAAACCACAATGAGGTACCACTTTACACCAGTCAGAATGGCTGCCATCCAAAAGTCTACAAGCAATAAATGCTGGAGAGGATGTGGAGAAAAGGGAACCCTCTTACACTGTTGGTGGGAATGCAAACTAGTACAGCCACTATGGAAAACAGTGTGGAGGTTCCTTAAAAAGCTGCAAATAGACCTGCCATATGACCCGGCAATCCCACTGCTGGGCATATACACCAAGGAAACCAGAATTGAAAGAGCCACGTGTACCCCAATGTTCATCGCTGCATTGTTTACAATAGCTAAGACATGGAAACAACCTAGATGCCCATCAACTGATGAATGGATAAGAAAGCTGTGGTACATATACACAATGGAATATTACTCAGCAGTAAAAAAAAATTCATTTGAAGCAATTCTACTCAGATGGACGAAACTGGAGCCCATTATCCAGAGTGAAGTAAGCCAGAAGCAAAAACAACAATACAGTATATTAACACATATATATGGAATTTAGAAAGACAGTAACCAGAACCCAACATGGGAGACAACAAAAGGAACGCAGATGTATAGACTAGACTCGTGGACTTTGTGGATGAGGGTAAGGGTGGGATGATATGGGAGAAGGGCATTGAAGCATGTTAATTGTCATGTGTCTAATCAATCGCCAGCCCAGGATTGATGCTCGGGACTGGTGCAGCGAGATTTCCCGGGGGGGAGGGAGGAGGGAGGGGGGATCCGGAGGGGAAGCATATGTAAACCCATGGTGATATCATGACAATGTATGGCAAAAACAATAATAAAAAAAAATAATAAAAAAAAATTAGTTTTCCATATGGTGTTAAGTGAAAGTCCAATTTCATTTTTTTTTCATGTGAGTGTCCAATTTTCCTTGTACTATGTCTTGAAAAGACTATCCTTTCCCAGTTGAATGGTCTTGATGCCCTTGTAAAACACAATTTTACTATATGTTATTTCAGAATTTTTATTGTTTTTAATTGTTCTGTATGTCTGCATTTATTCCAGTGCCACAGTTTTAATTGTTTTAGTTTGGCAGTAAATTTGGAAATCAGGAAGTATGAGTTCTCTAGCTTTATTCTTCCTTCTCAAAGTTGATTTGGTTGTTCAGTTTCCTGTGAGGTTTCACATGGATTTCAGAATGTCTTTTATGTTTTTTAAAAAACATTGAAATTTTGATGAGGATTACATATATTTTATAAATTTCATTGAGTAGTATTAGCAGCTTAACAATATTGCCTTCTATTTCATGAACAGGGAATATATTCCATTTATTTATGCCTTATTTAATTTCTTTCAATGATGTTTTCTAATATTCATTGTACAAGTATTTCACTTTCTTGGCTAAGTTTATCCTAAATGTTTCACTGTTTCTGATGCTGTTGCAAATTAAATAATTTTCATAATTTCCTTTTCATATTGTTTATTGTTGGTGTATAGTTAGAATTGCATGTGTGTGTATATGTTGACTTTGTACTCTGCTACTTTGTTGACATTTATCTTATTACTTCCATCAGGGTATTTTTTGATGGAATCTTTAGGGTTTTATATATATGAGATTGTATCATTTGCAGTCAAATATCAGGTTGGCCAACAGATTTGTTTGGTTTTTTTCAGTAACATGAAATAGTAGTGCTTAGTTGTGTTCAACTTCATTTGAAACAATTTTGTTAGATTGTATTGCCATATCAGGTGTCACATCAGCATGCATTAAAAATGTATCAAAATTGGTGAATTTTTATGTAACCATTTTAATATTGAAGATGGAAGGAAAAGCAGCATTTTCAGCATATTATGACTTATTATTTCAAGAAAGGTAAAAACACAACTGAAACGCAAAAAAAAAAATGTGCAGTGTATAGAGAAGGTGCTGTGATTGATCAAATGAGTCAAAAATGGTTTGTGAAGTTTCATGCTGGAGATTTCTCACTGGATGATGCTCCAAGGTCAGATAGACAAGTTGAAGTTGAAAGTGATCAAATCAAGACATTAACTGAGAACAATCAACACTATACCATGAAGGAGATAACCAACATACTCAAAATATCCAAATCAAGGACTGAAAGCCATTTGCACCGGTTTGGTTAGGTTCATCAATTTGATGTTTGGGTTTTTCACATAGGTTAACTGAGAAAACCTTCTTTATTGTATTTCCACGTGTAATTCTCTCCATAATGAAGCATAATGAATATGTTTTCATTTTTAAAACAGGTGATGAAAAGTGGATACTGTACAATAATGTGGAACAGAAGAGATCGTGGGGCAAGTGAAATGACCAACCACCAACCGCACAAAAAGCTGGTCTTCATCCAAAGAAGATGTTGTTTTGTATATGGTGGCACTGGAAGGGAGTCATCTATTATGAACTCCTTCCAGAAAATCAAACAATTCCAACAAACATTGCTCTTAATTAGACAAGTGAAAACACCGTGCAAGAAAAAGCATCTTGAATTAGTCAATAGAAAAAGCATTAGGATAATACAAGACCACATGTTTCTTTGATGACCAGGCAAAAACTGTTACAGCTTGGTTGGGAAGTTCTGATTCATTCTCCACATTCACCAGATATTACATCTTCAGATTTCCATTTACTTAAGTCTTTACAAAATTTCCTTAGTGGAAAAAATTTTAGTTTCCTGGAAGACTGTAAAAGGCACGTGGAACAGTTCTTTGCTCAAAATGACAAAACATTTTTGGAAGATGGAATTATTAAGTTGTCTGAAATATGACAGAAGGTAGTAGAACACAATGGTGAACATGGTATTTACAAAGTTCCTTTTTGAAAATGAAAAATGTGTCTCTCTTTACTTAAAAGCCAAAGGAAATTTTTGGCCAACCCAATATTACTTCCTTTTTTATTTGGATGAGTTGTATTTCTCTTTGTTACCTAAATGGTCTGGCTAGAACTTTGCAGTACTAGGAGTGGTGAAAGTGGGCTACCTTGACAGCTTCTTTTTATTTATTTATTTATTTTTGATTGCACTGGGTCTTTGTTGCTGCTCATAGGCTTTCACTAATTGTGGCAAGAAGGATCTACTCTTCACTGTGGTGCACAGGCTTCTCATTGCAGTAGCTTCTCTTGTTGCAGAGCACAGACTCAGCCATCATGGACTTTAGAAGCTGCAGCTTGCAGACTCAGTTGTTGTGGCTTGCCGGCTCAGGATCAGTAGTTGTGGTGCACAAGCTTAGTTTAGTTGCACCACAGCATGTGGAATCTTCCCAGACCAGGGATTGAACTCATGTCTCCTGCATTGACAGGCAAATTCTTATCCACTGTGCCACCAGGGAATTTCCCTGTTACTTGATCATGTGTAAAACCCTATACTCAATGAATATACAGGACTGATTTCCTTTAGGATGGAATGGTTGGATCTCCTTGCAGTCCAAGGGACTCTCAAGAGTCTTCTCCAACACCACACTTCAAAAGCATCAATTCTTCAGTGCTCAGCTTTCTTTATAGTCCAACTCTCACATCCATACATGACCACTGGAAAAACCATAGCCTTGACTAGACAGACCTTTGTTAACAAAGTAATGTCTCCGCTTTTTAATATGCTGTCTAGGTTGGTCATAATTTTCCTTCCAAGGAGTAAGTGTATTTTAATTTTATGGCTCTAATCACCATCTGCAGTGATTTTGGAGCCCAGAAAAATGAAGTCAGCCACTGTTTGTTTGTTTTTTTAATTTTACTTTTTAATTTATTTATTTTTTCTTTACATTATTGTATTGGTATTGCCACACATTGACATGAATCCACCATGGGTATACATGTGTTTCCACTGTTTCCCCATCTATTTGCCATGAAGTGATGGGACCAGATGCCATGATCTTCATTTTCTGAATGTTGAGCTTTAAGCCAACTTTTTCACTCTCTTTCACTTTCATCAAGAGGCTCTTTAGTTCCTCTTCACTTTCTGCCATAAGGGTGGTGTCATCTGCATATCTGAGGTTATTGATATTTCTCCTGGCAATCTTGATTCCAGCTTGTGCTTCATCCAGCCCAATGTTTCTCATGATGTACTCTGCATATACGTTAAATAAGCAAGGTGACAATATACAGCTTTGACATACTCCTTTTCCTATTTGGAACCAGTCTGTTGTTCCATGTCCAGTTCTAACTGTTGCTTCCTGTGCTGCATACAGGTTTCTCAAGAGGCAGGTCAGGTGGTCTGGTATTCCCATCTCTTTCAGAATTTTCCACAGTTTATTGTGATCCACACAGTCAAAGGCTTTGGCATAGTCAAAAAAGCATAAATAGATGTTTTTCTGGAACTCTCTTGCTTCTTTGATGATCCATTGGATGTTGGCGATATGATCTCTTGTTCCTCTGCCTTTTCTAAAACCAGCTTGAACATCTGGAAGTTCACGGTTCATACTACTGCCTTATAATCCTTTTTATTTCTATAGAATTGGTAATACTGTGCCCACTTTTGTTTAGGATTTTAGTAATTTAAGTCTTCCCTTTTTTTTGTTAGTATCAAGCTAAAGTTTTAACAATTTTGTTAATTTTCTCAAAGAACTTTTTGTTTTATTAATTTCCTCTAGTATTTTTATATTTTGTATTTCATGCATCTCAGCTCTAATCTCTAATGTTTCTTTATTTCTTCTATATTTAGCTTTTGTTTACTCATTACCTTGGTGCTGCATTTGCTGCATCTCACAGTTCTAGTATATTGTATTTTAATTTTCATTAATTTCTAAATATTTTCTAAATTTCCCTTGTGATTTATTCTTTGATCTATTGTACAAGATTGTGTTTTTAATTTCCAAGATTTTGTGGATTTTCCAGTTCTTTATGATTTCTAACTTTCATCTGTTATGCTCAAAGAAGTTACTTTGTATAATATTTATATTTTTACATCTATGGAGACTGAATTTATAGCCTAACATATGGTCTATCATGGAAAATGCCTCATATGCATTTGAGAAGAGTGTGAATGCTATTGTTTTGATATACAGTGTTCTGTATATGTCTATTAAAATTGTAGGTTGATTGTGCTGTTTAAATTCTTTGGGTATATTTAAAATGATTGACTTAAAGTCTTTGCCTAATAAATCCAATGTCTATGCTTCCTCAAGGATAGATTCGAGAAGTTTTTTCTGGGAATAGGCCATGCTTTCTTGTTTCTTTTCATGCTTTCTAAGTTTTTATAAAACACTGGAATCTTGAGTTATATAATGTAACAACTCTGGGAGTCAAATCTCCCACATCTTGTCTTTATTTTTCTTGTTTGCTGTGTTCTTTAGCTGTTTTTTGGTGACTTACCTATAATATTTTTGTAAAGTATTTACACAGTCTCACTTCAACATTGGGTACTTGCAGCCTTTTTATTAATATGTGCCCTGCCTTGAGGATGCATGTGGTCTTCTAAAGTCTCCAGTATACATGATCTCTTGTGAATTTCAAAAAGCAACAATAATTTTATTTATCTTCTCAAAGAGTAAGCTTTTGGCTTTGTTGATTTTTGCTATGGTCTCTTTTGTTTCTTTTGTATTTATTTCTTCCCTGATCTTTAAGATTTCTTTCCTTCTACTAACCCTGGCGTTCTGCATTTCTTCCTTTTCTAGTTGCTTTAGGTATAAACTGGGATGACCCAGAGGGATGGAATTGGGAGGGAGGTGGGAAGGGGATTATAGAAGGGGAACACATGTATACTCATGGCAAATTCATGTCATTGTATGGCAAAACCAACACAATAATGTAAAGAAAAAAAGTCTTTCCTGAATTTGTTACAATATAAAAAAAATAAATAATAAATAAATAAAAAGAAAAGAAAACCAAAAAAAAGCAACAACAAAAAAGAAAAAAAAGAAAGAAAGAAACCTTCTTCCTCGACTTTTATTCCAGAATTTAGATGTTTTATTGTTTACTATAACTGTAATCTTTAACCACAGGCCACAGGAAATGGTTCAATTGCCTTACAGTTGTTTTTGAAATGAATACAACTTTCCATATTATGTGAATCCTATTAGGACAAATGAAGTCAAGCAATTATTCCAGTCTTTGTGTAGCCCCTGACATGTTAGAACAGATAAACATGATCATTTGAGAATAAAGTCTATTCTATTCCCTATGAAACCAGGGACCAGAGTTCCATGATGGAAAGTAAGCTGTCATCTTTAAGATTATGCTTAAGATAAGGAGGGAGTTGGACAATGCAAGCAAAAATATCATGAAGTTTTTCTACTTTTCTAAATTATCATTTTCTTTATGTTCAGTGATGATTTGGTTGCTGCAATCACTTGACTATTTTCTAACACTCTGACAAAATTGATTCTAACAGTTTTTGCTTCATTTTTCAATGTTGCTATGAATGGATTCTTAGAGCTACCTACTCTGCCATTTGTGCTGATGGCCCTTTCTAAAATAGTCTTTTTGATAACTGTAATTATCTACTGCTTACAAAATATATGAAATACAATGTAGGTGATAGATGGTTATTTTTCCTCTCTAGATAGTATCTAATTTTTTGAGAACAGAGTAGGGAAGCTATTCTATCTGGATTGAAATGTTTACTCTCCCATTTCTTCTTATGAGATAAATGACATTAAAAAGCTTTAGACTACAGTATTCTGTTCTAGAAAAATGAGATGATCATTTGGATCTAATATTGTCATTAATAGATTTTAAAATGTGAGTAAATTGCTTAATGCTGTCTTTATCCATTGTGTTTTAAAAATGGTAAAGAAAGGAATTGCCTCAGCACTTCTTTGCTTATAGCTATGATTATTTCCTTAGTATGAATTTCTGGAAGAAAAATTGCTGAAATAAATGGCTGTTATTGTTTAGAATTAGAATTAATATCAGCAAATTGTGCCTTTTAAAGAGTTGTGCCACTTTACTCCTCTTGGTGAAAAGATCTCATTTTCTGCTCTTGAGCAGCCTGACTTTCTTGTATTTGTACTTGAGGGAGGAAATAGAGATAACAGTTTCCAAATATTCTTCCTATATTCAATCAGATTTACTGTGTCACTTTGGACTTCTTCTCCCCTACTTCTGCTTGGCTTAACAGATATAGTTAAATTTTGTACAGCTTTTCCTATCAAATTGCAAAAGCTACTAATGTAATAGAGCAGGATGAACACAGCCCTTAGCACGTAGCCATTTCTGTGACTCATTTTTCTGCACTTTGTTCCAAGACAACAGGTCTTGCTCAGCCATTGCTCAGTGCCTCAGTGGGCCCTGCCCACAAGCAGCCAACTGTCCATGAGCAACTGTTAGTTGTCCTACTCAGCTATTAGTCAGCACCGCAGTGGGCCCTATCCACAGCTAACTGTCAATGAGGGACCCTGAGGGAAATTATTCAGTCAAGGGTCAGTGGTCTGTTGGTCATCAGGTGGAGAGTGAGGTAACAGGATAATTCAGGCCTTCTCCTGGCCTTGGCTTACCCAGCCTTAGACCAGCAGGTGAGCTGGAGGGCCCAGGGAAGAGACTGGGAACTATGCCCTGCAGGGCTACAGAGCCCTCACTAAGCCCCTCCTGTAACCTTGGCCCATGCCTTGAGGCGGCAGAAAACCTCTCCCCCATCCCTGTCTCTGTGACCTAACAGCAGTGGCCATCTGTCTGGGTCACAGTCTGTGAGACCTAGTCTCCCCATTTGGGTAGCCTGAGGAGACTGAGGACCAGTTGGGTTGGATGCCTGTCTCCCTCAGGAATGACAGCTGGGCAAGATGTGGGAACCTGGCCCTGAAGGAGCTGCGAACTGAGATTTGCCTCCTCTTAGCCAGGACTGGGCCCTTGGAGTGTGAAAATTGTGCCTTTGGACTTTGCTCATTGTCAGAACAGACAATAACATTCATCAGGAAGAGATTTATAGGATCGTCATTACCTGACCATGACCCAACCTCAAGAACAAAGGATCTGACACCCAGAAGTCTGCAAAAACTAACCATGTCCATGATTAGTTAGTTAATCTTTTTGCTTTTAAACAGACTTGCTGAAGGCTCTCTGTAACTTTGGGGTTCTTAGGGCATGAGCCAACAATCTCCTTATGTGAATCTGTAATAAACTTTTCTCTGTTCTGAACTCTTAAGTTTGGTATTGATGGGCCTCACTATGCATCTGGAACATGGAATTCTGAATTCAGTAACACTAACAAGTAGATACGTGGGAAAAGAGCCATTTCAGAACCTCATAGGCATCATCCAAGAGCAAACTGATGACTCTCTAATCCCATGATTGTAGGATCTATATTGCTGAAACACAAGCTTGTTGAAGCAGTCATTATGTCCCTAGGGATGACCATATAATTGACAATAAGTCCAAGACAGTTATGTTTTTCCTAAAATTTCATTTTAAAATATTCTAAACATACAACCCCAAAACACTATTGAAAGTAAAAGGAGATTGTTCCTGGCAAACTGGAACATGATCAAGCAACACACAAATTATTAATTGGTTATCTGTTTTTCCTGGTGGCTTAGATGGTAAAGAACCTGCCTGTAATGCAGATGAGCCAGGGTCAATCCCTAGGTCAGGAAGATCCCCTGGAGAAGGGAATGGCAACCCACTCCAATATTCTTGCCTAGAGAATTCCATGGACAGACCATGGGGTCACAAAGAGTCAGACATAACTGAGTGACTAACACACACAGTGGCATCTCTCAAGAGTCTGACATTTCAATGGGAATTTGTTGTATGACTCAAGGAACTCAAACTGAGCTCTGTAATAACCTAGAGGGGTGAGAATGGGCAGAAGGTGGGAGGGAGATTCAAGAGAGAAGGAACATATGTACACCTATGGCTAACTCATGTTGTTGTATGACAGAAATCGAACCAATATAGTAAAACAATCACCAATCAATTAAAAATAAGTAAATTTTTTAAAAAAGAGTCTGGCATTTGATTGGTGTAAGTCTTTATTTTCTTTTTCTTTTTTTTTGCAGGGAGGGATATGTACTTTCATAGCTATTTTTGTTGGGTGGTGATGTAAGGCTGCATGAAGTTTTTAACTGTAATTCATCCCTTTCCTGATGTATAAATCAATGCGATAAGCTGCATTATGGCTAAACATACTTCTTGTCCCTTCTTGGACATTCCTTTTTGTGGTGATCTACGTTATGGAGTAAAGTTTCCAATTTCTTGGCCTCAAACACAAACACTCAACTTACTTTGGCCAATCAGTTACCAGTGTGATATCAGAGAAAACATCAATGTTCATTTCCCTCAACCCATTTCTGCATTAGTTCCAACTTACATTTTATACATGAGGTTACATAAAGGGTCTAGAGTAAATCTGAATATTGAAGCAAAATAGCATGAAAAAAATCAGAGCCAACTCATGGTAGACAAGCAGTTTCAGAAAGAAATAGACATTTGTTGTGAGTCACTGAGATTTTGGGGTTGCTTTTTATAGTTTCATAATTTAGCCTAAACTCATGTAGTCATTCTACTAAGGGAATGGTTTATTCCAGGCTGGGAGAATAAAAAGAAAAAATTTTAAATACTACCCTTTATTTAACAATTGACTCATTTACTTAGCCTTGTCTTTTTTTCCACCTAATAACTCAATACTTTTATATATATTTCAATTATGTATTTTCATTCCTTATATATGCACAAATGAAGATAAAATGTCCTGTCTACCAATGCTCTATACCTCTAAACTGGTTACGATTCATAATGACTGATTCACTGTCTGGGCTTCATGATATATACATGAGAAACTTCAATCAAGATATCTTGAACTCCCTGGGATAACACAATTATCGTCTCTAGGGATTTCATTTATATTGAGGATTTCAGCTCAGCCCAGATTCACAGGGTAGGTTTTTAGAAGGAAATTTTTATTCTAGATTTTCTAAATTTCAGATACTAGAGAAGAAATTTCTCAAAGTTAATATTGTAAAAGTGAATATATTATGAGATAAAATCATGTAGAATAAATGCCTTGAATATGTTCTTGGATTTTGGAGTCAAAATGATGGTAAATGTAGATCCTCAGCTGCCTACCTTTGTAAAATACTCTCAAGAGGTAAAATTTATCCAGATTTTATCTTAAGAGACATGTATTATACTTGTACCCAATGGGATTGAATATCTCTACCTTGACACCCGTCCTATAAATATTTCGATGTAAAGTGAACAGACCACTCCTACAGAAGTTGACATGAATCAACTTGAGAGTTTTCCGACCTGATTACAGGATGCATTCCACCAAATTAATCAAGTGACTTGAGAGGTCTTTTTCTAAATCTTAAATTACTCCTTCCACGAGTTGTCAGATAATGCCTGGAAATAAACCAGGGGAAATTCTGATGAAATTTTATGGAAAGAACCCTAGATTGGAAATTGTATCTTTCCCCAGAGTTGGTGATGGACAGGAAAGCCTGGAGTGTTGCAGTCCATGGGGTAGCAAGAGTAGGAAACAACTGAGGGACTGAACTGAACTGAACTGAAATTATAATCCTGAGTCTATCCCACTTATCTTTGTTGGATTTTAGTATTACTTTTGGAAAATACATCAAGGCTGTATATTGTCACCCTGCTTATTTAACTTATACGCAGAGTTCATCATGAGAAATGCTGGGCTGGGTGAAGCACAAGCTGGAATTAAGATTGCTGGGAGAAATATCAATAACCTCAGATACAAAGATGACACCATCCTTATGGCAGAAAGTGAAGAACTAAAGAGACTCTCAATGAAAGTGAAAGAGGAGAGTGAAAAAGCTGGCTTAAAACTCAACATTCAAAAAACTAAAATCTTGGTATTCTGTCCCATCACTTCATGGCAAATAGATGGGGAAACAATGGAAACAGTGAGACAATTTATTTGGGGGGGGGGGCTCCAGAATCACTGCAGATGGTGACTGCAGCCATGAAATTAAAAGATGCTTGCTCCTTGGAAGAAAATTTATGACCAACCTAGACAGCATATTACAAAGCAGAGACATTACTTTGCCAACAATGGTCTGTCTAGTCAAAGCTACAGTTTTTCCAGTAGTCATGTATGTATGTGAGAGTTGGACCATACAGAAAGCTAAGTGCTGAAGGATTGATGCTTTTGAACTGTGTTATTGGCAAAGACCTTTGAGAGTCACTTGGACTGCAAGATCAAACCAGTCAATGCTAAAATAAATCAGTCATGAATATTATCTGGAAGGACTGATACTGAAGCTGAAATTCCAACACTTTGGCCACCTGATGCGAAGAGCTGACTCAGTGGAAAAGACCCTGATGCTGGGAAAGATTGAAGGCAGGAGGAGAAGGGGATAACAGAGGATGAGACGGTTGGATGGTATCACCAACTCAATGGATGAGTTTGAGCAAGCTCCGGGAGTTGGTGAAGGACAAGGAAGCCTGGTGTGCTGCAGTCGTGGGGTCGCAAAGAGGCGGATACAACTGAGTGACTGAACTGATAATCCTGAGTCTATCCCACTTATCTTTGTTGGGTTTTAGTATTATTTTTTGGAAAATGAAGTTCTTTGACTAAATTTTTTCATCCTGATCTATATAGCAAATTCCATATAGGTAGACAGTGTGCCTAAAGAACTAATGACCGAGGTTCTTAACATTATACAGGAAGTGATGACCAAAATCATCCCCAAGAAAAAGAAATGCAAAAAGACAAATGGTTATCTAAAGAGGCCTCACAAATAGCTGAGAAAAAAAGAGAAGTGAAAGGTAAAGGAGTAACAGAAAGATATACACAACTGAATATACGTAACTGAAACAGTTGCTCCAAAGGATAGCAAGGAAAGATATACACAACTGAATAGCTGATCCAGAGAATAGCAAGGGTAGAAAAGAAAGCCTTTTTAAGTGAACAATGCAAATAAATAGGGGAAAGCAATAGAAGGGGAAAGTCCAGAGATTTCTTCAAGAAAATTAGTAATATTAAGGGAGGATTTCATGCAAAGAGGGCTCAATAAAGGACAAAAACGTCAAGGACCTACCAGAAACAGAAGATATTAAGAAGAGATAGCAAGAATACATAGGAGAACTATAAAAAAGAGACCTTAATGACCCAGATAACCATGATAATGTGATCATTCACGTAGAGCCAGATATCCTGAAGCATGAAATCAAGTGGGCCTTAGGAAGCATTACTATGAGCAAAGCTAGTAGAGATGATGGAATATCAGCTGAGTTATTTCAAATCCTAAAAGATGATGCTGTGAAAGTGCTGCACCCAATATGTCAGCAAATTTGGAAAACTCAGCAGTGGCCACAGGACTGGAAAAGATCAGGTTTCATTCTAATCACAAAGAAAAGCAATGCCAAACAATATTCAAGCTACTGTAAACTTGTGCTCATTTCACATGCTAGCAAGGTAATGTTCAAAATCCTTCAAGCTAGGCTTCAGCAGCATGTGAACTGAGAAAGATGCTTGCTCCTTGTGGGAAAAGTCATGACAAACCTAGACAGAATATTAAAAATCAGAAACATCACTTTGCAGACAAAAGTCCATATAACCAAATCTATGGTTTTTCCATTTTTATGGATGTGAAAGTTGAACCATCAAGAGGGCTGAGGGCCAAAATAATGATGATTTCAAACTGTGGAGCTGAAGAAGATTCTTAAGAGTCCCTTGAACAGCAAGAAGATCAAACCAGTCAATACTAAAGGAAATTAATCTTGAATATTCTTTGGAAGGACTGATGCCAAAGCTCCAATACTTTGGCCATCTGAAGAGCTGACTCATTGGAAAAGACCCTGATGCTCGGGAAGATTGAAGGCAAGAGGAAAAGAGGGCAGCAGAAGATGAGATGGTTGGATGGCATCACCAACCGATGGACATGAGTTTAAGGAAACTCTGAGAGATAGTGAAGGGCAAGGAAGGTTGACGTGCTGCAGTCCATGGGTTGCAAACTTAATAGTTTCCTATGCAATAGAACAGATTCTCATTAGTTATCTATTAATATTTTATACATAGACGTGTATGTATGTCAATTCCAATCCCCCAATTCATTCCAACTCCCCTTACCCCCTTGGTGTCCACACATTGTTTCTCTGCATCTGTGTCTCTATTTGTTTTATAACAAGATCATCACACTCTATTTCTAAATTCCACATATGTATTAATATTCAATATTCGTTTCTCTCTCCTAGTTTATTTTTGGTTGTGCTGGGTGGTCATTGCTGTAAACAGGCTTTCTCTAGTTGCAATGAGCAGAGGCTATTCTTTGTTGGGGTCTGCAGGCTTCTCATTGCAGTGGCTTCTCTTATTGCAGAGCCCAGGCTCTAGGGTACATGGACTTCAGTAGTTGTGGCATGTGGTCTTGCTAGTTGGGGCTCCTGGGCTATAGAGTACAGGTTCAGTAGTTGTGGCACATGGGATTAGTTGCTCCACTGCATGTGGGATCTTCCTGGTTCAGGGATTGAACACATGTCTCCTGCATTGACAGGAAGATTCTTTACTACTGACCCCTCAGGAAAGCTCTGTTTTTCTCTTTCTGACTTGCTTCACATTGTATGACATCCTCAAGGTCCATCCACATCTCCAAATGACACAGCTGTGTTCCTTTTAATGGTTGAATAGTATTCCATTGTATATATGTACCTAATCTTCTCTATCCATTCCTCTGTTGATGGACATTTGGTTTGCTTCCATATACTGGCTATTGTAAATAGTGATGCAATGAACATTGGGGTGCACGTATCTTTTTGAATTACAGTTTTCTCTGGGTGTATGGCCAGGAGTGTGATTGCTAGGTCATATGGTAGTTCTATTTTCAGTTTTCTAAGGAACCCCCATACTGTTCTTGATAGTGGCTTTATCAGTTTAGATTCTCATTAATAGAGTAAAAGGGTTCACTTTTCACCAAATCCAGCATTTATTGTTTGTATAATTTTTGATGATTTCCATTGTTACTGATGTGAGATAATACCTCATTGTAGCTATGATTTGCATTTTTCTAATAATTAGTGGTGTTGAATATCTTTTCATTTGTCTTTTTTGAAAAAAAGTCCAGTTCTTCCTCCCATTTTTTGATTAGGTTATTTGTCTTGTTAATATTGAGCCGCATGAGCTATTTGTACATTTTGAGAATTAATCCATTGTCAGTTACTTCTTTTGCAAATATTTTCTCCTATTCTGAAGTGTGTCTTTTTGTCTTGTTTATGGTTTCCTTCCTTGTGCAAAAGCATTTAAGCTTAATTAGGCCCCATTTGTTTATTTCCATTTTTATTTTCATTATTCTAGGAAGTGGGTCAAAAAGATCTTGCTTCAATTTATGTCATAGTGTTTTCTACCTATGTTTTTCCCTCTAAGTTTTATAGTGTCTGGTCTTACCTTTACGTCTTTAATCCATTTTGAGCTTATTTTTGTGTATTGTATTAGAGAGTATTCTAATTTCATGCTTTTATGTGGAGGTGTCCAGTTTTTCCAGCATCCCTTATTGAAGATAAGTCTTTTCTCCATTGTATGTTCTTGCCTCCTTTGTCATAAATTTGGTGACCTAAGGCGTATGGATTTATCTGTGCTTTCTATCCTGTTCCATTGATTTATATTTCTGGTTTTGTGCCAGTAGCATATTGTCTTGATTACTGTAGCTTTGTACTATAGACTGATTTCTCCAGCTCCATTTTTCTTTCTCAAGATTATTTTGGTTATTTGGGGTCTTTTGTGTTTCATACAAATTTTTAGTTTTTTGTTATAATTCTATTTTTTAAATGCCCTTGGTAAATTGATAGGAATTGCATTGAGTCTGTATATTGCCTTGAGTTATATAGTTTCAGAATATTGATTCTTCCAGTCCAAGTATATGACTTATCTCTCCATCTGTTTGTATCATCTTTGATTCCTTTCATCACTATATTATAGTTTTCTGAGTACATGTCTTTTGCCCCTTAGTTAGGTTTATTCCTAAGTATTTTATTCTTTCTGTTGCAATGGTAGATGTTTGTTTTCTTAATTTCTCTTTCTTATCTTTTGTTGATAACATATAAAAAAACAAGATTTATGTGTATTAGTTTTGTATCTTACAATTTTCCAAAACTCTTTGATGAACTCTAGTAATTTTCTGGTGGCATCTTTAGAATTTTCTATGTATAGTATTATGTCATCTGCAAATAGTGACAATTTTTCTTCTTTTCTAATGTGTATTCCTCTTATTTCTTTTTCTTCCCTGGTTGCCATGGCTCAAACTTTCAAAACTATGTTGAATAAAAGTGATGAGAGCAGATATTCTTGTCTTGTTCTTGATGTTGTAAAAGTGCTTTACGTTTTTCACTGTTGGAAATGATATTTGCTGTGGGTTTGTTGTATATGACATTATATTGAGGTTAGTTATCTCTATGTCCACTTTCTGGAGAGTTTTTGACATAAATCAGTGTTGAATCTTGTCAAAAGCTTCTACTGCATCAGTTGAGATAATTGGATGGTTTTATTCTTCAATTTGCTAACATAGTGTATCACAATGATTGGTGAATCATTGCATCTCTGGGATAAATCCCACTTGATCACAGTGTATGATCCTTTTAATATGTTGGTAGATTCTGTTTGCTAGCATTTTGCCAAGGATTTTTACATCTATGTTCATCAGTGTTATTGAGCTGCGATTTTCTTTTTTTGTGATATCTTTGTGTAATTATGGTGGCTCAGATGGTAAAGAATTTGCCTGCAATGTGGGAGACCCGAGTTCAACCCCTGGGTTGAGAAGATCCCCTGGAGAAGAGAATAGCTAACCCAATCCAGTCTTCTTGCCTGGAGAAACCCATGGACAGAAAAGCCTTGTGGGCTACAGTCCATGGAGTTGCAAAGAGCTGGACACAATTGAGTGAATAACACTTTTACACTCATGTAATTATGATATTGGGTACATGGTGTCCTCTTAAAATAAGATTGGGTGGGTTCCTCCCTATGAAATTTTTGGAAGAGTTTGAGAAGAATGATATTAACTCTTCTCTAATTGTTTGATAGAATTTGCTTGTTAAGTTACTGGTCCTGGATTGTTGTAATATTTTAATCAAAGTTTCAATTTTAATACTTGTGATTGGTTTGTTCATTTTTATTTATTTTTGGCTGTGTCAGGTCTTAGTTGCATCACAGAGGCTCCAGGCCATTTTTTTTTTATTTTATTTATTTATTTATTTATTTATTTGCAGTGCACAGACTTCCCTGTAGTTGTGGTGTGTAAGCTCCAGAGTGATTGGGCTCTGTAGCTATGGGGCATGGGTTTGTGTTCCAGGACACATGAGCTTTGTATTTGGTACACAGAATTTCTCATTGAGGCATGCAGGCTCAGCAGCTGTGGTACACGGGCTCAACTAAGGATCCTCAGCATAGGATCTTAGTTCCCTAAAAGGGAATTGAACCCACATCCCCGGGTTCAACCCACTGGAAAGCTGATTCTTAACTACTAGACCACCAGAGAAGTCCTGCTTGGCCTATTCATAATTTTTAATATCTTCCTGGTTCAGAATTAGAAGTTTGCACTTTTCTAAGAATTTAATCATTTCTTCTAGGTTTTCCCTTTTATTGGCATATAAATGCTTGTAGCAGTCTTTTACGATGTTTTGTATTTCTGCAGTATCATTTGTAATTTCAACTTTTTCATTTCTACTTCTATTGATATGAGTCCTCTCCCTTTTTTTCTTAATGAGTATGGTTAAAGTTTTATCAGTTTTATCTTCTCTAAGGAACAGTATTTAGTTTCATTGATCTTTGCTATTGTTTTCTTTGTTTCTATTTCATTTACTTCTGCTATAATATTTATGATTTCTTTCCTTCTACTAACTTCTGAGTTTTTTGTTTGGATGTTCTTCTTTCTCTAGTTGCTTTAGTTGTAAGGTTAGGTTGTTTATTTTAGATTTTTGTTGTATCTTGAAATAGGGTTGTATTTACATAAATTTCCATCTTAGAACTGCTTTTGCTCTATCCCACAGGCTTTCGGTCATTGTATTTTCATTTTCATTGACATTTGTTTCTAGTTGTTGTTTTTTTTATTTCCTTTTTGATTTCCTCAGTGATTTCCTGGTTATTTGGTAGTATGTTGTTTAGCCTCCATGTGTTTGTGTTTTTTAAGTGTTTCTTTTTCCTTGTATTTTATTAATCTCATACCACTGTGGTTGGAAAAGATGCTTGGTATTATTTCAATTTTCTGCATCTTTTGAGTCTCCTGCATTTGTAGGTGGATTCTTTACCACTGAACTACTTGGGAAGCCCTATTTAAGTCTTATGTTTCCTTGTTAATTTTCTCTCTGGATGACTTATCCATTGGTTTAAATGGAGTGTCAATGTTTCCAACTAATATTGTGCTACTGTCAAATTCCTCTCTTATGGCTGTTAGAATTTGCCTTATTTATTAAGCTGCTTTTAAGTTGTGTGCACAAATATTCACAATTGCGTTATTATTTTCCTGGACTGATCTCTTGATTATTACGTAGTGTCCTTCCTTTTATCTTGTAATAGTCTTTATTTTAAAGTCTATTTCATCTAATATGAGTATTGCTACACCAGGATTATTTTGATTTCCATTTGTAAAGAATATCTTTGCCTATCTCCATACTTTTAGTCTGTATATGTTCTTAGGTCTGAAGGGGGACTCTCGTAGATAGCTTATATATAGGTGTTGTTATTGTGTCCATTCAGCCAATCTATTTTTATTTTGTTGGAGCATTTAATACATTTACATTTAAAGTAATTATCAATATGTATGTTCCTATTACCATTTTCTTAATTGTTTTTGACCTATGTTTCTTGCCTAGAAAAGTTCTTTTAGTGTTTGTTGTAAAACTTGTTTGGTGGTGCTGAGTTCTTTGAACTTTTGCTTGTCTGTAAAGCATTTGATTTCTTTGTCAAATCTGAATGAGATCCTTGCTGGGGAGAGCAATCTTGGTTGTAGGTTTTTCTCTTTCATCGTTTTAAATATGTTCTGCCACTCTCTTCTGGCCTGCAGAGTTTCCACTGAAAATCAGTTGATAACCTTATGGGGATTCCCTTGTGTGTTATTTGTTGCTTTCCCTATGCTGCTTTTAATATTTTCCGTCACATTTAATTTTAGCTTGATTAATATGTGTTGGCATGTTTCTCTTGGAGTTATTCTGTATGAGTCTCTCTGGGCTTCCTGGACTTGGGTGACTATTTCCTTTCAAATGTTAGGGAAATTTTTTACAATAATTTCTTCTAATATTTTCTCAGACTCTTTGTCTTTCTCTAAAACAGAAAGGAAACTTGGGAAATGCAAAGAAAATATAAAGCAAAAACATAAAAATGATCCAAAAACAAAAAACAACAAAAACATGAAAAACCCAAAACAACAAAAATCAAATAAAAGAAAAAAATTTTAATATATTACAAAATTTAAATAAGTAAAAGCTTTAAAAATCACCAAAAACTGGAAAAAATAAAACAAAATGAAAACAGAATAATACTAATAAGAATATTTTCCAGTGGCCTCCTCTGTCAGTGTCTTTGCTCTCAGAGTGAGCTACAGCCAACACCTACCTGTCCAGGAGGCCCTCTTGTTATCACTAGGTAGGTCTCTGGATCTGCTGTGGGCACTATGGGGCCAGCACAGACTCTGACCTGGCCCATCTCTTGCATATAATTGCCCCCAATATCACTGCTGCCAAAGTTAGACTGGTCTCCGAACACTTGTTGTCTAGTCACATAGTCCAGATGCAGATTTTGCCAAGCTTATTGTGAGGATTTAATTCATAGCTTATGTAGCAGCAAGGTCAGATTTCCATTCCTTTTCCTTAGTGGCACCACTCCTGGGGCTCATCTTTGGCTTTCCTCCACCTCTGTCTGTGTGTGACCCTCAGGCATCCATTTCCTACTCAGGCAGGAGGGAGCAAAAGCAGCGGCTGATTGGGGCACTTACTCACTCTGATTGGGGTTGTGGGGGTGGTACGATGGCCATAACCAAGGTGTTTGCCAAGTGCCTGCTGAAGCAGAGACCAGAAGGCAGTTGCAGTAGAGTGTACTTGCTCTGGTGGGAGTCCCTCCCAGTGACCACAGAAGCAGGGGCTGGCATGTGAGGTCTATGGTTACCCCATCCCTTGCACACCAGTCAAGAAAGACACCTCATTTCCCGGCAGACCACACTTCCTCTAGGGGCATTCCCAGCCAAGGAGCCATTCAATCTTTTCCCCTGTGTTGTATCCACATGGTCAACAGCAATCCTCTCCCCGAATCTTCTCTCTTAATCCCATGCTTTAGGACTCATCCCCTTCCGGCACTGGCAGATCCCTGTCTCAGGCAAGAGGGTCCAAGACTGACTCTGGAGGCATTGTGAAGGGTGGTGCTCAGGACCCTGGAGCTTACACAGGTGGAGGAGACCATGACTTGAAGTGCAAGTGAGCCTGTTCAGATGGGTCCCCTCCTAGTGCTCACAGAGACAAGGTCATGGGCAAGGAAGGCAGTTGCCATGGCAGCCCCACCCCTTGTGTGCCACTCAACAATGATGCCTTGCCTCTATGGTATCCTGGGCTTCTTCCAAGAACTTTCCCAGTTGTGGAGCTCTTGATTCCTCTTCCTTCAGGCTGTCTTTTCATAGCCAACAGCTGTCTCCTCCCTCGATCCACTTTCCAGCACCCAAACCCCTTCTGTAATAGGAGACACACAGCTCAGACTGGAATGCATAAGGGTGCGGCACAGACCATATGAAACAGGAGGAAAGGGGATGAAGCACAACTTTTGAAAAAATAACATAGCCCAAGGACACAACATAGAATGGTTAGAGTCAAATGGGTCCAAGATGTCAGACAAGTTGACTTCAACTAGACCTTAATCCTCAGTATATACTAATTGTAGCACATCAGCAAGCAATATGACACACTCAGAGGCACCATGACGGTTCCAAGACTGACCATGAAAGACTGAATACATCTACAAATGAACTTGAGAATACATCTCACAGAGCAGATGCTGATCATTTGTGAAAGATTTCAGACATCTAAAAGGACAAGCAGAATTCCCTCTCAATTGGGTAGGATGAAAGAAAAAAAAGAAGAGGAAACAGTCTTTATGTAACAAAGGAAAGTAATAGGTGTGTATCTCAAGTTTGGAGTATAAGGTAGGGACCCTTCCAAATGTATCTCTTTGGACTAAATTTCTGGAAAGTTGGAGTGAATATAAGGCCAAACTTGCTCATATGCTTAGTTCTTAGATATTTCATTTTATATTCCTCTAATATAGTAATGCAAGAGGATACAATTTATTAAAAAGGGAGAAAGAGAAAGAATATGATTAAAGATAAAACTTTCTTGACCTTAATTTGGTGGCTAAAAATCTTCAAAACCTGCTTTGAGAGGCAGTCCTATTACTAACAAAAAAATCATGTCTTAACTAGGCATTTCTGTTAGTGATGATTTGCCAGACAAGTAGCTCAGGATTCTTTTATAAGAGAGCAGCCAGAACCAAATCTCTCCTTCTCATCAAAGCACTTTTACTGGAAATTTAAAGATTCATGTATCTTGAAGAATATCAGTTGTGATATTTTTATGAAAATACTCAGTTTTAGGTTTGACATTCATAAAACATTTCTAGCAGTATCCAATAAGGATTATACTGTATATAAACTCTTTCTAAGCTAATAAATTTCTAATAATATAGATCATTTAGTATTTTCATAAACAGTAAAGTAATTTCACGAGTGAAATTTAAATATACTATTTATTTGACAGCATTTGCTGAGCACTATCTGTGCCAAGCATTGTGCCAGACTCATCTTTCCATGCAGTGTGGTTTGAACTAGCAAAGACAAAAAAAGGTTACAGAAGCAACAGCTAGTTGGCTTAAAACTCAGCATTCAAAAAAAATAAAACCATGGCATCTGGTCACATCACTTCATGGCAAATAGATGGGCAAAAGTGGAAGCAGTTGCAGATTTTATCTTCTTGGGCTTCAAAATCACTGTGGACAGTGACTACAGCCACAGAATTAAAAGACACTTGCTCCTTGGAAGAAAAGCTATGACAAACCAAGACAGTGTATTAAAAAGCAGAGATGTTATTTTTCCCAACAATTATCCATCTAGTCAAAGCCATGATTTTTCCAGTAGTCATATACAGTTGTGAGAGTTGGACCATAAAAAAAGCTGAGCACCAAAGAATTGATGCTTTCAAACTGTAGTGCTGGAGAAGACTCTTGAAGTCCCTTGAACAGCAAGAAGATCAATCCAGTCAATCCTAAAGGCAATTAACCTTGAATATTCATTGGAAGGACTGATGTTGAAGTTGAAGCTCCAATACTTTGGCCACCTGATGTGAAGAGCAGACTTATTGGAAAAGACCCTGATACTGTAAAAGATTGAGAGCAGGAGGTGAAGTGGGTGATGGCGGATGACATGGTTGGATGGCATCAGTGACTCACTGGACATGAGTTTGAGCAAACTCTGGGAGATAGCGAAGGCTACGGAAGCCTGGTATGCTGCAGTCCATGTGGTCACAAAGAGTCAGACTTGACTTAGCAGCTGAACAACAGTTACTGAGTACTTACTGTGGACCAGGCACCTTTTTATATATTTTTATATTTTATATGTATTAACTCATATATTCCGCTCAATAACCTAATGAATTAAACATTATTATGAACCCTTATTTTACTCAGGAAGAAACTTAGGAAGAGACTAAGTATCTATCTTAAGATGATTCAATAGATAATGACAGGACCAGGACTAAAGTCAACAGTCATATTACAGAAAGAATATTTAGAACATAATCTGTGATTTGTTTGATGATTACATCATTTTTCCCAACTCACTGCACCATATTTGAACATCATACTGACTGGTGGTGAGAGAGTGGCTAAGACTCTGAGGCTTATTTCTAAGAGGATAGCACTCCCTCTGGCCTGTCTGTCCTTGGACTCTATGCAGGTATGACAGGCAGGCCTCAGCCAGTTCTTTCCATATTTCTCTATACCTGGCTCTTTCTTCATCTTGGGTCACTAGTTTCCTTTGACTTGAGGAGCAAACTTCTCACAACTTTATCTTTTCTCTGTGGCTATTTTGGAGACAGGAATAAAGCTCAGAGGGAAAATTACTCTTTGGAGTCTTTAACTCTAGAAGCATATGCAGACGTATACTATTGAAAACAATTACTATTGAATACATCAATATTATAAAATGTAAGGTGTATCACCCATTTATTTATTATTACAGGGATAAATTATTTCTGAGAACAAGTTCTAAAGCTTAGAATTCAATATGCAAGGAATCCAGTGTAAATTGCTAAAAAATATTTCAGTGAAAAAAATCTTTGAAATACATAAAATTTATGAAAATGCAAACAAAAATCATAATTAACTCATCTTTTAATATGTAATTCAAAATAATTCAAAACCCTAGAAGGAAGCATAATGAGTTATTTCACAACATGTGTTCTGGAGTAAAGATAACTTTGTTTTAAATTCTAGCTTCACCTTTTCCTTCCTGTGTAATGGTGGACAAATTATTTCTTACACTTTCTTTACAAATGAAAGTGGTGCCACGTTAGTGTGCCTTTCAGATTTGTGCTATAAAGGTTAAAAAAAGCTATTGCAACTAAATTGCTCAGCATAGTACCTAGTAGTGAATAATAAATAAGAAGAAACCAAGAGAATACATAAGAATGACAAATGATGGATAAAATCACTATAAAGAATGATCATGGACATATTACAGCAAACTCCACAAGATATCTCTAGCATCACATTGCCTGTTGTTTGCTGGGTATTTTCTGCCCTAATTGGATCTAAGCCCTATGCTTCCCTCAAAAAATTCCTAAGCATTGAGCCAAAAGTCTTGCCCATTTCTGACTTCCCACAGTTTTCACAGGGCAGACTATCAAATCTTAGTGCAAGTGACAAGTTTTAAACTTCAGTCTTATCATGAATCTACCTGAAATGAACAGTTGATTCTTTCAAATAATATTTGTATAGTTCTTCACATGATGACTCATCACTTGATACAATATCACATTCTCTCATTGTCCCAGAAGTTCCTAAAGAAACTCATAATTTTCCACATTTTAAACATAACATATTCAAGCTCAGTCAAGTTTTAACCTAGATCACTGGATTCCAAATTGCATGTTTTTAAACATCAATTGGTCTATATAATAAATATATTTTAATCAGTATAGTTTCAAATACATGGTTTACTCAATGTGATTAAGGAAAAAAATAGTCAGAGAATGTTATCAAGTCCAGGCTGTGTTCATCTCCAAACTGATTTAAAATCTTAGCCACATTCAACATGGTCCCGTTGGATTTGCCTAATATGTAAATCTTTCTCATTTATTTAGTGTTTTTTTTTCCTCTCCTTTATAAGCAGCCTGTTGAGAACAATTTGGTTACAGTAGCAGTTTCATTCTGCCAATGGGGTGAATAAATACTGAGATATCATGCATAATCAATCATGCAAATATAACATATGTCCATATGTCCAGGGACTAGAAGAAATCACACTACACCTAGAGTAGGCTGTACATTCTCACTAAATATTTATTCTTGATTTATGAATTGCTTAAAATAAGACTAGGTCACTGAGAAATCAGGCAGGGACCCAATTGGAATTTTAATGATCTTGGCTTTTCGCCCACTTTCATCATAACATGTGTCCTTTCCTCACTAACATTTAAAGTTACAAAACACAACTTGTCATCTCATTCTCCATTTGACTTGGCTTTTTTTTTTTTTTTTTTGCTTATACTGAATTTGTAAACAAATTGTTACATTGACTTTCAGAAAATGGCTTTTAAACTATTACACATAAGAGTCACCTTGGAGAGCTTGTTAAAAATGCAGATTTCCCACTAGGTATTACCTCAGAGATCTGAGTGAGACAAACAAATATGCACTTTTAACACAAATGTGTTAGTGTGTTGTCAAGGCCACACTCTAAGAAGAGATGTGATAGTGAAATCTTTTTTTTTTTCACTTTTGGAAAGGGACAGACAATATTAACAATATATTGTCATTTTTTTCTAAGAAAATTCCATGAATCAATTATGTTACCATCTCTTTGATAGTTTGACATACAAACTAGTTGTTGGGTAATGTCAATGGTAGTATCAGCCTTGGTATGAATATTCAGCCCTTTAACAGAAGGAAATAAGGAATTGTAATCATTAATTCTGCATACATAGTCACTTGTAATTTTATTTTTAGTACTTATTAAACGTATCTTTTCCATAAATTATAAATAAAACAAATAAAAGTGTGTGATATAAGATAAAGATATTTTATAATTTACTTTAACAAGTATTTCAGAAGTTGATTTTAAGTAAAATTTAATGATAATTCAGTGATCTGACAACAATATTGAGACTCACTATTAGCTGCTATATTCAAATTTGGTAGCTAAATTATGAGTCTCAGTATTATCACCAGATAAAATCTGAATATGAACTTGACTATCAAATTAGAATATAACAAAGCATCTGCTGTCAGAATACTATTTTGCCTGGGCTGATGTTAGTGATAGTTGATTGAGTTGTTTTCCCCTACAATTTTTCTTGCATTTTTTAAATTTACTTTAATTGAGAGTTATATATCTCTATACTCTTTTACAATCCTTTAATACATATTTCTCTCTACCCTGTCAAAGTTAGTTGCAACAGATTTCTTATAACGCATAAATATATTAAGCTCTCTCATCTTTTAAAAGCTCTTAGTTGTGTATTGTGGTCACCTATAGGGTGGTATATTTAACTGTTGTTCAGGACCTACTTTGTACTGTTACTGGGCTAGACCATGTGTCTGCCTCACCAGTTCATTCCCTGACTGTAGCTAATTATTCAAAGTTTAGACTCCTGAGGAACACTAGGTAAATAGGTTTTCTCTTCAATAAATTAGAATTGAGACCAAATAACTTTACTCTATCTATGCTGCCTCTTAAGTGGAAAAAGGTGCATTATCCCTTCTGTGAACAGAAATTTCTGCAGAGAGAAAGGAACAAAACAGACATGACTCCTAAATGTTTATCTCCACTTGGACCTCTCCTCTGAACTCCAGGCTTACATAGACAACTATCTATTTAACATCCTGATTTAGATGTCCAAAAGTATTTCTAATATAACATGTCTAAGCCTTAAATTCTAATCTTCCTTTCCAAAGTTGCTCCACCTGTGTTATTCCCCATTTTACTTAATGTAACTATATGCTTTGTGTATCACACACATGAAAAGCTGAGTTATCTTTACCTCTCTCTTTTATCTTATATCCATTGTTATCAGCAAATCCTATTGAATTTTTCTTTAAAACATATTCAATCAGATCACATTTCACTATCTTTACTGTAAATTTTCCTGGTCAAGCTCCCATCATCCTTTATGTGGGTTATTGCCATGGTCACCCAACAAGTGTTCTTACTTCCAGCTTTCACCCTCTCCAGTCTCTTCTCATAAAATCAGCCAGAATGATTCTTTAAAAATGCAAAATCCTGCAATTTCTCTAATCAAAACCTTGTGACATTTCCCTAGTGTGTTCATTTTAGAGGTCTAAGTCATATCAACTACCTAAAAAACCACCATTAGTACTTATAAACCAAAAGCCTTAATTAATATAACCAGGTACTCTGATGGCCTCACCTGGGCCTAGTAGAACTTGCTTTTCACTGGCTTTTACTCTTTCAAGTGACTTTAGGCATATCTTCAAACTCATTAGATTCTAAGTTTGTGTTTCTGTAAAATGAAAAAAAAAAGAGAAGAAGAGGGCACTGGCATCTGCTCTCCTACTTTCAAAACATGCTTTTGAGATAAAAATTGGGGATATATGCAAGAGTACTGCACATATATAAATGATTATCACTGGAAAGCAACACAGACCTTGAACTTTGGTATTCAAATAATGGAAGGAATACAGCATCTAAAGAATGCAGCTTTGGAACTTCACTGGTGATCTAATGGTTAAGAATCTGTGCTTGTACTGCAGGGGGCATGGGTTAAATCCTGGGTTAGGGAACTAAAATCCCACATACCATGTGTTATGTACCAAAAGAATTGCAGCTGTCAAGCAATGTGCCTTAGAAAGCATAATGATTTAGATTTCATCTTTATTGAAACTACTCAAAACATAAGTGAATTTGAAGTGAAATCTGAAAGGTGGTTACAGTAAAGGTTGGGGTGTAACCAGATCAACACATTTAGAAAAAATATACAAAACAAGAGCCAGTTTGTTACTTTCATATAAAAATACATACTAGAGTCTCCAAACCACTGTATATTTTTTTTTGAATTTTAAATGTTATTTTATTTTTATTATTTATCTATTTATTTTCTTTACATTATCGTGTTGGTTTTGCCATACATTGGCATGAATCCGCCATGGGTATACACGCATTCCCCTTCCAGAACCCCCTCCCACATCCCTCCCGATTCCATCCCTCTGGGTCATCCTGGTGCACCAGCCCTGAGCACCCTGTATCAAGCATCAAACCTGGGCTGGCGATTGAGTTCACATATGATAATTTACATGTTTCAATGCTGTTCTCCCATATCATCCCACCCTTGCCCTCTCCCATAGAGTCCAAAAGACTGTTCTATACATCTGCGTCTCTTTTGCTGTCTCGCATACAGGGTTATCGTTACCATCTTTCTAAATTCCATATATATGCGTTAGTATACTGTATTGTTATTTTTCCTTCTGGCTTACTTCACTCTGTATAATAGGCTCCAGTTTCATCCACTTCAGTAGAACTAATTCAAATGAATTCCTTTTAATGGCTGAGTAATATTCTATTGTGTATATGTACCACAGCTTTCTTATCCATTCGTCTGTTGATGGACATCTAGGTTGCTTCCATATCCTGGCTATTGTAAACAATGTGGCAATGAACATTGGGGTACACGTGTCTCTTTCAATTCTGGTTTCCTCGGTGTGTATGCCCAGCAGTGGGATTGCTGGGTCATATGGCAGTTCTATTTCCAGTTTTGTAAGAATCTCCATAGTGGCTGTTCCAGTAGTGGTTGTTCTCCATAGTGGCTATACTAGTTTGCATTCCCACCAACAGTGTAAGAGGGTTCCCTTTTCTCCACATCCTCTCCAGCATTTATTGCTTGTAGACATTTGGATGGCAGCCATTCTGACTGGTGTAAAGTGGTACCTCATTGTGGTTTTGATTTGCATTTCTCTGATAATGAGTGATGTTGGGCATCTTTTCATATTTTTGTTAGCCATTTTTATGTCTTCTTTGTAGAAATGTCTGTTTAGTTCTCTGGCCCACTTTTTGATTGGGTCTTTTATTTTTCTGGGATTGAGCTGCAGGAGTTGCTTGTATATTTCAGAGATTAATTGATGGGCTGAAAGGAAAGATGACAATCAGAAGGGAGTTTTCTTTTTCTAAATAGAAATATATATGTAAAAATTAATGTACAGATTTTTATATACTTTGTATATTTTCCTCAAATGACTGAATTTGGGAGACCAATAAGCTATAATTCTATCCCCACTTCTGAGTTTTGATTCAGTAAGAACTATTCACAGGTGTTAAACAGATACAAACATCATAAACAACACAATAACATAAAAAGATAGTTGACATAGCCATCAATTCCTATTTTCCTAATAAGACAAAAGAATACTTAGTTCAGCTCAGTTGCTCAGTAATGTCTGACTCTTTGTGACCCCATGAATCGCAGCACGGCAGTTCTCCCTGTCTACCACCAATTCCCGGAGCCTATCCAAACCCATGTTCATTGAGTCGGTGATGCCATCCAGCCATGTCAGCCTCTGACGTCTCCTTCTCCTCCTGCCCCTAATCCTTCCCTGCATTAGGGTTTTATCCAATGAGTCAATTCTGCGCATGAGGTAGCCAAAGTATTTGAGTTTCAGCTTCAACATCAGTTCTTCCAATGAACACCCAGGACTGATCTCCTTTAGGATGGACTGGCTGGATCTCCTTGCAGTCCAAGTGACTCTCAAGAGTCTTCTCCAACACCACAGTTCAAAAGCATCAATTCTTCAGTGCTCAACTTTCTTCACCATCCAACTCTCACATCCACACATGACTACTGGAAAAACCATAGTTGTGACTGGATGAACTTTTGTTGGCAAAGTAATGTCTCTGCTTTTTAATATGCTATCTATGTTAGTCATAATTTTCCTTCCAAGGAGTAAGCGTCTTTTAATTTCATGGCTGCAATCACCATCTGCAATGATTTTGGAGCCCACAAAACTAAAGTCTGACACTGTTTCCCCATCTATTTTCTATGAAGTGATGGAACCAGATGCCATGATCTGAGTTTTCTGAATGTTGAGCTTTAAGTCAACTTTTTCACTCTCCTCTTTCACTTTCATCAAGAGGCTCTTTGGTTCTTCTTCACTTTCTGCCATAAAGATGGTGTCATCTGCATATCTGAGGTTATTGATATTTCTCCTGACAATCTTGATTCCAGCTTGTGCTTCATCCAGCCCAATGTTTCTCATGATGTACTCTGCATATACGTTAAATAAGCAGGGTGACAATATACAGCCTTGACATACTCCTTTTCCTATTTGGAACCAGTCTTTGGTCTATGTCCAGTTCTAACTGTTGCTTCCTGACCTGCATACAGGTTTCTCAAGAGGCAGGTCAGGTGGTCTGGTATTCCCATCTCTTTCAGAATTTTCCACAGTTTATTGTGATCCACACAGTCAAAGGCTTTGACATACCAATGAAGAAGAAATAGATGTTTTTCTGGAACTCTCTTGCTTTTTCGATGATCCATCGGATGTTGGCAATTTGATCTCTGGTTCTTCTGCCTCTGCTAAAACCAGCTTGAACATCTGGAAGTTCATGGTTCACATATTGCTGGAGCCTGGCTTGGAGAATTTTGAGCATTACTTTACTAGCACATGAGATGAGTGCAATTGTGCAGTTGTTTGAGCATTCTTTGGCATTGCCTTTCTTTGGGATTGGAATGAATGCTGACCTTTTCCAGTCCTGTCGCCTTTGCTGAGTTTTCCAGATTTGCTGGCATATTGACTGCAGCACTTTCCAGCATCCTCTTCGGTAGGCATTAACTTAAAGTTTTATCATTGACTATTTTCCCATACCTATTCACTTCACAGCTCTGTGTCTCTGCATCTAGAGATTATCACTTTGTAATGAGACAGCATGACTGACAGCCACTGCCTCCTCCTGCAAAGAGCAGAATTATATTGTGTTCTTTTATAAGTCAGTATCAGTAGAGATTCATCTTTTCTTCAGTAACTCAGAAAATCCTGCCTTTCCTACTGATCCAATGCTAATGAAGCAGGAGTTTTGAAGAGTTTTCTCTTCAGGAAAGAAGTTGGGAATCAGTCCTAGAATGCAGCTAGGCTCATCCCTACTGGACTTGGAAAACTCAACAATGCTCTCTCTTCATATCCTTAGAGGAAATGGTCTGAGTCAGAAGTATGGCAATTAGTCATTAAAATACAACCAAACAGAGACCTTGGCCCTGATGGGATTGTAGATGACTGAGTAGGGTCATCTTCTGTGACACAGGGAAGACTCTGACACAAATACATCTGGCATCCTTATTCTTAGTCCCCAGAAACCTTGATTTTCTCATTCTAATTTGGGGTGGTTATCTTTTTCAGTCTCCACTTGCCATGTCATCATGGATCACTAAGGAAATAGTCAAGTAGATATACCTGATTGGAAATGAGCACTTGTGGAAGGCACAGGAAAAGAGTCTTGAGAAGCAAGCAAATGGTAAAGGAACAGCCTCACATGGCAGAGAATATCTGTCCTGTCAGTAACAGGCAGCAAATAAAAGTTTCAAGCATATCTCATATTTCATTAAAAGAAAAAAAAAACACTTTATTGAATATGGAAGATGAACTGGCTTCATGATGGAGAGAGTGGACAGAGCAACCCAATGAGGAAGCTGGAGTACTAATTCAGACTGGAAATAAGGAAGGATCTGAACTAGGACAAGCAAGTGAGGACTTGAGATGAGGGTAGATAATTGAGAAAAATTTAGCTAGATTTTTTATGTTATAGGTTGGAAAGACATATACTGTTGTTGTGTTAACAGAGTTTAGAAAATTTCTTGCTCTAGGACTAAAACCCAAACTTCTAATTAAGGTCCTCCTTCTGGCATTTTAGAACTAATTTAACATCTAAGTCTAACATTTTCTCCTCCTCACATCCACATGTATAGTTTCCCAACTACAGTAGTTTCAATGTGGGAAAATTAATGGAGACTTACTATCTAACCTCCAGGGATATTAAGCCTGGTTAATGAGTCATCTGATGAGAATCTGTCCTGTTTTGTTTTTTTTGTTTTGTTTTTTTTTTAGGGCTTTCCAGCTCTCCAGGGTTGTACACTCTCCATTGACTTTCCTGTCTTGTATAAATTGATGATCTTGATTAAGTATCTGGACTTGAAGAACAGACCTTAAAGACTCTTAATTTCAAAACTCTGAAATGCCCTCCAACTCTAGAATCTCAGCCTTTGAAATCAGAACCAATCTTGGGCATTTAAGATGTCTGAAGCTATCTTAAGTTTTCCCTTTTTTCCTACTTAAGATTTCATTGTGACTCTTTACCACCATTTTTGCCTAGGTAGCTGCTTAAGATTCTTTCTTGATTTAGTCTTTATTCTCTTGAGATGTACCAAATGGATAGGAAATTCATTAAGGATAACTAATGCTCTATTTACACTAATCCATTTTTAACTTAGAGGATACATAGAGGAGAGGTTCTAAATGTTGATTATGCATCAGAGTCATTGTAGAATTAAAAGAAAGAAAGAAAGGAAAAGAAAGAAGCTGAGAAGTCAAACAATATGTACATAAATGGATTGATTCTTTGATACTCTGTTCCCATTGGTCTAGATGACAACTAAGAATCCTTAATTTTATCAAAAGCTTCCTAAGTATTTTTGATGAGGTATCAAGGTTGAAAAAAAATTTAACAGTTTACATAATACAACTTCTTACTTTAAAATGGGAAAACAAGACCCAACTAAGAGGAACCTTACAGTTAGAGGTAGCAGTACAGCACAGAATTTCTCTCTCATGTTTTCTGTTTTTAGCAAATTCTTTATCTTCATTACTTGACTCAAATTGGTAACAGTATGTATCTCAATATGATGCTTAACTCATGAGCTCTTTTATTCTGGTGGGTCAGTACAGTAAGCATTGGAACTTATTGCTCAGTCAAATTCAATGACAATAATATTCAATAAAACCTTCATAAATAACAAACCTGATTTTAGTCAAAATAGCAACAACTATTTATGTAATCAGTTAAATATATGTAATCAGTTAAATATCAGTTATGTAATCAGTTAAATATGGAGCTACAGGCTTCAGAAGCAACCCAATAAATATCATAACATGGGCTCAAGTATTCAACTGTCAGTCTAATCCATAATTCCCAGTTCTCATCTTTTAGGATTAGAATGTAATACAATTCTCATTATACATAATAAATGTATTAATAATACATTAAATTAATAAATACATAATAAATGTACATTAAGCATTACTCCAACCTATTTGCAACATGTTATATCATTTATGACTATGAACTTGTGCTCACAAGAATCTGTTTCCAGCCAGTTATGCTAGCTTCAGTGTCTTGGGATATTATGGTAGTAAAACTGACTGCAGGCTTATATTCAGATACGCTGTGGTTCTTCCTTTATTCCTGGGCTTGAATTTATGGATTACTTGCCATAACATCCCAAACAAAGATTATATTTTATTCTCTTGTATTCAAAGCTATTTTCAAAACCTTTTGGCTTTGTGCAATAATTTGTCCTTGTTAATGAAAAAAACCACAACTCAGCTAACAAACCCCACACATGCCATATTGTGCTTCAGATGAGTGCCCTTAGACATCCTAACCTAACCTTACCAGTTAATAAATCTGCTTGATAGTATCTTTTGTTCTATATGTTGGCAGAGGTGTCAGGTCTCAAAACGGGCATCACTCTATGATTTTCTGTAAGGTGTGGCCCAATGGGACGAGACTATCCTCTACTAAATGTTGTCAAATTGGGAATCCTTGTTCTGTATGACCAATTTCTCAAGGTATTTTGGAGACTCCCAATAAGCTACTGAATGGTGTTTAAAAAAAAGAAGATTTTAAGGTATCTAGAAAAGATACTAACTTCAGCATAAATGTTTACCCTCCCACACAAGCTCCTTTCCATTACAGGACTGAAATGTATATGAAAATATGAATATATATTACTGTGGATAGATGGATAGATAGAGACATGAATACATACACACATGTAATCTGTTCCCAATGATGGAAACTCAAAAAGAATGCTAATTGAATGGCACAAAATAGAATAATTTTGATGAGGCATTGTGTAGGGATGTTGAGGGAATATGAAAGTTGGCTTACAAATTCCTAACCAAGAAAGGTGTACAGAGTTAAAGAACTTGATTAGAAAAATTTCTAGCAGAATACTGCTCATACACTGTAATTTAGAGTCCTGCTCAATGGAACTCATAAGGAATACCTAACTTATCATGAAGTTAGCTGAGATTAAATATTGTTAAGAAACAGAAGACCTAGTAGGTTTACAGATATACAAAAGAAAAGAAAAATGTTGTTCAATCACTTAAATCTTTGCAGCCCCATGGACTGTAGTACTTGAGGCTTCCCTGTCCTTCACTAACTCCTTAAGTTTGCACAAACTCACGTCCATTGATTCAGTGATACCATCTCACCATCTCATCCTCTGTCACCCCTTTCTCCTTCTGCCCTCAATCTTTTCCAGCATCAGGGTCTTTTTCAATGAGTTGGCTCTTCACATTAGGTGGCCAAAATATTGATACTTCAGCTTCAGCATCAGCCAATCCAATGAATATTCAGGGTTGATTTCCTTTAGGATGGACTGGTTGGATCTTCTTGCTGTCTAAGGGACTCTCAAGAGTCTTCTCCAGCACCATAGTTCAAAAGCAATGATTCTTCAGTATTCAGCCTTCTTTATGACCCAGTTCTCACATCTATACATGACTACTGGAAAAACCATAACTGTGACTGTATAGACCTTTGTCTCAAAGTGATGTCTCTGCTTTTTAATACACTGTCTAGTTTTGTCATAGCTTTCCTTCCCAGGAGCAGTCATCTTTTAATTTTATGGCTGTTATCACTGTCTGGAGTGATTTTTGAGCCCAAGAAAATAAAATCTGTCACTGCTTCCACTTCTTCACCTTCTTTTTGTCAATAAGTGATGGGACCAGATGCCATGATCTTACTTTTTTTAATGCTGAGTTTCAAGCCAATTTTTTCACTTACTTCCTTGACCCTCATCAAGAAGCTCTTTAGCTCCCCTTTACTTTCTACCATTAGAATGGTATCACCTGCATATCTGAGCATGTTGATGTTTCTCCCAGCAATCTTGATTCCATCTTGTGATTCATCCCGCTTGGCATTTCACATGATGTACTCTGCATAGAAGTTAAATAAACAGGGTGATCATATACAGTCTTAAGGTACTTTTTCCCAATTCTGAACCAATCAGTTGTTCTATATCTGATTCTAACAAAAGAATACCAGTAAATAAAAAGGGCTCCAGTGGGATGGTTGTCCCTGATGTGATTTTTAATTGAAATCATGTGTCAAACTACTGTCTCAAAAATTAGAGAGATATGCAGTCAGAGTCAGAGAATCATAAATTAACAAACACCTCCATGTGAACCAGTACCAGGATAGGAATACCAAAATTATACTTGGCAAATTGTTGGACTCTGCATGTGGATAAGTTCGAGAACTGAAACTCGAAGGGCAGGGGCCTAATCTTAGTGGGGAACCTACACTTTTATGAGTTTTTCCTCCAGGAGTCCTATCAGGTTCTCACAGTAAAGACCAGAGAAATAATTCTTACTCTTTCCATCATGGAGAGGGTAAATATCACCAATCTGAAACACTCCGGAGAATTCAGCTCTTATTAACAAAATCTGCTCTCAAAAAAAGTCTATTTCTCCAGAGGTTAAATGACTGGGATTTTACCCAAGCCTCACCAACCTAGAGAAAAGGGAAGACCCACCAGAAGCCCATATATGGGCTTAGCCTTGTATATGGGCGGGAAAGGACCTAAATCTAGCCCGTACTAGACCTCCATGAAGGAGAAAGGAAATATCAATTACAGTCCCCTCTAGCCTTCCTGCCAAACCAAGAGGGGAGGGCACAAGAAATGACAAGCAGTTAACCACTTGAGAAGGAGAAGGCAATAGCACCCCACTCCAGTCCTCTTGCCTGAAGAATCCCGTGGACGGAGGAGCTTGGTAGGCTGCAGTCCATATCGTCGCTGAGTTGGACACGACTGAGCGACTTCACTTTCACTTTTCCCTTTCACGCTTTGGGGAAGGAAATGGCAACCCACTCCAGTATTCTTCCTGGAGAATCCCAGGGACGGTGGAGCCTGGTGGGCTGACGTCTTATGGGGTCGCACAGAGTCGGACACGACTGAAGTGACTCAGCAGCAGCAGCAGCAGCAGTAACCACTTGCAAAGGTCACAACCCAAGTATACAGGCTCACTAAAAGACTGGAATTCATCATAGAAATAGAACTATGTAAAGTTTTCTCTCTCTTCCTACCACCACATCAGTAGGAATCCTGCATAACAACAGAGGAACACAGCTGAAAGAACCGCACATTTGACTTAAGAACAAGTCTCTAGGGAATGCCAAAGACAATGGAGGAGATAAAAAGAAGAATACCAGAGGAAATTTTAGCCTGTGACACCAGCAGCCACAGCAACAGTAAACACAATCATACTCCTAGCCAGATAAACATCAAACCTCACACTAATAGAATATTTACTTCAGATATTTTTATCCGATACATAATGTTCAGGTTTCATTAAAAAAAAAAAAAAACAGGGCATACTGAAGGACAAAAAACTAAGTTTGAAGAGACAGGGGAAGCATCAGAACCTGACAGAGATATGTCAAAAATGTTGGTATTATCAGACCAGAAATTAAAAGTAGTTGTATTTAATAGGCCCAGGGATCTAATGGAAAAAGTGAAAAACATTTAAGAATACATGGGTAAAGTAAGCAGATAGATGGGAAGTCTAAAAAAGAATCAAAAAGAAATACAAGAAATCAAAACACTGTAACAGGGACAAATACCTTTGATAGATTTTTTAATAAACTGGGCACAGCTGAAAAAAAATCAGTGAGATTAGAGCTGTATCAATAAAAACATCAAAAACTGGAAAAAGTGAAAAAAGACAAAAAACTCAGAATACCCACAAACTATGGGAGAACCACAAAATATGTAACATATGCTTAAGCGGAATTCTATGAGAAGAAGAAGAGAAAGAAGCAGAATAAATATTTGAAGCAATTGATTAGTGTGAATTTCCCCAAAATAATGTAGAAACCAAACCACAAATCCAGGAATTTCAGGGACCCCTAAACATAAAAAGTGCTTTTAAAAAACCTAAAATTGAGAAATAATATTCAAATTGAAGAAAATAAAAGACAAAGAAATTTTCAAAGAAAATTTTGAAAGAAGCTAGGGAAAGCAAGCAAACAAACAAAAATAATAATAACCTGTAGAGGAGTATAGACAAGAAAAAACTGCCCAGAAAAATAAAATTTGAGGGAATTTGTTACCAGTAGACCTATTTTGGAAATGTCCACATTCTCATAGGAACCAATAATGAGAGTTTAAATCTCTCACAGTTAACTGACATGCCTCAATTTAGAAAAGGCAGAAAAAACAGAGATCAAATTGCCAACATCCATTGGATCACTGAAAAAGCAAGAGAGTTCCAGAAAAACATCTACTTCTGCTTCACTGACTATGCCAAAACTTTGACTGTGTGGATCACAACAAACTGGTAAATTCTTCAAGAGATGGGAATACCAGACCACCTGACCTGCCTCCTGAGAAACCTGTATGCAGATCAAGAAGCAACAGTTAGAACTGGACATGGACAGACTGGTTCCAAATCAGGAAAGGATTATGTCAAGGCTGTATATTGTCACCCTGCTTATTTAGCTTATATGCAGAGTACATCATGAGAAATGCCAGACTGGATGAAGCACAAGCTGGCATCAAGATTGCCAGGAGAAATATCAATAACCTCATATATGCAGATGACACCACCTTTATGGCAGAAAATGAAGAACTAAAGACCGTCTTGATAAAGGTGAAACAGGAAAGTGAAAAATTTGGCTTAAAATTCAACATTCAGAAAACTCAGACCATGGCATCCAGTCCCATCACTTCATGGCAAATAGATGGGGAAATAATGGAAACAGTGAGAGACTGTATCTTGGGGGGCTCCAAAATCACTGCAGATTGTGACTACAGCCATGAAATTTAAGACCCTTGCTCCTTGGAAGAAAAGCTATGAGCAACCTAGAAGGCATATTAAAAAGCAGAGATATTACTTTGCAAAAACAAAGTCCATCTAGTCAAAGCCATGGTTTTTCCAGTAGTTATGTATGGTTGTGAGAGCTGGACCATAAAGAAAGCTGAGCGCTAGAGTGATGCTTTTGAACTGTGGTGTTGACTTTTGAGAGTCTCTTGGACTTCAGGGAGATCCAACCATGTCATCCTAAAGGAAATCAGTCCTGAATATTCTTTGGAAGGACTGATGCTAAACCTGAAACTCCAATGCTTTGGCTACCTAATGCAAAGACCTGACTCATTGGAAAAGACCCTGATGGTGGGAAAGATTGAAGGTGGGAGGAGAAGGGAATGACAGAAGATGAGATGGTTGGATGGCATCACCAACTTGATGGACATGAGTTTGAGTAAGCTTCAGGAGTTGGTGAAAGATAGGAAAGCCTGGCATGCTGCAGTCCATGGGGTCGCAAAGACTCGGACACAACTGAGCCACTAAACTGAACTGAACTGAATAATGACATAACAAGGTCATGAGAGGTTCTGGGAGCTTGTCTGATTTGACTTTGAGAACAAGAATTTCATATTATATTGCCATCGAATGAGTTCTTTTCATTTGGTCTTTATTGCTGTTATTTTAGTCACTAAGCCATATCCAACTCATTTTCAACCCCATGAACTGTAGCCCACCAGACTCCTTGGTCCATGGGATTTCCCAGACAAGAACTCTGGAATGGGTTGCCATTTCCTCCTCTGGGAGATCTTCCTGACAAAAGAATCGAAGCCACGTATCCTGCATTGGCAGGCAGATCCTTTACCTCTGAGTTACCAGGAAAGCCCTTGGTCTTCATAGCTTTCCCTTCTTTCTAACTTTTTCAAGAAACCTTCCCTTTTTATCATTTTTGCTTACTAGTCCTTATCTTCTTCTATGTTTTAATTTTTTAAGGACTGGTTTGATCTCTGTTTAGATTTTGAGCTCACTGAGGGCAAAGGCTATGCCTTGCATTTTCTATTGCTCACTAATAATTTTGAGCAATAAGTTTTAAATAAGCCCAAAATAAGCAGTCAGTTAATTGATCGGCATGCTTGTATATGATGTCTCCTCTGCAATATAAGGTCTTCCCTAGTGGCTCAGACAGTAAAAAGTCCATCGGCAACGCAGGAGACCCATGTTTGATCCCTGAATTGGGCAGATCCCCTAGAGAAGGGAATGGCTCCCCACTCCAGTATTCTCGCCTGGAGAATTCCATGGACAGGGGCACAAAGTGGGCTTGAATATAAAGGGGGAAATAAGCATATGAAAATGCCCTTTTCTGTATTCTCTGAAAGTGAAAGTCTCTCAGTCACGTCTGACTCTTTGGGACCCCATGGACTATATAGTCCATGGAATTCTCCAGGCCAGAATTACTGGAGTGGGCAACCTTTCCCTTCAGGGAATCTTCCCAACCCAGGGATTGAACCCAGGTCTCCCACATTGCAGACAGATTCTTTACCCACTGAGCCACAAGCGAAGCCATCTGTATTCTCTACTCTAATAATAATTCAAAAGATAGTGATTGTGTCTTTGTTGGGTCTGAGACACAACCTAATTGTGACCTTTTGATATGGCCATGTTTCTGTGTCCCATAAAATACAGTTGTGGAAATTCAAATAGCTTTTGTTTGAGGCATGAGTCAAAATTTAAAATGGATTTGGCTCAGCTCTAGTAAATTGAAAATGTGTGTTTAGTGCACAAGGAAATTTGGAAACTGGTCATAACATTATGTGTTAGTAAAATCAAATTAACCTCTTTGTAACTTACCAAATGTTTTTAAAGCTATTTGATACTCGTTTTTAATTTAAAGTAACAACTGGGCATGGGATATGTCATGGAAATCCTATAAGTTGGCAAGTTTCTCCCATATCTTACCAAGCATAGCTCAATATATAGAGAAAAGCTGGGCAATTGACTAATAAAGTTCCCATACTTTAAACTGAGTAGCTGACAAGAGAGCCAAATAGCAGTGACGATAACTATGGGAAATATTATTTCTGGCTCTGCTTCAGATGCTGTAATTCACTGTTAAAGCAAAAATCTCTTTCTGGAGACTAGTTCAAAAGAAAATAAACTTGAGGGAAAGTGATATTTATTGTTAGAATAAATGGTTTTCCTTTTGCTGGTAATTTATGTATACAAGTTTTCTAAAAGACAGAAGACAGTTCAAATCATACTATTCTAAACTATAGACTAGTGTGGTATTTCACTCTTCTGAGTCACTGGAGGTATTCCAGGATCTGAAGGTGAACCTGATAGCTTATAACAGAAGTGATCTGGTGGTAATGATGGACAATCAAATTTAGGAAATTTTTACATGTGCAGTTCAATCACCATATATATTTTGGATTGAGTGTTAATTTTCATGAACTGCAAGGATGAAAAATTATATATAGTAATATGAATATATGGTAGTATATGAACTTCTATAGCAAACTTTATGACAGCTCTCAATAATTTTAGGATATTCAAACTTCTGGGACCATTCAACCTCTATTTCCAGCATTAAAAACCTGACACACATTATTTTCTTATTATAATTGATATTCATCATTCATAACCTTCATTCAATTTTCACTTAGCCATCTGTCTATATTCCAAATTACAATAAGCTTAAAGACAGAAAAGTACTGAAAAAGAAGTTCTAAGTTAATTATTTAAATAGTGGCAGACATAGTTTGCCATTATAAAAGAAAAGGGAGCTTATAGATCATGTCTTAATCTTAACTCATTACACCAAAACTCTTACTAGACTCCACTAGAAAGTAGTAGAGAAATAATTTCTAAAGTGTATTTAGACTTGTGTTCTTAATTAAATGGGGTTCTTAAGTACCAAAGAATTTTTTAATTAATTTTTAAGTGAAATGAATATGTACTTTCATGTGTGAAATAAACTAGGTAAATAAAATAAAAGCTAATTTGTGTAATATGTTGCTTTCCTATTAACAGTGACTTTTATAACACCTAGGCAGTGTTTGGGATTTTATGAGTTAACGTAAAATCATCTACTTAGGATTTTCTTTGCACTATAATCCTGACTACGAGTTTATTATAATTTCAAGCAAAGAAGGCTGGGAGTGGTAATTGAAGGAAAGTTGTTACTGAGCATCATCAGTCAATAAAAGAAAGATGATGAGTGCAGTTTGTGATGCTGAAAGTAGAGGTTGAATGGTTTCCAAAGTTTGAATATTCCAAAGTTAATGGGAGATGTCGTGAGTTTGGGTATAAAAGAGAGCTGACAATAGGAGACAGGGAGGAGAATCAGTCAGTTTGGCTGTAAGTAAACCAGAATGTGATGCTAATTTTATCACATTGGCTAGGTACATGGCTCACGCCAAAAAACTGATATAGCCTTTCTTGTTGCTGTTCAATCACTAGTGCATGTCCGACTCTTTGCCACCCCGTGGACTGCAGCACACCAGGTTTTCCTGTCCTTCACTGTCTCCCAGAGCTTGCTCAAACTCATGTCCAGTAAGTCAGTGATGTCATCCAACCATCTCATCCTCTATTGTCCCCATATCCTGCTGGCTTCAATCTTTCCCAGCATCAAGGTCTTTTCCAAGACTCTTCCCATCAGGTGGCCAAAGTATTGGAGTTTCTGGTTCAGCATCAGTTCTTCAAATGAACATTCAAGACTGATTTCCTTTAGGACTCACTGGTTTGATGTCCTTGCAGTCCAACGGACTCAAGAGTTTCCCCAACACAGTTCAAAATCATCAGTTCTTAGATGCTCAGTCTTCTTTATTGTCCAACACTCACATCCTTAAAAGACTACTGAAAAAACCATAGCTTTGATTATATGGACTTCTGTCTGCAAAGTGATGTCTCTGCTCTTAAACATGCTATGTAGTTTTTTCACAGTTTTCTTTCAAGGGGCAAGCGTCTTTTAATTTCATGACTGCAATAAAGTCCTCAGTGATTTTGGAGCCCAAGAAAATAAATTCTATCACTGTTTCCATTCTTTCCCCATCTATTTGCCATGAAGTGATGGGACCAGATGCTGTGGTATTAGTTTTATGAATGTTGAGTTTTAAGCCAGTTTTCACTCTCCTCTTTCACTTTCATCAAGAGGCTCTTAAGTTCTTCTTCACTTTTCTGCCATAAGGGAGGTGTCATCTGCATATCTAAGGTTATTGATATTTCTCCCAGAAATCTTGATTCCAGTTTGTGCTTCATCCATCCCAGCATTTGGCATGATGTAATCTGCATATAAGTTAAATAAGCAGGGTGACAATATACAGCTTTGACATAATCCTTTCCTGATTTGGAACCAGTCTGTTGTTCCATGTCCAGTTCTAACTGTTTCTTCTTGACCTGCATACAGGTTTCTCAGGAGGCAGGTCAAGAGGCCTGGTATTCCCATCTCTTGAAGTATTTTTCTGCAGTCTGTTATGATCCACACAGTCAAATGCTTTGGCATAGTCAGTGAAGCAGTAGATGTTTTTCTGGAACTCTCTCACTTTTTCAATGATCCAGTTGATGTTGGCAACTTGATCTCTGGCTCCTCTGCTTTTTCTAAATCCAGCTTGAACATCTGGAAGTTCATGATTCACATATAGTTAAAGTCTAGATTGAAGGATTTTAAGTACTACCTTGCTAGCATGTGAAATGAGTGCAACTGTGCAGGAGTTTGAGTATTCTTTGGTATTTCCCCTCTTTGTGATTGGAATAAAAATTGACCTTTTCCAGTCCTGTGGCCACTGATGAGTTTTCCAAATTTGCTGGAACATTGGGTACAGCACTTTCACAGCATCATCTTTTAGGATTTGAAATTGTTCAGCTGGAATTCCATCACCTCCACTAGCTTTGTTCCTAGTGATTCTTCCTAAGACCCACTTGACTTCACACTCCAGGATGTCTGGCTCTAGGTGGATGATTACACCATCGTCATTATCTGGGTCATGAAGATCTTTTTTATATAGTTCTTCTGTGTGTTCTTGTCACCTCTTCTTAATATCTTCTGCTTCTGTTAGGTTCATAGCATTTCTGTCCTTTATTGTGCCCATCTTTGTATGAACTGTTTCCTTGGTATCTCTGTTTTTCTTGAAGAAATCTCTAGTCTTTCCCATTCAATTGGCTTCCTTTATTTCTTTGCACTGATCACTGAGGAAGGCTTTCTTATCTCTCCTTGCTATTCTTTGGAATTCCTCATTCAAAAAAGTGTATCTTTCCTTTTCTCCTTTGTCTCTAGCTTCTCTTCTTTTCTCAGCTATTTGTAAGGCCTCCTCAGACAACCATTTTGCCTTGTTGCATTTCCTTTTCTTGGTGTGGTTTTGATCACTGCCTCCTGTACAATGTTATGAACCTCCATCCATAGTTCTTCAGGCACTCTGTCTTTCGGATCTAATTCCTTGAATCTATTTGTTACTTCCACTGTATAATCATAAAGGATTTGATATAAGTCACCCTTGAATGGCCTAGTGGTTTTCCCTACATTCTTCAATGTAAGTCTATATTTGGCAAAAAGGAGTTCATGATCTGAGCCACAGTCAGCTCCCAGTCTTGTTTTTGCTGACTGTATAGAGCTTCTCCATCTTTGGCTGCAAAGGATATAATCATGTGTAGAGTCATCTCTTGCGCTCTTGGAAGAGAGTGTTTGCTATGACCAGTATGATATCTTGGCATAATGCTGTTACACTTTTACTGCTTCATTTTGTACTCCAAGGCCAAACTTGCCTGTTACTCCAGGTATCTCTTGACTTCCTGCTTTTGCATTCCAGTCCCCTATGATGAAAAGGACATCTTTTTCTGGTGTTGGTCCTAGAAAGTCTTGTAGGGCTTCATAGAGCTGTTCAACTTCAGCTTCTTTAGCATTAGTGTTTGTGTCATAGACTTGGATTACTCTGATATTGAATGGTTTGCCTTGGAAACAAACTGAGATCATTATTTCATTTTTGAGATTGCACCCAAGCACTGCATTTTGGATTCTTTTGTTGACTATGATGGCTACTCCATTTCTTGTTAGGAATTCTTGCCTGCAATGGTAGATATAATGGTCACCTGAATTAAATTCACTCATTTATGTTGTTTTTAGTTCACTGATTCCTAAAGTGTCAGTGTTCACTCTGGCCATCTCCTGTTTGACCTTGATTCATGGATCTAACACTCCAGGTCCCTATGCATGCAATATTGTTCTTTATAGCATTAGACTTTACTTTCACCACAGACACATCCACAACTGGGCGTTGTTTCCGTTTTGGCTCAGTCTCTTCATTCCTTCTGGAGCTATTCCTCTGCTCTTCTCCAGTAGCATAAAAATGACCCTGGGGAGTTCATCTTTCAGTGTCATATCTTTTTGCCTTATATCCTTAACTTATCTTTTAACAAATATTTATCTGGCTTATTCTTGTATCTCAAAAGCTTAAATCAGGAAAGAGAGACCTACACTGGTGGACAAATAATTAATGTGTAGTGATGATTTTTAATTACCATGGACATGAAAATTTTCCTAGATACACATACGCTAGTAAAGCTAAATCCCCATCTGGTGAGCTTACTTTTAAGCTCTTAAGCATATATTTTTATACTGACCACATGACAAAGATTTACTTGGAAACTGAGGTGGTACATGGCTTATACAATGAAGAATATGCCTGCATTGCAGGAGACCTGGGTTCTATCCCTTGGTTTAAAAGATCCCTTGGAGAAGGGAATGGCTACCCACTCCAGTATTCTTGCCTGGAGAAGTCCGTGGACAGAGGAGCCTGGTGGTGTGCTACAATTCATGGAGTTGCAAAGAGACAGACACAGCTGAGCAACTGACACTAAGGAATGGAAAATATCAGTGGATCAAGTTGTGTAAGAGAAGGAGAGCTGACAGTAGTTTTGCCTCTGCTATAAATCTTAAACTATCACACAAGTCATAGGAGTTTATTATTTTTAAGTATAGTTTAGCTAAACAGCTTTATTTGTTGAGGCACATGTGAGGTAACTAAGGAAAATCAGAGTAATAAGAGTTCATCAATAATATGGAATTCCTCAAGTAGTACTTGGGAATAAAGAAAATAGGAGATACTGTTGTTAATGTGACCCTGTTTAAAACACTGAGCTATTGGTGAACACATAAGCAGAACTCACACAAACAAATACATTTCAGAAACCTTATACAAAGAACAAGAAATATGTGCCTTTACTTGGTGACCTATAAGAGTTTAACTAGAGAAGAAAGAACCAGAAATAATATTTGAAGTGTTGAAGGATTTGAAAAATAAGAAGAGAATTCCAGGCAGAGAAAGCATAGGTGAAAAAGAAATGATGTACAGTCATGAGAGAAGGCCTCATTCAGAAATGAGGAAATTCAATGTTGGTTTGAGTTTGGAAGCATGGGATGATGTTCATGAATGTAAAATGCATTGCAGGCAGACTCTTTAATGTCTGAGACACCAGGGAAGCCCCCATTTAGAGACATGTTTGAGGTTAAATAACATAAGATAATTATGCTATAAAATAGCTCATCCTAGGATATCCTAAAACATTTAAAAAGACATTAGTAAAATTTTCTATTTTCTTGTTATGGTATTGTATGCTATGTAAGTTCAGTCATGTCTGACTCTTTGCAACTTAATGGACTGTAGCCCTCGGGACTCCTCTGTCCATGGGATTTTCCAGGAAAGAATACTGGAGTAGGTTGCCATTTCCTCCTCCAGGAGATCTTCCTGACCCAGGTACTGAATCCGAGTCTCTTGCATTGCAAGCGGATTCCTTACCGGATGAGCCATCAGGAAAGCCCCTTATTCAGTATCTAATATATGTTACATATTTAATATCAGTGTTTATCTAAGTCTTTGAGTACTGAATAATGAATCAGGGCAAAAATAAAGTAGAGTTTTTTGTCAGATCAACAGTGAGAGAGCAACATAAGCAGTTGGTGGGATTCAAAGAACCGGACAGAGAGAGTGACTGACACAACAGCAATATTTCTTCAAATATTTTATATTACTAAGTATAATGATAACTGTGAAATCTCCAAGGGAGATATGAGATTCCAAAATTTAAATATATTAAATTTGTGTTACTCCCGTGTGGGGATCCCTGCAAACTTTAAAAGAGAATGGTATGGAGTATGGTCAGAACTTGCAGCTGCCTTTAGAAATGCACCAGGCATGAAGCATTAACTCTCTGCTGTGCTGTAAATGTCTAACACATCTTCCAGAAAGTCTTCCCAAGCTCGAAAGAAAAAGTAGGCTTCCTCTATCTCCTCTGCAGGATTCAAGTGGCCCTCTTAGTAATTATCTCACTGGGATGCACTTTTCTGGTTGCATGTCTCTTCCATGTCTTCTGGCTCAGAGCTCTTTTTGTTGGGAATACTGTCTCACTGTCTTCAGCATCTCTAGTTACTAGCAGTGTGTGAGTGTGTTAGCTTCTCAATCATGTCTGACTCTTTGTGACCCCATGGACTCTAGCCCACCAGGTTCCTGTGTCCATGGGATTCTCCAGGCAAGAATACTGGAGTGAGTTGCCATTTCCTCCTTCATTCTACTAGCAGAGTGCCTACAAAATATATTAGGTTCTTAAAGTTATGTTTAATCAGTGAATAGGGAGTGAATCCAAGACCAAATGAAAGTTAGAATCCTATCCATATGAGGAGAGAATATTATCTGTGAGGTCAAACTGGAATGGATTCCCAACCCTACTTATGCCATTCCACCTCTCTTCCCACCCTCTAAAATTATTTTCTTACCTGTCAAAGGTTAAGTAATATATTTCTCTCAAGAGCTTACTTAGATGATTAATGAAAGGCACATATTCAGGACACTTGTCAGATAAAAAGAATGAAATAAAATGTGGTTCCTTTCCATTTTCTTATTCTACCCTCTTACAGACTCTTAACTTCAGTTCTGTACAAAAACTCATGATCCTAAGAATATATATGTTTCTAGATACAGTAATAGTATGATACTTGAACATTTGTTTTTACCCTTTATTACATTCTCTTTTGTCCTTATTGACACATGCATAATATCTAGTCAAAATAAAAATAGTATAAAAATCAATTAAAATGATCTCTGGAATGATAATTTCCTTGGTTGACTCATGGAAAAATTAGTCTAACATTATAAATAAAATGATACATTATGGGAAATAAAAATGACAGGGGAAACTTTTAAATGTAATAGTCATACATTGACTAATATAGCACCCTAAATATTCCAAGGCTTTATGTATAAAAAGTCAAAATTAGTATGCAGTTACATGAATCTTGGTTAAGTGCCTACAAATGTGTTAACACTTTACTCATTAGATTTTTTTATTTGCCTTCATTTCTCAAACAATAATTAGTCAAAATATTACATATTAAATGAGTAATGGGAGCTTACAACCTCAGACTATCTCTTATTGACAGATGGCAATGGAGGCTAATTATTCAGTTTTTATATCAACCTTCTTCTTCTTGAATGTGAATTCTCAGAAATGTTACACAACTACAGTTTCACATATATTAAATGGTAAATAATACTCTATAGAGATTTTGTTACAAGTAAATGAGATAACACATGTAAAAAGTACCTACATAAGTAGTGCTATTAAATTAATTAATAAATAATGTTTTAATAATATGGAAACAAAATACTTAACATTGCCATTAAATAATAATAAAGCTACTCTATGAATATATATATATTTTAACTTGCATGTTAAGTTCAGTTCAGTTCAGTCACTCAGTCATGTCTGACTCTTTGTGACCCCCTGGACTGCACCACATAAGGCCTCCCTGTCCGTCACTAACTCCCAGAGTTTATTCAAACTCATATCCATTGAGTCAGTGATACCATCCAACCATCTCATCCTCTATTGTCCCCTTCTCCTCCTGCCTTCAATCTTTCCCAGGATCAGGGTCTTTTCCACTGATTCAGGTCTTCGCATCAGGTGGTCAAAGTATTGGAGTTTCAGCTTCAGCATCAGTCCTTACAATGAACACTCAGGACTGATCTCCTTTAGGATGGACTGGTTAGATCTCCATGTTGTCCAAGGGACTCTCAAAAATTTTCTCCAACACCACAGTTCAAAAACATCAATTCATCAGTGCTCAACTTCCATATGGTCCAACTCTCACACCCATACATGACTACTGGAAAAACCATTGCTTTGACTAGACAGACCTTTGTTGGTAAAGTCATGTCTCTGCTTTTTAATATGCTGTGTAGGTTGGTCATAGCTTTTCTTCCAAGGAGCAAGCATCTTTTAAATTCGTGGCTGCAATAACCATCTGCAGTGATTTTGGAGCCCCCAAAAATAAAGTCTGTCACTGTTTCCATTGTTTCCCCATTTATTTGCCATGAAGTGATGGGATCAGATATCATGATCTTAGTTTTCTGAATGTTGAGTTTTAAGCCAACTTTTTCACTCTCCTCTTTGACTTTCATTAAGAGGCTCTTTATTTCTTCACTTTCTGCCATAAGGGTGGTGTCATCTGCATATCTGAGGTTATTGATTAGTATTAATCACAAAAAAACAGACATCTCAAGTTAAAGATTTTAGTACTTTTCTATGTATGAAAAGATACAAGTCTGCAATTATTGAATTTATTTCTTTGATATACACCTTAAGTATCTAGGGCCAATATCCTGTTTTTTTTAATACCCCTTAATACCCCTTGGGTGCACCATCAGGGAGCAGGCTTATAGCTAAAACACCTTGTTTATGAAAATGGCAGCTGTCATTCTTCGTCTACACTGCTTGTGGCTGGCATATAGAACATCTATTGATATTTATGTTTTATCTTAGACATCTCATGGACCTATTATTGTTACAATTACGAAACACAATCATCAGTTGCTCATTTCCGATGATATGGTAAACATAACCTGAATATATTTCAGGTACGCTTATAAATCCTGTGTGAGGCTTTTGAACATAAGTAAATGATGAATAGAAGAGCTGGCAAGAAAGAAAGGAAAATCCTCAGGTGCTAGGAATAAAGAATTGAGAATTACTATAATTGACTTCAACTGGAATTTGAAGCTATTACACATCCCAGGACTTTAAGGGCTGAGTTTCAATACCCATGCAGGTAGAGCAAACGATGCATTCATATTCAGTGAGTTGCAAAGTTGTAATGTAAATCCTGTATTTGTCTAGAACTATTCAAAAGCCTGCATGTATCCTTCATGAACAGGAAATATTTAAAAAATTCACTTATCTGCATGGGAAAACTGTAGGACTGTTGAGAAAATATTTTGATGTTTTTGCATGGTTAGGGCTTTCTAAACAAAGAAATCTGAAATGTGGATTAAAGGATGTTTTGGAAGTAAAAAAATGATTTGGATCTCTCTGGAGCACAAATTTACTTCCCTGGAGGTATGTGTTTACATTTCAAAGGGAGATTATATGTGGAGCTATCATTTACATTACAAAGGATTTGTTTATGCTGATAAAACATTCTACTCCTTTCTTGGTGGGGAGGTGAGGCTACTGGGCAAGCTCTCTTAGAAAAACTCCCAAATTCCTAATTCAAGTTTCCTTTCCTATAGTGCATAACTTCAGAAGAGGGAAAATTTGGGGAAATGGGAAACTGATGTTATTTCCGTAATAATGATAATATGCCTGGATTCAGAAATTTTGTTCACTTTCATTAACAAATATAAATGTCAAAAATTGAGGCAAGATGACAAAAATATACATCTTTGCTTGAGGTCTGAGTGTGAACATTTGACTCTGATAATTTTAAACCTCTAGTTTATAATTTACTTAAGTTTGATGTTTCAATTTGCTATACATGTCAGCTATAAATTGATACTTGCCATAGAACTTGCCATCTACTTCCACAGGGATTAAATCATGTGCTGCTGCTGCTGCTGACTTTCAAAATACACTGAAAGGAGTTCAGGGTGAAGAACAGAAATGAGGCACATGTGCTCAGGGAAAAACTGGTAGGACAAGTCTTCAGATAAATACATTCAGGACCCATTTTATGAGCCCAATTTTGTTTCTCCACATACCTAGAAAAACACTAAAATCCTTCATGGTAATGACTGTTCCTCATGATTAGCAGAAAACTTCATAAGACTAGCAGAAAACTTCTGGAAAAATATGTGCTTGATTGCCTCTATTCTTCTTTCACCAAAATTATGCATATACTGACCTTCCTCATTGCTTCTTGGGAGCAGCTTCTCAGAGCTTTCTGAGGTGCTGTCTCCCAGCATGTGGTCCTCATTTTACCCCCAATAAAACTTCACCCACAACTTTAGTGTTGTGCACTTTTTTTAAGTCAACATTTCTATAGTGACCATGAAGGAGCCCAGAGTAGATTTCTCTCCTTCATCTGAACTCTACAAGGAACTGGAGTCTTGCTATGAGTAGAGGCCCCTTTTGCCTGACCACCTTCATAGACAGTCCAGACAAATTTGATAAGTCTCTCCTGGTTCTCAAATCTCCCATGTTGGTTGATGATCCTGAATTTTATTTGTCAGTGTATCAGGTACCTGCCCTCTCCCAGTTGAAAGATACTGGGATGTACCCAGTCGAAGGATACCAAGGTATCCTAACCTATTGGAAAGATACTGGGTGGGGCTTGATTGAAAGATACCAAGGAATACCCTTCTACTTGAAAGATATAGAGCAGGGGGCTTGTTTAAAGATACCAGGGCAAACTCACCCAGTAGAAAGGTAGTGGATGGAGCTCAGTTGAAAGATATTGAAGAGTACCTAACCAACTGAAAGGTACTAGGGAGTCTTGGTTGAAAGATAGCAGGGTATACCCACCCAGTTGAAAATTTCTGGGTGGGGATTGGTTGAAAGATACCAAAGCTGCTCAGTTGTAGGAGACTGAGTGGTCTGTGCTGAGTGATTATGTCAGAGGCTTATCTGATGCTTTTCTTCAAATTATCTGCCTTCACATAATTTGTCAGGATAAAAGTGAAGATATTACATGAGAGATTTGCTCCAAAAAAAAAAAGGGCCAAGACTGCTCCCAATTATGACTCTCTCAGGTGAGTGAGAAATTTATGGGCGTGATGGAGGCTGAGTCCTCATACCATGCAATGTTCCCATAAGGAAACCACTCATTTTTAAAATGCTTTCACATCCAGATGTCACAGAAAAGAATTGGCCATTCAGCAATCTAAGCTCCACAGTGGTCCCAGACTGCTGAAGGTAGAACTTGAGTCACATAAGACAACTGAAATGACTCTAGGGTGATACTCAGATGAGGATATTCACAAGCAGGATACATGTACATCACACGATTACACTAGTGAATTTTATCCCTGATAAATTCAATGTAAAATGGGAAATAAAGCCTCTCAAAAATAGAAACAAGAGGCATCAGAAAGCCAGCCTCTAACTAATACCCCAGCCAGGGTTATGTATATACCAAACTTATACTGTTGGGGAAATTATACTAAATGAGATCTTAACGTAAAATTACCAAATATTGGGGTTCATCTGATATTCCAAAATTGATCTTTTTGCACACAAATTTAGAAAAAGCTGGTTGTAAGATCAAACAGACTGAATGGAATACTTACTTCGATTGGTATCAAGAAGCTTCTCTTAAAACTCTATCAGAACAAAAAGGTTGCTAGCACTTTGTCACTGACTCTGTCTCGCCCTCAGCTCCTCCCACACATCTTCTTCTATCTGAATTACTTGGAAAATGTGAAAGTGTTAGTTGTGTCCCTCTCTTTGCAACCCCATGGACTGTAGCCCACCATGCTCCTCTGTCCATGAAATTCTCAAGGCAAGAATACTGGAGTGGTAGCCATTCCCTTCTCCAGGGGATCTTCCTGACCCATGGTTAGAACCTGTGTCTCCTACATTGAAAGACAATTCTTTGCCATTTGAGCCACCAGGGAAGGCCATATGCCATCTTTTTTTTCTCTTCAAACTCTACTTCTTGCTGCTCCCCTTTTCCCAGCAAAGGAGGATTGAAAAAATATATATCAGAAGTGATTTTTAAGAAAAAATCTTTTATAGGGAGAAGTGACCATCAGCGCTTATTTATGCACCCCAGCTCCTGAGCAGAATTTAGAGCCTTGGCTGAGACATTTCCCAGTCCAAGTCAGGATCATTGAGATTTGCTCAGGAAGTTAAGTTATCCATTCGGTCCTATGAGCCCAGGTTTTCAGTTCTGTATCAGTAATACAGCTCTTAGTTTATGAAAGCAAAGCAAAGGAATGAACGAAGAAAGCAGAATGGAAACATCTCTTAATGTACTTTGAATCACAGTCAGAAGCGTGTACTGAATGCAAGGAATTAGCTCAGAAATTATTCAAACTTATCTCAGAGGTTTTTTCTAAAACTATAGATTCAACAGTGCAAGCAAAGATCGAATTAATTCTGGACTATTATGAAATATTTGGAAAACAAACAAAAATACCTATTTAAACAACATTCCAGCTTGAAACCTGAGTTATTTTTTAACCACCAAAGTGATCTTTACTTATTTCTGTCTTTTTAAAAGTCTTAGATGAGGATTTGGCTACTTGAGTCAAAAGACAATCTAGATTGATATGAGTCATACACACTCTTGTTGCACCGGCTGACCAACTTTTCCAAACCATTAAAATAACAGGGTAAATCTACAAAAATAATGAACCTTCAATTAGGCCAGTTAAGTTCACAGTTCCAGTTCAAGTTTAACCAACCCCCTTTAGGTTTAATTCCCAACCAGAAGAGAATGCTACCTTGAAGGGAAAAAATAGTCCTACTTAGGAGAACCAGATTTTTGTTCCTTGTGCCTTGAGACCAGAGCTCTCAAAATCACTTGTATGCACCATTTCAAATTTCTGAAACTGAAGGAAAAAATGAACAAAAACATTTAAAATTTTTTTCTTATTCTGTTATTTACAACTAGTAAGTTTATATTGTGATACCTAATTCATGGCTTATTCCAACTGTTGTTTACAACTAGTGAGTTTCATATTTTGATATCTGATTCATGACTAAGTTTAGAAAATGAAGGTAGATCTCTTGTTGTGTCTATATGAATATATGTATGTCTCAGTATGTATCTTTGTCTTTGGATAATACTCAGTTCAGTTCAATTCAGTTCAGTCGCTCAGTCGTGTCTGACTCCTTGCGACCCCATGAATCGAAACATGCCAGGCTTCCTTGTCCATCAACAACTCCCAGAGTCTACCCAAACCCATGTTCATAGAGTCGGTGATGCCATCCAGACATCCCATCCTCTGTCATCCCCTTCTCCTCCTGCCCACAATCCTTCCTAGCAGCAGGGTCTTTTCAAATGAGTCAACTCTTCGCATCAAGTGGCCAAAGTATTGGAGTTTCAGCTTCAACATCAGTCCTTCCAATGAACATCGGGGACTGATCTCCTTTAGGATGGACTGGTTGGATCTTCTTGCCATCCAAGGGACTCTCAAGAGTCTTCTCCAACACCACAGTTCAATAGCATCAATTCTTCAGCACTCAGCTTTCTTTATAGTCCAACTCTCATATCAATACATGACTACTGGAAAAACCATAGCCTTGACTAGATGGACCTTTGTTGGCAAAGTAATGTCTCTGCTTTTCAATATGTTATCTAGGTTGGCCATAACTTTCCTTCCAAGGAGTAAGCGTCTTTTAATTTCATGGCTGCAGTCACCACCTGCAGTGATTTTGAAGCCCAAAAAAATAAAGTCTCCCACTGTTTCCACTGTTTCCCCATCTATTTGCCATGAAGTGATGGGACCAGATGCCATGATCTTAGTTTTCTGAATGTTGCGCTTTAAGCCAACTTTTTCAGTCTTCTGTTTCACTTTCATCAAGAGGCTTTTTAGTTCCTCTTCACTTTCTGCCATAAGGATGGTGTCATCTGCATATCTGAGGTTGTTGCTATTTCTCCCGGCAATCTTGATTCCAGCTTATGCTTCTTCCAAAGTTAATTTGTAAATGAGCTTTATTTAACTGGCCTAAAGAAAAGTAAGCACTTACATCAAACAATTCTAAATACTTCTAAATACAAGAGAAATTAAGCTAAATTAACTTCAGGTTCACATAAACTGGAGAATATTTAATATTAAATTGACATCCATTATTAATGTTTAAGTTTGTTCATCTAATTAGTATAGACATACCTGGAGTCGTCAACATCAATATCGTGCCTAGGTTTAATATAAGATAAAAAAAATCTTCTTATATCTGTTGCAAACCTATCAGCAAACAAAATAACTCAATGTGATGAAACTTTTAGGGAAAGAAATGTAAATGAGATAAATGCTTTTAGATAAATTCTATTAATAACAATTATGTTTTAGGAATGTCTATTTTAGTCTCTCCAGATTTTGGTAACTTGAATTTCTAGAGTTGTGCTAAATTAAGTGATGGAAGTTTGTTGAATAGCTAAATGACTTCCAAATAAAATAAAATGCTGAAACATTAACAATTGAACACTGGCTTTCTCTTACAGTGAAACTAAGAATATTGAGGACCATTCATGAGTATGTTTGCTACCATCCTGAGGTGATGTCTATAAGAAAACAAATGTTTTTAGAAATTATCACTGGTATTTATGTTCATCAATCTAGAGAATGCTAATATGAAGGACAGTTTGTGGTTGCTTAAGGAAAGTTGGATGTGTATTTTCTTTAATGAAAGCATGAGAATTGAAATTGGATTTTATTAGGGGAAAAGGAAGTAGGTCTGTTTTAAGGCGGCCATCTCTAGATGAGCAAGTTAAGTGATGGCTACAGAAAGTGAGGAAAGTTTGTGAAAAGTGGATCCCTAGAGAAGAGTTTTGTGCATACTACAAGTATTCTTAAGATTTTGAACTTCTCTTGATAAGAGATTTTAAGTCTCTTTACCTCTTAAGTGATCTGTTATGTATTCATCTTTGAAATCATTTATTGTAATTTAGCTAAGTGAATTACTATTGTTTCAATGTAACCTTGGGCTTCCCTGATGGCTCAGCTGGTAAAGAATCCTCCTGCAACGTGGGAGACCTAGGTTGGGTCCCTGGGTTGGGAAGATCCCCTGGAGAAGGGAACAAGCTACCCATTCCAGTATGCTGGCCTGGAGAATTCCACGGACTATATAGTCCATGGTGTCACAATGAGTCAGGCACAATTGAGTGACTTTCACTTTGCTGCTTCATTTCAAAGTAACATATGATCCTATCCTACTGATTGTTCTAAATCCTTTAGATATTTATTGACAAAACTTCATAAATCAAAATTTAATGAAGTCTTTTGACCTCTGGCTAACTTTGGGATGTTTCAAAGGGCCCCTGGAACATCCCAAAGAGAGATATTAAATTAATTAGGTTCGTTTGGTGTGTTAATTTACATGGGAAGTATGGTCAAATGAGTAATAAATCTTCTTAGGTTATGATCTATGGTTGTTGTTGTTTAGTCACTAAACCGTGTCTCTTTTGCAACCCCACCTGACTCCTCTGTCTATGGGATTTCCCAGGCAAGAATACTGGAGTGGGTTGCATTTCCTTCTCAGGGAATATTTTTAATGCAGAGATGAAATCTGAGATTCCTGTAATGCAGGCGGATTCTTTACTGCTGAGCCACCAGGACTTCCTGAATGTTAGTAATAAAGAGATCCTAGAGATTATATGGAATTCCTAAAACTCTGATGTGTCCTGGTAAAATGTTGTTAGTCTTAATTCTGGTTATTATCTACAAATTTTATATGTCACAGCAGTCACCAAGTTACTTTTTCAATTGCGTTGTAATTAGATTGTAAATGTGCCTTAAGTCTTTTGTCATTATAGGCAGTTATGGTTTAATTCTGATGTTGAAAAATGCTTCCTCTTCATGAAGATTAATAGAAAGAATTTTTGGATAAATACAAATTTCTGGCTTTCAGACTACAGTGTTGAACTGGGTAAGAAATCAAAAATCTAATGAGAAATCCTGGTGGCTTCATAAAGCTGTTAACAGAAAGGATTAGTTACATACGACCATGTGAACTGGTTATAATTTTTATGGTTTCTGTCTGAAAAATTTATGATTTGAATCCATGTATCACAGGTGTAAAGAAAACCTTCACCTTGAACTAATATAGCATACAGTAATTTTGTAAATTATACTTTTGTAAGCCAAGCGGGAGACCTGGCATGCTGCAGTTCATGAGGTCGCAAAAAGTCGGACATGACTGAGTGACCGAACTGAAACTGAAAGCAAAATTGAAACATTTATTGTTTTTGTCTATCTGCTCCCTCCAGAGATTGTAAACTATTAGGTTTCCAGTAGTTTTATCAGATAATTTAGGAAAGCTACCTCATCAACAGGTACAGTAATCTCAAAGTATTTGGGGGATCTTAATAGGGAAGAATTCACCTAAGTGAAACATGTGATAAGCTCGTGATGTGACATTCCTACCTCTGGAGTTTTTTTATAAGTTCAAGCTGAGACTCCTTATAAAAGCTTTAGTAGAGCAAAAAAATCTATATGATAAATTATAGTTATATAAATTATCAGGTTTTGAAGCCAGACTTATTTTGTAAACAAATTAGTCTTAATTGGGGTATATTTGGTAGAAATGAGGGTAATTTTGGAGAGAAAAAGAGTGTTCCAATGAATGTTAAATCCAAATTTTGTACTAAGTTACTTCCCAGATAGTTTCTTGTGGTTACATTATATTAATGTAAAGTTAACTATATTATTAAAATAACACTATAAATTTTGTTTCTGAAGCTAATGTTTGTAATCACTGAATGAAGATCAGATGCCCCATGACCTGCAACCAGAGGATTACATGTACTGGAAGACATGATTTAAAGGACTATCTCCAACTGGATGGAATTACTTTTATCAGGTACTCTTAATTAGCTCATACACAGTGAAACTGAAAGCAAGCTGACTCTTGAGTTAATTCTCATTTTCAGAGGCCCCTACACTGAACTGGTCTATAGAGCAGGCTGCTAACCTCAAATTCACCTTAAAAAGATGAGTTTGAGGTCAGAGAAGTATATAGTCTCAAACAGGGGAGACTATACTTCAGTGAGAATGAGAATAACACAACATCAGAAGTAGACAACTTAAGTAAGATAATGAACTGGTTTGTTTGATCATTTATAATGTTTTCTTGACTTCTTGGACCTTTGTACATAAGTCAAGTGTTTTACTATAATGGACACAGTCCTATGCTAGTTTGAAAAAGCATTCCATATATTTGGTTGTGGCCTATTACCTGTATCTAGTACTTATAGGTTGCCTTGCTGAATCTCTGTACTCCAAGGCTCTAATTGGATGACCCTTAGAAAATTTATTTTAGAAAAATGAAAGTTCAGTCTGTTCAGGCTGCTCTCGGTATTACTAGGTGATATGCTCTCACTAACCAGTTAATAATATCTTCTCTGACCCTGGCCATAAATATGAATTTCCTCTAAAGTTACTCAAGCTCAATCAGAGTAACAAGCAAGAATTCAACCAAAGAATAAAACCTCCCACAACTATGGGATGAATTTATGTGGTTAAACCAGGCTGTGGTCACAGAAGTTTTATGGCCCTCCCTTATCTGAGGAACAATTAAATTATACTAAGGACAAGCAGCCTGGTAACAATAGGAAACTGGACTGGGAGCCTTATGGACAGTGTTAATATAAAATTACCCTGAAAGACAAAGATTGGTACAGACTAGACTAAGTTGGATGACCTGAGACTATAATGAGCTCCACTTAATGGAAGTGCTCAGCTGAATTCTTACTTATGACTTTAATATTACTGCTAGTTATGTTACTTGTACTTTTCCTGTTTTACCAATTCATGATTAATTACCATATGTGTGACAGAAACGCTGATAAAAATATATATAGTTTAAATGAGATTAATGATTACAATAGTGTTACTCTATATATGGAAAGATACATCAATTGAGAATTTTTCCTGGACTATAACAGTTTAGGTAAGACAGATCAGTCTAGAGCTCTTTGATTACTGTCGATAGATCTAATCCAGTAATAGCACATTGAATGGCCTATCAGTGAAACGTTCAGAATCAGTCTTCCTAGCACTGTGGGATAAAACAGTCATGAAATGCTTCCCAAAAGTATGTTCAAATTTATTACCATGAGTGGGCCTGTCAACTGCAAATTGGTGCTTGTTACCTACTCTACAAAGATTAAATCATGTACTGCTGTCACTACTGACTTTCAACACTTTCAACACCCCCTGAAAGAAGTTCAGGGTGGAGAGCAGAAATTAGGCACTTTGTGCTCAGGGAAATACTGGAAGGACAGGTCTTCAGATGGCTATATAATTTCAAGAGCAAATTATATAGCCTGATTTTTTAATCACTTCATAACTAGAAAAATATTTAAGTCCCTCATGGTGTACTTTGAGACTAGCTAGCAAAGCTTCATGAGATTAGCTGAAACTTTCTGGAAAAATATATACTTGATTGCATGTATTCTCCCTTCACCAAAACGATGTATATACTGACCTTCCTCCCTGCTTCTTTGGAGCAGTTTCTCAGAACTATACATAGTACTGTCTCCCAGGCTGCAGTCCTCATTTTGCCCCCAGTAAAACTCAACTCATAATTTCATGTTGTGCATTTATTAAGTCAACATACATGAGTGGCCCTGGAGTTTACAATCTGAGAAATTAATGTCAATAGTGCTATTGATCCAATTACATGCATTTTGTTCCTGTAGAAGACAATTAAAATCTAGGGATGATACTTTGACAACCTAGGCAAAAGGAACTAAAAAAGAAACAAATAAAAGACAAATATGAACTAACCTAGAGAAATTATCATATATACAAAGCAAGATTAAGCATGGAATAAATGTAAACAGCAAGAAGAAATAACAGAAATATGAACAGCATGAATTTCAGATAATGAGAGAAATATCAGAAGGAGAATATGAAATACTTTTTCACAATGATTAAGCACATAAATTATTAATTACAACTTAAATGGCTCAGATGCTCAAGAGTCTTCCTGCAATGCAGGAGACCCAACTTTGATCCCCAGGTTGGGAAGATCTCCTGGAGAAGGGAGCAGCAACCCATTCCAGAATTCTTGCCTGGAGAATTCCATGGACAGAGGAGCCTGGCAGGCTACAATCCATGGGATCATAGTCAGAAACAACTGAGCAACTAGCACTTACTTACTTACTAAAAAAGTTTAGATATCAAAAAGCTAAACAGAATGTCTTAAAATTTTTAAATATATAAATGGATTTAAAAAGCTTAAATGAGTTTTATAATGTGAGACATATCCAGGAAGTTTCAAGTTAGACCTGAGAAAACTATGAAGATTGAAATAGCAAAAACATTATAAAATATGTAACAGTTTCCAAGGAGGAAACTATGGGAACTTTATGGGTCAGGCCTTCCCCTTACTTCTGCTTTAGTTCCTATCTGAAGTTCAGTTCAGTTCAGTTAATTCTCTCAGTCGTGTCCGACTCTTTGCAACCCCATAGACTGCAGCACGCCAGGCCTCCCTGTCATGACCAACTCCAGGAGTCTACTCAGACTCATGTCCATTGAGTTGGTGATGCCATCCAACCATCTCATCCTCTGTCATCCCCTTCTCCTCCTACCTTCAACCTTTCCCAGCATCAGCGACTTCAGATGAGTCAGTCTTTGCATCAGGTGGCCAAAGTATTGGAGTTTCAGCTTCAACATCAGTCCTTCCAATGAATATTCAGGACTGATTTCCTTTAGAATGGACTGGTTGGATCTCCTTGCAGTCCAAGGGACTCTCAAGAGTCTTCTCCAACACCACAGTTCAAAAGCATCAAACCTTCAGTGCTAAGCTTTCTCTATGATCCAACTCTAATATCCATACATGACTACTAGAGAAACCATAGCTTTGACTAGATGAAACTTTGTTGACAAAGTAATGTCTCTGCTTTTTAATAAGCTGTCTAGGTTGGTCATAACTTTTCTTCCAAAGAGCAAGTATCTTTTGATTTCATGGCTGCCATCACCATCTGCAGTGATATTGGAGCCAAAAAATTTAAGTCTGACACTGTTTCCCTATCTATTTGCCATGAAGTAATGGGACTGGATACCATGATCTTAGTTTTCTGAATGTTGAGTTTTAAGCCAATGGTTTCACTCTCCTCTTTCTCTTTCCTCAGGAGGCTCTTTAGTTCTTCTTCACTTTCTGCCATAAGGGTGGTGTCATCTGCCTTTCTGAGGTTATTGATATCTCTCCCAGCAATCTTGATTCCAGCTTGTGCTTCATCTGGCCTAGCATATTGCTTGATATACTCTGCATATAAGTTAAATAAGGAGGGTGACAACATACAGCCTTGATGTACTCCTTTCCCAGTCTGGAACCAGTCCATTGTTCCATGTCTTGTTCTAATTGTTGCTTCTTGACCTGCATACAGATTTCTCAGGAGGCAGGGAAGGTGGTCTGGCATTCCCATCTCTTTAAGAATTTTCTACAGTTTGTTGTGATCCACACTGTAAAAGGCTTTAGTGTAGTCAATGAAGAAGAAATAGATGTTTTTCTGGAATTATAGCATGTATAACAATGATGTCAACAAGAAAAAAGTGAAAACGAAACTCTGAGGGGATAAAGATATTGCAGGGGACAATTTAATTTGTTAAAAAACAAATTAAAATTAATATTCTCAGATAAATACTTCATCAATGATACAAGAAGAAGATGTAATCTTTTAAAAAAAGAAGAAGATTCACTACAAAATATAATTCAAATGAACCTATTTACAAAACAAAAACAGACTCACCAATTAGAGAATGAATTTATGGTTACCAAGTGGGGAAGATGGAATGGAGGGAAAGTTTCGGGTAGATATGTACACACTTCCATTTTTAAAATAGATGACCACCAAGAACACATTGCACATCACAGGAAACTCTGCTTGACATTCAGTAACAACCTAAATGGGAAAAGAATTCAAGAAAGAACAGCACATGCGTATGTATAACAGAATTGCTCTGCTCTACTCCCAAAACCTAATATTGTGGTTTTCTGGATGCATGCTCCTAAAGGAAATCAGTCCTGAATATTCATTGGAAAGACTGATGCTAAAGCTGAAACTCCAATACTTTGGCCACCTGATGCGAAAAGCTGACTCATTTGAAAAGACCCTGATGCTGGGAAAGATTGAGGGCAGGAGAAGGGGATGACAGAGGATGAGATGGTTGGATGGCATCACTGACTTAATGGACATGAGTTTGGGTGGACTCCAGCAGTTGGTGATGGATAGGGAGGCCTGGCATGCTACAGCTCATGGGATCACAACCTCAGACACGACTGAGTGACTGAACTGAACTGAACTGAATTTAAATATTATTGTTAGTTATTTAATTATTCTACCCAGTCTTGAATATTTTCGATTATAAATTCTTTCAAAATAGCCTATGTCACTTTAATTTCAAATTAGCATTTTCATTATATTTTTAATATCATAAACAGACATCAGTGTTAATATATTCCTTTTCTTATAATATATTGCAAGTGTTGTGTCATGAGCAATCTTAACAGTTTATCTATTTTATTGATGTTATTTAACAAGTGAAGTCTTCACTTATTCAACTCTTTATTCTTCGGTTATTGAACAAATTAAATGTTGATTTTTATCTCTATCATTATTAATTACTTCTTCTAGCTTGTTTCATTCTTTTTATTCTATCTCATTTAAAAAAATTTTTAAAGGACTATTAGATATTCCTGTCATTAAGCTTTCCCAATATCTTTTTAGTTTCAATAAAAATTATTCTCACTGATAACTTGTGGTTACTTTGAAATGCAAATTTGCAATTTTGATTAATTATTTGACCAAAAGTGACAAATTTCTTTAATATCAAAGTTGTTAGATTATGTATTTTTTATTCAGAAGTTGTTTTGCCAAAAAAGGTCCATATAGTCAAAGCTATGATTTTTCTAGTAGTTGAACAGATGTGAGAGTTGGATCATCAAAAAAGCTGAGTGCCTAAGAATTGTTGCTTTCAAACCGTGTTGCTGGAGAAGACTCATGAGAGTCCCTTGGACAGCAAGGAGATCAAACCAGTCATTCTTAAAGGAAACCAATCCTGAATACTCATTGGAAGGACTGATGCTGAACCTGAAGTTCCAGTACTTTGGCCACCTGATGGGAAAAGCTGACTCACTAAAATAGACCTTGATTCTGGGAAAGATTGAGGGCAGGAGGTGAAGGGAGTGACAGAGAATGAGATGGTTGGATGGCATTACTGACTCAATGGACATGAATTTGAGCAAACTCTGGGAAACAGTGAAAGACAGGGAAGGCTGGCTTGCTGCAGTAGTGGGGTCACAAAGAATCAGACACAGCTTAGCAACTGAACAACAATTCAAGAAGTCTATCATTTTCTGCATAATTGCATTGCTTTTAAGATAATATATGCTCAATAAACAATTACTAAAGTTAAGGTATACTTCTATTGATTGAAGTTGAAGAACATGATTAATAGAATTTCTAAACAGACAATATTCTATAATTTTCTTAGTGCCTAATACACTATTAAAGTCTATTTTGTTCAAGCATATATGTAAAGCAAAACTATATGCATTATTTACAGATGACATGTTTGGTATAAATATCCTTACACATGATATAGGTATATGCAGTTGTGTACATGTATAGTGGTTATAGTGAATGTAATTAAATTTTTGATTATCTGAAATAAACTTTCTGTCAATCAGTTATGTTTCTACCTATTAGTGTGGATCTTTGGACATGTAAGGGAGAGAGTTTTACTTGCACATGTGGCTACAAAGCCTTAAACATATGCTCATGTCCCCCACTGATTTATTGTATATCAAACCATCTTCTGCATTGCAGTTATTTTGTTTTGTTTCAATATTTTATTATGTGTATGAAGTTTTATATATCACCACACAGGAACTTTACAATTTAATTGTGAATGCTATATTTAATAAATATGAATATACATGTCTATAAATATTATATTATTTAATATATAAATATGGCTATAAATATGCACATAATATACACATATTAGTATTTAATCTGAAGACTTTTTAGTCTTAATGACATATTCTTTCACTTAAATTATGTTTTGTCTAATGTTAACTTTACTCTCTCCATAATTTTTTGCCCTATCAATTTGTTTTTGATATCTTTATGTCATGTTTTCTATGTGTTAGAAACTCTGGCTATTTTCTTTTAAAATATCTTTCTATCTTTATGAATTATTTATGAATTTTTACTTTTACTTTTTTTCTGTTGAACTGCAAGTGAATATGATTTTCCATTAATCTGAAAGACAAAGAATTCTAAAAGATCTCTCTTAATAGGTTTAAGTTATCTCTCTTAATAACTTCAACTAGTCTTCAACTTTTCTCAACAATCCTGAATTCTAAATGTATTGAAATAATTTGTGACTATTAGACCAAACTTGTTAATTAGTTGTTTCACACAGCATGACATACTCTCTTTCAAAATTTCTCTTCCATATTTCATTGTTTAGTAAAAAGTTATTAATAATTATTTAAAAGTAAATGTTCATTTTGTCATTTCATTAGTACCAGCCTATAATTTTATTTCTTGTCTTCCCTATATTTTGATTCATGTATGAATTTATATGTGAGAGTGTGTTCTGCTTTCTTGATTTTTCTTGATTAGAATGAGTATTAGGTCAAGAGTTTACTTTCCAGAAAAGGTAGTATAGTTTGTGAAAATTTTTGATTTAACAAATAGCCCATATTTTTCTATAGAGTTCACATATAGTTTGTTGGAGTGAAAATTTATACTGAAATTTTAAAACATTGTTCCATCATCTTTCAACATTTATTATTTGAGAAAGTGATACTATATTAAATACATATGTTCTATATTTACATTTTGCTTATATTTTTCTATCTGAATATATTTAAATATTTTACTCTTTGTTTTTGAAATTTAGAAATGTAGTTACATTTCACTTAGGCAAATAGGTCTTTTAATTAGTTTTACCAAGTATTTAAGGGACTCTTTTAAGTTGAAGACACTGACCTTTCTTCTACTCTACTTATTTTCTTATTTCTTCTGCATATTCCCTGAGCTCCACTTTTATAAATTTCTGTATTTTTTTTAGTAGTTTGAATAATTATTTGTTAGTCAATATTTTGATTAAAGCAAAGGTTATATTATCAAATTATATATTTTGGTCAATATAATTCATCAACCAGAAATAACTAAGTGAAGTTTTAAATCATTTTCAATAGTGAGGTTTTACTGGTAATTAAGGATTGCCCTGAACTTAAAGAGTTTGCTCTTTAGAATCAGATTATCTATTTTTAATCCTACTTTCCACCTTCCAGATGAAGAACTTGGGCAACTTTATCATTCTGTACCATGTTTTCCTCATGTGATCAATTAGCATAGTAATAGTATCTATCTTACTATTATCACCATGAATGAAATGAAATACCTGAAGGTCTCAGAACAGTTTTGGCATTTAACAAGTGCATTCTAACTTTGTTATTATTATGAAAGTTTATTTTTTTGCTATTATTATGAAAGTTTATTGCTTATTATGAAAATTAATTGCTCATATTATTATGAAAATGTATTGCTCACACATTTCAGCTTTCAGACTTGCTTCCAGATTTTTTCATGTACTTTCTATAAACTTTTAGACAACTTACTTGAATTCTTATATTTCAGTTTTCTCATCAGTTACAATTGAAGCAATATTAATCAATACATACCATTTACAAGGATTAAAGAAGATAAGAAAAATATAAATATTTGTAACTTATTTAGCACATCTGACATACAGTAATTACCAAAAACATATAATATTTTCTTAGAACCTTTAATATACAATATGGACATATTGTCAAATTAAATATTTATTAAATAAATGAATAAACTCTTTCCCTAAGATATTAATGTTTATTCTTACCATATCCTGCTTCACCACATCCAATTTACCTTGATTCATGGACCTAACATTCCAGGTTTTGACACAATACTGTTCTTTGCAACATCAGATTTTACTTCCATCACCAGACACATTCACAACTGAGCATCATTTCTGTACTGAAACCACCTCCCTGAAACTGCCTGACCTGGCCAGGCCCTATAGTAATCACTTGCCTGAGTCTCCTTACAACAGGAGGTCCTGGTAAGGCATGCAGAAGTAACAACTAATACAGGCTTCTGAACTAACAACATGCATAAGCTACCAACAACCTGAAGACTTCGAGAAAGTTCAAAATATAGAGAAGACACCAGTCCACAAGTCCTACTAACCTTCCAGAATCCTTCTTGCTGGAATCCATCTTAGCTGAGCAATGTATGCATCATCAAGATGGACTCAGAGTAAGAATGATTGGGCAGAAACAACCCAGAAACTAACCCCATTATCATGAAAACTGAGACTATAAGATATGTAGTAGAGCACTTCTCCTGGGCTTCCTTATGCTCCAATTCTCTGTCCGGGCACCCCTTCCCACTAAAATCTCTTACTTTATCAATATATGTCTCCTTGGACAATTTATTTCCGAGTGTTCGACAAGAGCCCACTCTTTAACCCTGAAAATGGGTCCCGTTTTCTATGGCAGTACAGGCTATGTGTGCTGGATGGAGCAGAACCTAGGGATCAGGAGTCCTTCCTGCACCCCATTGTCTCTGCATGGCCCAGCAAGTATTTATTTACCAAACATTTGCTTTTCCATCATCATGTTGTCAACTAAAAACTCTACAACCTAAAAATTGAGAGTTATGTCTTTGTCAACTTAAAAAACATTCACAACTAAAAGTTGACAGCTATGATGTTTGGTAGGAGTTTTTAGGACTTCAAGCCTAGGAGACAGCATCTCAAGTGACTCTGAGAGAATTGCTCTGAGGAGGCAAGGAGAGGAGCCAAGTTGTGTAGAAGTTTTGCCAGGGAGGGCAAGTAGTATGAATATATATTTTTTAAATGTTAATTAAAGAAAAATCAGATATCCCGAGTAAAGAAATTTAGTACTTTTCTATGTGTGGGAAGATGAAAGAGTCTGAGCTCACAGATATCATTCCTTTCATATGCATTTTACCTGCTCAGGGCTAGTATCCATGTTTTTACATCCTGAGATTCCTCAGGACTCACTGTTTGGAGTGGCTGAAGTCTGATGGCTGCTAGATCATAAGTATTCTTCTCCTTCCTGAGTGACCTTAGGGCTCACCAGCTCATACTGGAGGGCTGCAATCATTGTGACTGTGACATCCTTTTTTTATTGATGTGGTAGGAAGTATTTCATTTCTTAATTTCCTCATCTTACTCAAGAATTCAACCAATATTTAGGAGACATTTCATGACCAATCCTTGTCCCATAATGCTTGGAATCTCATCGTAGATCAGGCAAAAGTTTTTGTTGATATGCCACTCCAGGTGTTAATTTCCAGATTAGGTGCATTGATAGATAATAAACAATTCTCTGGATCCTCTATCTTCTAATCTTTTATTAATATGATCCAGGAAATAATCTCTTTGTTGCTTCTTCTCATACCTAGAATCACACTATTATAATTATCTGTCACTAATATATACAGAACTATATATATTAATATTTGATCAAGTGTTTTAAGTCACCTAGTCATTATTATTTTTGTTGGAGGTCTGGTTGCACACTGGGTGCTGTAACAGACAACAACCTTATCAAATTGACAGGACATAAGTAATTCAGCTAGTAATATTGACAAAGTCTTAGTGTAGCAGGGACACAAAGCATAAATAATTTGGAAGCAAAGAACAAATTAAAACAATGATTAGCAGAGTTGCACAGTGAAAATGCGCTGGGACTATAAAATAATAAGTACAACTAGTTGGAATCCAGTTGGAATAAACCATTAAGTCCACAGGAGAGCCAGTTGGAGAAGGCAAATTTTGACATGATCAGGTAGAGATAAAAATATAAATATTTCATCTTTGTTTAAAAAGGCATGTTTTATCAACAACCATCATAGCATAAGACAAAAGGTTTTACAGGAAAACAAGCATTCAAGTTAGTATATTTTCCAAAGGCATAAGTCATATTAGTCCTGTGTAATTGGTTCCTGTTGAGCTACATGAAGTAATCAGGTTTTCCATTAAGAGTTTGTCATTTGTTATCCAGTTCGGCGACATTATTTAAAGACCATTAGAAATATATTTATTGAAAAGTTCTTTTTATGAGTCTTAGAAAATCTTCATTTTGTAAAAGCAGTGTAAAATTATGATTGTCAATAAAGAACAAGGGCTTCCTTGGTGGCTGAGACAGTGAAAGATCTGCCTGCAGTGCGGGAGACCGGGGTTTGATCCCTAGTCAGGAAGATCCGTTGGAGAAGGAAATGACAACCCACTCCAATATACTTGCCTGGAGAATTTCTTGGACAGAGGAGCCTGTCAGACTATAGAATATGGAGTTGCAACGAGTTGGACACAACTGATCAACTAACACATGAAGAACAAAACTTAAGGTAGCATGGTTAAAGATTTTAATACAATGCAGTTTGCAGGAAACATGGATATTTTGACAACATATAGCATTTTAGGATAATAACTAGAATTACAACTGATAGCTTTTTATCAGGACATATCAGATGTTAGAGATTCATATAAACCCTGGAATATCTATATTAATGACATTTTCCCATACTTTACAAAGTCCACATTCAATCACTTGAAAATGTTTTTGAGTTAAAAATACCAAGTAAACTTAGGTTAACATTCTCTGAGATGTCTCAGAGATGTTTTTTTCAAAGCATCCCAGAGTTAGCTGGAGGGTAAAAGAGCTTTAGTTACATTTTGATATTTAGTAAATTTGCTAGAAATATCAAAAATGTTTCTAAACACACAGGATCATAGGTCACTGAAGCAATACTTACTCATTTAAGGAAAGTCACAACAGCACTGAAAAGAAAATAAATACAGATCACTTAAGGGCACAGAAAGTGATTTTGTTAATCAGAAAGATAAATCAAATTTCAGTCCTGCATTAGCTTATTTAACAAAATCCATTTAGTTAAACTCAATTTATATTTACTTAATCCTGAATATGCATATTTTTTTATCCTCAAGGTTCTTTTCCACAATCTTTCATTACTTTTTGTATACAGTCTTTCTCTCGTTTTCCATACAAATAAAACCAACCAGCTCATTCTTTCTGTTTCCTCAGCAAAATGTAATTCCATTGCTCATACCTTCTTTACTAAAAACATACATTCTACTTTCTTATTGTATACTGAAATGTTTGTTATTCCTTTACCTTTAATAACATATTTAAATTAGAATCCTCAACTCTTAAAACCTTAATTTATAGTGAAAGTTAAGAAGTAAGTAATTATGAACTGTCTTTTACAGTAAATGTCTTTTACTAGCATTCTATAGACTTGTGAACATAAATACCAATGATTTTTCTTAAAAACTTGTTTTCTTATAGATAATATCTCAGGGTGGTACCAAATATACTAATAGTCCTAAATATCTTCAGTATCTCTAATTGCTAATTAATGTCTCAGTATGTAATTTTTAATTATCTAGCTATTTAATAAATTTTCATCACTTAGGTTAGCAGAACTCTAGAATTTCCAGTTGCCAAATACCTGGAAAGATCATTTTAAGTAGATATTTCTAAAATCTTACTATTTTAAAGGGTTTATCCCAAAGCTCTTATGTCATTTACATTTTCTCTAAAGTTTCATCATATCAAGTTATTTTCCTTACAACAGATATAATGTCTTATTTATTAAACCTAGGTACAATAATGTATTATACTTAATTTTGATGAATTTTATGACATTAATTAGATCAACAAACAAAAATTAATACCAGGATTCCCAGGTGGTACTATCCACCCAGGTGGGTAAAAAACCCACCTGCCAATGTAGGAGACATAAGAAATGTGGGTTTGATCCCTGGATCAGGAAGATCTCCTATAGGAAGGCATGGTAACCCACTCCAATATTCATGCCTGGAGAAGCCCATGGAAGAGAAGCCTGGCAAGCTATGTATGGGCCATAGGGTTGTGAAGAGTCAGACACAATCAAAGAGACTTAGCAAGCAAGTCAACCTAATACTGAACATTTCCCATTGTACATGAACCTGAAAATCATCTTGGACTGTTTCTTTAAATGTAGCACTTTTTACTAAATAGAAACCTCTATAAATTCAATTTGATAGTACTTTTTACAAGTAGCAATATCTCATGTATAATGTGTACAGACATAAATAGGCAAACTAGAGATCTCTTGGCTTTACTAAAAGCTTAGTTATGAATCAGGTATTACAATATAAACTTACTAGTTTGCAAACAGTTGAGTACCTGAAAGTTGTTTGCTCAGATGACTAAGGCTTACTATCTATAAGGTTTGACTAAGGGAGCATTCCCAGTGGTTTGAACTTTAAAACTATCAATTTTTCCCCCTTAGTTTCAAGTCTTGCTTGATTGAGCTAATTAGGCTCAGTCAGCCTCCTGTACCATGTACTTATATTTCTGGATTTTAGACATATTTAAGAGAAAGACAGTTGATTTTAGATCCAAAAAAAGAAGTCTGTCACTTAAAAGATACTAAAAGGTTTTATCAGTGACAAGATTTCTAACAAAAAAAATTTATAAGATGTATGTTCTACAATTTTAGAGTTTAATTTGTTATGCCTTCAAAAGTTTGTATAAGGGACTCAGCAAAGACCTTTCTGTGTTTACAGGTAAAACCTAAAGCAAAATCACTGTTTTTGTTTTTATAAGCGCTTACATATTCTGTTGTTCAGTCATGTCCAACTATTTGCAACCCCATGGACTGCAGCATACCAGGCCTCCCTGTCCATCACCAACTCCTGGAGCTTACTCAAACTCATGTCCATTGAGTCAGTGATAACATTCAACCATCTCATCCTCTATCATCCCCTTCTCCTACTACCCTCAATCTTTCCCAGCATCAGGGTCTTTTCCAGTGAATCAGTTCTTCGCATCAGGTGGCCAAAGTATTGGAGTTTCAGCTTCAGCATCAGCCCTTCCAATGAATATTCAGGACTGATTTCCTTTAGGATGGACTGGTTGGATCTACTTGCAGTCCAAGGGACTCTCAAGAGTCTTCTCCAACACCTAACATGTTAGTTCCCAGTTTTTACTTATTTTTTATGACTTAGGTAATCCTATTGGTTTCCTTTAGTATGTTCAGTTAATATTTCCTGAGGCATGGGTTTATATGTATTTTATAATATCAGGCAGGGGAAGCATTCCTCTTGAAACATGCTTATCCCATAATATAATTAAACAAAAGAGATGTAAACATCCTATATAAAGCCCATTTAAATATGTCAGTTTTATATACTTTCATCTCAGTTTTGCCAACTTTTATATATTTAACTTTAGTGTTTTCATTAGAATACAATTAATAAGCTTTGATCTTACAAGTGGGGTTTTAGAAGTTTGTCTTCTTTTGTTCCCTGTCCCTTTTATCTATTTTTATATTAAAAAGCTCTGAGATTCCCCAGAGTGGGGTTGAGCTGAAGAGATCAGGCCTTTAACTAACTGTTGCCAAATAATTGCTGAGCAGCTGTCTCATGGTGAACTTTTTAGCCCCTTAAATATAATTTAAAACTGGTGTAAATAGAACAGACTTGCTTGGATTTTGATGTTGGGAACCAATAGGGGTCCCTTCAGGCCTGTTTAACCCTAGGCAGTATAGTAATATTAAATCTTGTTTTAGTCCCAAAATGTCCAGTTTATTTATCCCATTCTAAATAATCATCTATGACTTGGTTCATTCATTTGAGATAATTCCTTATAAAATTTCTACCTTGTTGGAAAATAATAGCTAGACTTTCCTTACAAGTTTTTCTTGTTAACATTAATTATTTAAATATATTCATTAGCATCTGTAAGACCCATTGAGGGGAAACATGGACTACCAATGAAGCTTCTGAAACCAGTTTTTCTTACTTGTTTTAAACAATAGAAGTTCTTAGGTTAAACATTAGATATAGTTATCACCTTTAATTTGATTTTTGTTTTATATGTACCAATAAAACAGCTGTTTATAATAAGAGCACTTTAGATTCACTAATTTGCAAGTTTCTCCAAATTTAAAAGGATCCATCATTTGGCCATGACTAAAACATATATCAATAGGGATTCAAACTATTAAGATGTAAGAGTCCTCCCCAAAGACTGGGAGAGAGTGTAACCTACATCTGGAGAGTTTACTCTGAAAAAATAGTATGGCGAAGATGAAGTTTTCAAAACACATACATACAAATGCACATATACACAGAACATCCTAGGAAGATCAGGTAGAACATTTACAACTCAAAGACCCAGGAAGAGAAATGGAAGTTTCCCCTAGCAGGTCTTTGTTTAAAGTCAGAATTTTGAAAAGATATTTTTACAAAACCAATTTTTAGCCTTAGTTTAACTTAACTGCTTATGCAATTAAAAAACACTCTCATTTTAGGGCAGGATTTCCTTTAATATAATTTTCCCAGTTAACTAGATATTTGCAAGTATGAACTCCAAATACATATAATACATGAATCTGACTGGGGTGTTACTCAGAGGGTGGCTTTATGACACCCCTTGTTTTTGTTTTTCAGAGATTCTATTTCCCACTAAGAGAGCTAATTCTTAGGTAAGTTGATAAGGGGTCCAAGGCCCCTGAGGGGAAAAATGGGGTCCAGGGCCTTTGAGGTGCACAAAGGGGACCAGGGACCTCAAGGAGGAGAAAAGGACAAACGTTTGCTTTCTTTCTCCCCTACATTACTTCGTCTTAGAGACATAAGACCTTTTTATCTTAAACTCTGAATTGTTATAACAACAATCTTTAAGATTAACTTTCTTTAGGCTCCAGAGCTAATGAATACACAACAAAACAAATCATCTTGCTCAAGGGTATGTTTTTCCTTAAGCTCTGTACAAATAATTCTATAACAACAATGTATCCTGCTTGATTTACTGAGCATGGCCCCACCCATTAGAACAAGACACAATTACCCCCACAGTCAGTCTCTCCCATTAGCAAGTTTCCATAAACCTCTTACTCTTATTCATGAGAGGGCGGAAAAAATGAAAATCACAATCATAGAAAACTAATTAAATTGATCACATGGATCACATCCCTGTCTAACTCAATTAAACTATGAGCCAAGCTGTGAATGGCCACCCAAGATGGATGGATCAGGGTGGAGAGTTCTGACAAAATGTGGTCCATGGAGAAGGGAATGGCAAACCACTTCAATATTCTTGCCTTAAGAACACCATGAACAGTATAAAGGCGAAAAGATAAGACACTAAACTGAACTCCCCAGGTCAGTAGGTGCTGAATATGTTACTGGAGAAGAATGGCGAAATAACACCAGAAAAAAATGAAGAGACACAGCCAAAGCTAAAACAACATCCAGTTGTTGATGTGACTGGTGATGGAAGTTTAAGTCCAATGCTGTAAAGAACAATATTGCATAGGAACCTGGAATGTTAGGTCCGTGAATCAAGATAAATTGGAAGCAGTCAAACAGGAGATGGCAAGAGTGAACACCGACATTTTAGGAATCAGTGAACTAAAATGAACTGGAATGGGTGAATTTAACTCAGATGACCATTATATCCACTACTGTGAGCCAGAATCCCTTAGAAGAAATGGAGTAGCCATCATAGTCAACAAAAGAGTCCAAAATGCAGTTCTTGGGTGCAATCTCATAAACAGAATGATCTCTGTACATTTCCAAGGCAAACCATTCAATATCATGGTAACCCAACTCTATGCCCCAACTAGTAATGCTGAAGAAGCTGAAGTTGAATGGTTCTATGAAGACCTACAAGAACTTCCAAAACTAAAACCCCCCAAAAATGTCCTTTTCATTATAGGGGACTGGAATGCAAATGAAGGAAGTCAAGCGATACCTGGAGTAATGGGCAAATTTGGTGTTGGAGTACAGAATGAAGCAGGGCAAAGGCTAACAGAGTTTTGCCAAGAGAACACACTGGTCACAGCAAACACCCTCTTACAACAACACAAGAGAAGACTCTACACATGGACATCACCAGATGGTCAATATCAAAATCAGGTTGATTGTATTCTTTGCAGCCAAAGATGGAGAAGCTCTATACAGTCAGCAAAAACAAGACCGGGAGCTGACTGTGGAACAGATCATGAATTCCTTATTGCCAAATTCATACTTAAACTGAAAAAAGTAGGGTAAGTCAATAGATCATTCAGGTATGACCTAAATCAAATCCTTTGCAATTATGCAGTGGAAGTGGCAAATAGATTCAAGGGACTAAATCTGCTAGAGAGAGTGCTTGAAGAACTATGGATGGAGGTTCATGACATTGTACAAGAGGCAGTAATTAAGATATCCCCAAGAAAAAGAAATGCAAAAAGGCAAAATGGTTGTCTGAGGAAGGCTTACAAACAGCCATGAAAAGAAGAGAAGCAAAAGGCAAAGGAGAAAAGGAAAGATATACCCACTTGAATTCAGAGTTCCAAAGAATAGCAAGGAGATATTAAAAAAGCCTTCTTTGATGATCAATGCAAAGAAATAGAGGGGAAAAATAGAATGGGAAAGACTAGAGATCTCTTCAAGAAAATTAGAGATACCAAGGGAACATTTCATGCAAAGATGAACACAATAAAGGACAGAAATGGTATGGAACTAAAAGAAGCAAAAGATATTAAAAGAAGTGGAAAAAATACGCAGAATAACTAACAAAAAGATATTAATGACCCAGATGTCACGATAGTGTGATCACCCACCTAGAGCCAGTAATTCTGGATTGCAAAGTCAAGTGGGCCCTAGAAAGCATCACTAGAAACAAAGCTAGTGGAGGTGCCGAATTCCAGTTGAGCTATTCCAAACCTTAAAAGATGGTGCTGTGAAAGTGCTGCACTCAATATGCCAGCAAATTTGGAAAACTCAGCAGTGGCCACAGAACTGGAAAATTTTCAGTTTTCATTCCAATCCCTAAGAAAGGCAATGCCAAAGAATGTTCAAACCACCACACAATTGCACTCATCTCACATGCTAGTAAAGTAATGCTCAAAATTCTCCAAACCAGGCTTCAACAGTATGTGAACCATGAACTTCTAGATGTTCAAGGTGGTTTTAGAAAAAGCAGAGGAACCAGAGATCAAATTGCCAACATCCACTGGATCTTTGAAAAAGCAAGAGAGTTGCAAAAAAAATGTCTATTTCTGCTTTATTGACTATACCAAAGCCTTTGGCTGTATGAATCACAACAAACTGGAAAATTCTTCAAGAAATGGGAATACCAGAACACCTTACCTGCCTCCTGAGAAATCTGTATGCAGGTCAAGAAGCAATAGTTAGAACCAGACATGGAACAACAGACTGGTTTCAAATCGGGGAAGGAGTATGCCAAAGCTATATATTGTCATCCTGCTTATTTAACTTTTATGCAGAGTACATCATGCAAAATGCCAGGCTGGATGAAGCACAAGCTGGAATCAAGGTTGCTGGGAGAAATATCAGTAATCTTGGATGTGCGTTAGACACCACCCTTATGGCAGAAAGTGAAGAACTAAACAGCCTCTTGCTGAAAGTGAAAGAGGAGACAGAAAAAGTTGGTTTAAAACTCAGCATTTAGAAAACTAAGGATGGCATCCAGTCCCATCACTTCATGGCAAATAGATGGGGAAACAATGGAAACAATGAGATACTTTTTGTTGGGGGGTTGGGCTCCAAAATTAGTGCAGCTGGTGACAGCAGACATTAAATTTAAAGACCCTTGCTCCTTGGGAAGAAAAGTTATGACCAACCTAGACAGCATATTAAAAAGCAGAAACATTTCTTTGTCAACAAAGGTACATCTAGTCAAAGTTACGGTTTTCCCATTAGTCATGTATGGATATGAGAGTTGGACTATAAAGAAAGCTGAGCGCCAAAGAATTGATGCTTTTGAACTGTGGTGTTGGAGAAGACTCTTGAGAGTCTCTTAGACTGCAAGGAGATCAAACCAGTCCATCCTAAAGGAAATCAGTCCTGAATATTCATTGGAAGGACTGATGCTGAAGGTGAAACTCCAATATCTTGGCCACCTGATGCGAAGTACTGACTCATTTGAAAAGACCATGACAGTGGGAAAAATTGAAGGCAAGAAGAGAAGCGGGTGACAGAAGATGAGATGATTGGATAATATCACCGACTCGATGGACATGAGTTTGAACAAGCACCGGGAGTTGGTGAAGGACAGTGAAGCCTGGAGTGCTGCAATCCATGGGGTCACATGGACTTCTGACTAATCCTATTATCTTAAGATGTAACTTGTGGGAGTTGGTCTGGTAAGATCTTTACAATCTTGAAAAAATATAAAAGGCCTTGATAAGACTAAAAGGGCATTCTCTGCCCCCTTCTGATGTCTATGTCAGAAGATTTCACTATTCCTTTTTCACTGTAACAAAACTTCTGCCACACGAAGTTCTGAGTGCCTGAAGCCTCATCTCTGGTCCCAAAGATAAATTCTCTTCTTGGGAGATCACAAAGGCAACAACGTTCACCATAAGCTATCACCATCTTAAGTTGAATTTGTCAGGAAAAAATTTACTAGTAAAATCAGGTAGTAGACCTGTGTTATACTTGTGAGCTTGAGTCCTCCAGGCATCACCCCAGAGTGTTTTCAGCTTGTCTTACATGTCTCAGCTTCTCCCTCCAGCAGTCTAAGACCACATGGGTTCTCAGATGGCTGAATGGCCAACTCTAATTTGTGACCTTTGGGCTAATAAGTGTTTTAATTAATGAATGGATTTCCCCATGGAGCCACTGCATAGTATGAGAACTTGGTCTCTATCAGTCTGGAAAACTTCTCGGTCTGAAATCACTCCTTCATATGCATCTCAGATACCTGGAGCCAGTATCCTGTGCTTTCTTGGAATATCCTAGGCTTTCTTGGAACTCACTGCAGGAAGTGGATGCAGTCTGATAGCTGGTAGATCACAGGTCGTCTTCTCCTTCCTGAGTGCCCTTAGGACTAGCCAGCTCATGCTAGAGCACTGCAATCACTGATGACTGTGACTTTTTTGTTTACTGATATGGCAGGAAATATTTCATCTCATCTTATTTGACTAGAATTTTTAGCACTTCAAGCCTAGAAAGTAGCATCTCAAATAACCTGAGAGAATTGCTCTGAGGAGACTGGAGGTGGGAAGCCAGGACATATAGGAGTTTTGCAACAAAAGGCAGGTAGCATAAATGTCAAAAGATTATTGCTAATTAAAACTAGAAATCTCAAGGAGTTTACTGCTTTTCTATGTGAAGATGTAAGAGTCTGAGCTTACTGAAATTGTTCCTTTGATATGTACCTCAACCGTCTGGGACCTGTATCCTGTGTATTCATATCCTGAGCTTCTTCAGAGCTCACCATAGGGAGTGACTACAGTCTGGTGACTGGTAGATGGCAAGCATTCTTGTCTTTCTTGTGTACTCCCAGGATTCACTATCAGGGTAGTGACTGCAATCATTGATGACTATGACATCCTTTTACAGATATGGCAGTCAATATTCTATTTATCAATACAAACTGCCTTCCTTACCTTTTAAGTCCCAACCACTACCCCCACACTCTCTTTTGTCTTTAATTGATAATGGTATTTAATATGAGGACTTCTGCCATCTTGGCCACTGACTTTTTCTTGGTCTCTCCCACATACACATCTCATTTTTCTCCTGTTAGTCTGTCTCATGTCAATTTAATTCTTAAATCAGTCAGGAAAACCTAAAAGGTACAGAAAATTTTCTTCCTCCCACCATGTATATATTAGGTTGATTCAAAAAAAAAATGCAATTTTGCATTGTTGAACTTTGCCATTTGATATTGGAATACATTCTTAAATGACTGTAGTGACACATCATTTTAATACACATTTCTCACTTGATGGTTTTTGCTAATGATTTACTTGCTGTTCATTTTATATTTATTTTAGACTAGGGAAATGGTGTTAGACAAAAGCAAATTCAAGCTTCTTTATTATTTGAGTTCAAAATGGGTCATAAAGCAGCAGTGGCAACTGGCAACATCAACAAGCATTTGGCCCAGGAATTACTAACAAATGAATAGTGCAATCGTGGTACAAGAAGTATCGTAAGAGATGAAAGTCTTGAAGATGAGGAGTGCAGTGGCTGGCTCTTGGAAGTTGACAATGACCAACTGAGAGCCATCATTGACCCTCTTACAACTACATGAGAAGTTTCAGAAGGACTCAGCATGAACCATTCTATGGTCATTCGGCATTTGAAGCAAACTGGAAAGGTAAAAAAGCTCAATAAGTAGGTGCCTTAGAGCTGACCGCAAATTAAAAAAAAAAAAATTGTCATTTTGAAGTGTCATCTTCTCTTATTCTATACAACAACAAACCATTTATTAATTGGATTGTGATGTACAATGAAAAGTGGATTTTATACAACAACTACAATGACCATCTCAGTGGTTGGACAGAGAAGAAAGTCTTAAGTACTTCCCAAAGCCAAATTTGCACCAAAAAATGGTCATTGTCACTGATTCATGGTCTGCTGCCACTCTGATCCACTCTAGCTTTCTGTATTCTGACAAAACCATTACATCTGAGAAATATGCTCCGCAGATCAACAAGATGCACCAACAACTGCAGTGCCTGCAGCTGGCATTAGGCAATAGAATGGGCCCAGTTGTTATCCATGACCAACACCCAACTGCATGTCACACAGCCAACACGTCAAAAGTTGAACAAACTGGACTACAAAGTTTTGCCTCATCCACCATATTCACCTGACCTCTCACCAACTGACTACCATTTTTTCAAGCATCTCAACAAATCTTTGCAGGGGAAACGCTTCCACAACCAGCAGGAGGCAGAAAATAATTTCCAAAAGTTCATCAAATCCTAAAGCATGTGTTTTCACTCACAGGAATAAACAAACTTACTTCTCATTGGCAAAAATGCGTTGATTGTAATATTTCTTATTTTGATTAATAAAGATTCATTTGAACTTATTAATAATAATTTAAAATTCACAGTCCAAAACCATAATTACTTTTTCACCAATGTAATACATGCAATATTGTAGTGAATTTATAACTTGTCTTCCAGAATGTTATTCCAATTATCTGAACTGTATGAGAGCTCTCATTTCACTGATGATGAAGATAATTATTTTTGAAACATTAGATATTTTAAAACTTAAGAGAAATGGCTTTTTTAAAAAATGCATTTCTTCTATTAAAAGTAAAACTCTTCCCCAAAAAATACCTATTAACCATTTGTTTTTCCTACTTTGTGAGTCAATGTTCCAATATTACTTTTGTACTGATGTCAATTTTTAACTTTTGTTTCTAAAAATTATTCTGCATAGGAAAAACATTCATTCACTGTCTTCCACAAGTATTATTTATTATTTTATGGTTTATCATTTCTTTCCCTAATACTTTTATTGAAATCCATAGTCTATTGAAATAAAGTATAATTATGCATTATTTAAATTTGAAACTAATAATGACAGTAGTACATTTTATATATATATGCTTGCTCTTTGGAAGAAAAGCTATGACCAACCTAGACAGCATGTTAAAAAGCAAAGACATTACTTTGCCAACAAAGGTCCATTTAGTCAAAGCTATGGCTTTTCCAGTAGTCATGTATGGATATGAGAGTTGAACCATAAAGAAAGCTGAACGCCGAAGAATTGATGCATTTGAACTGTGGTGTTGGAGAAGACTCTTGAGAGTCCCTTGGACTACAAGGTGATCCAACCAGTTCATCCCAAAGGAAATCAGTCCTGAGCATTCATTGGAAGGACTGGTGCTGAAGCTGAAACTCCAATAATTTGGCCACCTGATGCAAAGAACTGACTCATTTGAAAAGACCCTGATGCTGGGAATGATTGAAAATGGGAGGAGAAGGGGACAACAGAGGATAAGGTGGTTGGATGGCATCACCAACTCGATGGATATGAGTCTGAGTAAGCTCTGGGAGTTGGTGATGGACAGGGAAGCCTGGCGTGTGCTGCAGTACATGGGGTCGCAAAGAGTCGGACACGACTGAGTGACTGAACTAAACTGACATATTTTTATTAAAGAAAAAACTCACAAATATGCCCGAAATGAGTCTCTTGATGAATATTTATATCAGTGTTAATGTCCTCTGGGTTGCTGTCATGCTATGTATGGTCTGGATCATGATTACAGCTGAAATGACTTACACTTTTATAGTATCTGGAACTTATACAAATACAGTTCAGACATCAAGCTTTCTCTACTCACCGGCACCACAGAAACCACTTATGATCACATACTGGAACCATCAGGTATATGTTAAAATGTTTAAACGTAGCTCAGCTAATTTAAGCCCTAAGATGTGACTTACTTGTGAAGTCTATTTCTCTTTAGCTGTATTTATCAATGTAAGATTATTAGGAGAAAGGGTATGGACTTTTCCTCTGTTGACAGATGGTGGGGATAGTGAAATTCCTGTGATGCAATGAACTTTTTGACTTTGTGCTCAAAAAGTCTGTCTCTCAAAGGAGCCTTGCTTTGGCAGGTAGAGTGACTGCCAAAAGCTTCAAGGGGGAAAATATATTTCTTTGACATTATATCTGAATTATTGCCCTGAAGTCAGGCAGGGTACTTGTATGTGTGAGTACTGAAGTCTTTCAAATAGAAAGCAGGCCTCGGGTTTCAGAGACATAAATTAAGAATTATGAATTTTACTTTCTCATGAATTGCTAAAGACAAAACATTCTAATACAATTTTTAAAAAGTGAAACTATGGCATAAAAATACATTCAGAAAAGATATAATTGTCACACCAAAAATTAATGAAAGTGTCAAAGAACTAAGTCATAAGTCATATTTGGAACACAGCCAAGCTCTGGATGCAGAAAAACTAATAAATAAATTCTAAAGTGTTTCCTTGAGTCTCCTTTGAGTATTTACTCTTTTGTTATGTGTTAGTTTTGAAGACAGAAATGGTTAGTCTTCTATTCTAACCAAGCTTAATCTAAGAACAACCCTTTGCATCAATTCTTTCTCTAATAAATATTACAAATGAGTTTTGTATATATAGAACATTCTCAAAAATAAAATCTTCAAATTCAGTCACATATGTGTATTGAGCGCCTACTATGTTCTAAGGTCTCATTTAGACGTTAGAGTTAAAATAGACATGTATGATATATATATACATATATATATATATATATATATGTACACACAGACAATGAAAAGTAAAGTTTCTTGGATTGTTCCTGTGGTTGAGACTGGCTTTCTTTCGATTTGTAATTCCAAGTCATACTTGTCATTGCTTCCATCAGTTCAGATCAGTACCTCCAAATTTAAAAGCCCAAATAACCAGGTAATGAGTTACCTGTAATACTCACCTATAAGCTTTGTTAACCCATCCCACCATCTCTACAACTTCACAGAGACTTTAATATATATACAGCCTGATCTTAGCTGGACCACTACTGACATAAATGCCCTGACTAGGAAAAACTATGTGAACTTGGACAGTAAAATCTTGATAGATTGCTAATGGAAAGATTCTTCTCAATTATGATGAACAATAACAGTTTTAAACACTAGCATTATCATGCTTGTGTGTGTTAGTGGCTCAGTCGTGTCTGACTCTGCGACCTCACAGACTGCAGCCAACCAGGCTTCTCCATCCATGAGATTCTCCAGGCAAGAATACTGGAGCAGATTGCCATTCCCTTCTCCAGAGGATCTTCCTGACCCAGGAATCAACCCTGGTCTCCAGCATTGCAGGCAGATTCTTTACCATTTAGGCTACAAGGAAGTCCTCTTATCATGCTTAGTGGCAAAATTAAGTGGGCATTTTAATTATATTGGGACCCATGAACTATACAGTCCATGGAATTCTCCAGACCAGAATACTGGAGTAGGTAGCTGTTCCCTTCTCCGGGGGATCTTCCCAACTCAGGGCTCCAACTCAGGTCTCCCACATTGCATGCGGATTATTTACCAGCTGAGCCACCCAGGAAGCCCATTGGGAAACCAGATAAGATCAAATAGTGTCTCCACCTCTATTCAATAGTGTTTCAGAAGGTTTAGCTGAGGGAACAAAATAAAAAAAGAAATTTGAAGTATTACTGTGCTGACAATGTGATTATTATTTTTAGATGATATAAGATTAAACTGGTAAACCAAAGAGACTCATAAAGAGGCAAGTACTTTGTGTACAAAAAAAGTGAATGTATAAATAGCAATAATTTCCATATACCAAAAATATTCCATTTAAAAATGCAATAGAGGTATACCATACTTATATGTAAGACATATCTCTGATCAAGATAATTGCAATATATTTATTAAGTACCTTAAGAAGATATAGATAAGAAAAATTGCAAAGGACTTAAACAAATGAACAAATAATAGAAACAAAACAAAAACAGTCTGGTGAAGGTGTGAGGACATACACTTCTTACAGATCATTTTAGATTATTTACAGTATGAGAATATAGCTTGTCAACACAAAAAATTTAAAAATCACAATTATTCACTGGTAATACAGTTTTTCAGAATGTACTTTAAACAAAAAAAAATTAAGCATGTATGGAAGATCTCTATATGAAACATTAATTTTGCTACTGAGAACTACAAGCGGTAAAAAAAAGTCTAGAATCAAGAGACAGATTAAGCATATTACAGAGTTCTAGTATTACGAAGCTTGTTGCAACATTAGATCTCAGGTTGCTCTAAGATGCTTATTGCTGTGGAAATATGATCATGCATTTTACATGGAAAATTAACTATAAAACATGCACTGTGGGATTTCAGTTCTGGGATGATATATGAGGCAGACAGGAGAATATCTAATAGGCATTCCAAACAATGTAGCTGAGGAAGAAAAGGAGTTGATTCCTAATATCCATTCTTCTTTCTTCCTGCAGGCATTAAGATCCTGAATTTTAGCTGATCACAAGCTGCCTAGCTAAGGTCTGTATAATCCAGTCTCCCTAAGTAGTTGTAGTTCAGGGCATTGGTAAGTGTGTGGAAGTGATGTGGACAAATTCCAAGTCATTGCTTAAAAGAAAGGGAACATTCTTCCCTTTCCTCCTTCATCTTGCTTTCTGACATTTGGATGTAATCTTAAAACATCTTCAACCAGGTGGAGGGCATAAGATAATGTACATTCAAAAAAATTATGTATAGGGAAATGGAAAGGTAGAAGGAAAGTAGTACAAAAAACAGTCAAGAAAAATTAAAGATAGAAACAGAAGTCAGAAGTAGTGTGCAGAGAAGGAAAATGCCATTGCTTGGACATTTTAAAAATTAAGTGTGAAAACCAAAATGTTTTCCTCTTTGGAAAGCTGTGTGGAAAACCCCTCAGTTTTTCCACCTCACTCTACCGTGGCCCTCCCATCCACTGGTTCCACACTGCTAACACAATTTTAAACTAAGTGTGTGTTCTTTGTCTTGCATTTATTTTCTAGTTATTTTTCTTCTGTTTAACAGAGATATAGCTAAGGCTACCCTGGTAGCTCAGTTGGTAAAGAATCCGCCTTCAATGCTGGAGGCCTGGGTTCAATCCCTGGGTTGGGAAGATTTCCTGGAGAGGGGAATGAATACCCCCTGAATATTCTTGCCTGGCGAATTCCTCAGACAGAGGAGCCTGACGGGATACAGGCCATGGGTTGCAAAGAGCAACTAAGCACACACACACACACACACACAACAAAGCTAAATTCCGATAGCCAGACAGTTCTTTCAGGTTTTGCAGCCATAAGAACAAAACTATTCCTTGTATTTGCTGCCATCTGCTGGCTTTGTTTGTGCTAGCATACTCAGTACTTGTGCTTGCTTATTCCTGCACTTGAGGTAGTCCAGGCTCTGTGAGTTTCTTTATGCTATTTGTTGTTGTTCAACAGCTAAGTCATGTCTGACTCTTTGCGATCCCATGGACTGCAGCACTCCAGACTTCCCTGTCCTTCACTGTCTCCCAGAGTTTGGTGAAACTCAAGTCCATTGAGTCCGTGATACCATTCAACCATCTCATCTTCCGTTATTGCCTTCTTTTTCTGCCCTCAATCTTTCCCAGCATGAGGGTTTTTCCAGTGAGTCAGTTCTTTACATCAGGTGACCAGTTCTTTACATCAGGTGACCAGTTCTTTACATCAGGTGACCAGTTCTTTACTTCAGCTTCAGCATCAGTCCTTTCAATGAATATTTGAGGTTGACTTCCTTTAAGATTGACTGGTTTGAGCTCCTTGCTGTCGAAGGAACTGTTAAGAGTCTTCTCCATCACCACAGTTTGAAAGCATCTATTCTTCAGCATTCAGCTTTCTTTATGGTCCAACTCTTCACATCCATACATGACTATCGGTAAAACCATAGCTTTGACTAGATGGACTTTGGTCAGCAAAGTGATATCTCTGCTTTTTAATATACTATCTAGGTTTGTCATAGCTTTTCTTCCAAGGAGCATCTTTTAATTTTATGGCTGAAGTCACCATCCACAGTGATTTTGGAGCCCAAGAAAATAAAACTTGCCACTGTTTCCACTGTTTCCCAATCTATTTACCATGAAGCAATGGGACAGGATGCCTTGATTTTAGTTTTTTGAATGTTGACTTTTAAGCCAGCTTTTCACTCTCCTCTTTCACCTTCATCAAGAAGCTCTTTAGTTCCTCCTCACTTCCTGCCATTAGAGTGGTATCATCTGCATATCTGAGGTTGTTAATATTTCTCCCAGCAATCTTAATTCTATTTGTGATTTCATCCAGTCCAGAATTTTGCATGAGGTACTCCGCATATAAGTTAAATAAACAGGGTGACAATATATAGCCTTGACGTACTCTTTTCCCAATTTTGAACCAGTCCATTGTTTCATGTCAAGTTTTAACTGTTGCTTCTTGACCTCCTCTGGTTTCTCAGGAGGCAGATAAGGTGTTCTGGTATGCCCATCTGTTTCCGAATTTTCTACAGTTTGTTGTGATCAACACAGACAAAGGCTTTAGCATAGTCAGTGAAGCAGAACCAGATATTTCTTTCTGGAATTCTCTTGCTTTCCCTATGATCCAAAGGATTTTGGCAATCTCTAGTTCTTCTCTTTTCTATTTACCTGTCTTTCATTCTTGATTAAGTAATTTCAAAAAGTCAAAGAGTTTCTTAACCCTGGTTTCCTCATCCATAAAGTAGGAATTATAATAAAGCTTGCTTTACAGTTTTGTTTATCAGCCACTAAGATAATGCTTTGCAAAATTCCAAACAAATAGCTGTTTTTAGAATGTCAGGGTATCTTGACTCTGATACCAAGCACAGTCACTTAGGTATTATCAATAAATTACCAACAACAATTCAACATAGCTCTAAAGTTTCACCTGTTTGGAAACTTGGAAATAATATTTCCAAGTTATAAAACATTCAGAACATGAAAAAGGAAGCACTGAATGCTATCACAGAACCATTCAACTTTACGTGTAAATCTGGATCTCATATAGAAACAGATCAATTCAATTTCAGGGCTCTGGTCTGCTTTTAATAAATGTCCACCTTACTAGGGAGTGGCTATGACACATTATCAAATATTATCAATATATGCCAGGGATACAATTCCTTCATTTTTTAATATTAATAAAATAGAAAACAAGTCACAGCTTTGTTTAAGCTGCTGATGAAACTAGCTTTAAACATACTACGTAAGTTAGAAAGAAGTTGAAGGAATCTAGAGCATAAAGCAAAACTGTGAAAGACCTTTGGGGAACAGAAAGTTGGTAGGTTATTTATGAGGGAAGAAACTGGGGACCTGAGGTGGAGCAGGGCCAAAAGCCAAATGAGACAACATACTGTGGAAGCGCTTTCTGGGGTGTTCCACTCTTTTCTTCATCAACGTCAAGAAAGAGAACATTACAGTGTAAACTAACGTAGTCCAGCTGGGGTAGAAGATGGATTTCTTGCAGTGATCCTGTCCCACCCCAGGAGTCACACAATGTCAGCCTAAGGAAAGAGCACTTTGAAAATAGAAGTGGACGTATTTGATGGTCTTTGATGGGAAAGGTCACTTAAAATGAGTTGAGACTTGATGGGAATGCCAGATATTTTTGGCCCTAAAGCATTAGCCCAAAGCCACTTTTAAACTCACTCTGACAGGCCTAGCATAGAACTGTGGCAGCCAGGTTTACAATAAAGACAAGGTATGCCATTTGCAGCAACAGGGATAGACCTAGAGATTGTCATCCTGAGTGAAACAAGTCAGATCGAAAAGGAGAACTATGTTTTACTATCACTTACATGCAGTCTTGAAAAGTGATATAAATGACTTTATTTATAAAACAGAAACAGACTCATAGACTTAGAGAACAAGCTTATGGTTACCAAGGTGAAAGGGTTGGGAGGAGGGATAGGGAGTCTGGAATTGACATCTATACACTGCTCTGTCTAAAATGGATAATCATCAAGGACCTGCTGTAAATCACAAGGAACTCTGCTGAATATAATGTAACAACCAAAATGGGAAAAGAATTTGAAAAAGAATAGATTCATGGATATGTATAACTGAATCATTTTGCTGTACACTTGAAACTAACACAATATTGCTAATCAATTATACTCCAACGTAAAATAAAAGTTAAAAAATAAAAAAAAAACAATGAAAAACCCCCAATAAAGATAAGATAACTGACACCCAAAAGCAATAAGAAATCATAAGGGAAAATGACAAGACTAAGGTCTATGAAAGAAACAAGAGAATGAATAACTTTTCAGAAAAAATAAGCTTACAAATTTTGAACTTAAAAGGCACAGCATATAATTCTTTTAGATAGGATATAAAATTGGTAGCAGACATGTAAGTATAATAAAAAAAATTTACAATATACATATGAAGAATATAAAATAGGAAATAAAGAACTAAAAATAGAATTAAAAAATTAGTAACTGGAGGCTGAGATCATGTAATATTTTATAGAAAACACACAAAAATATTAAAAATTTGGCAAAATAAAAGTCTAGAGATATGAAATATAAAAATAGAAGAGCCATCATCCATAGAATGCATATATCAGACAGAGAAAAGAATGTAGAAAAGAATATTTGAAACAATATATGTCTTCTGTTTAAAAGAAGATTAAAAATGCAACTATAACCTTAAAGGTAAAAGCCGACTCATATATATATTGCTATAATATTTGAGATCATCCAATACAGAAAACATTCTAAAGGCTTCCAGAGAGGAAAATACAGATAGCCTACAAAGTAAAAGTATCATATTAAAATCATATTTCTCAACAACTGCCTTGCACACCAGAAAGTAATAGAATAACATTATTTATGAGTTGATGGAAGATAAATCTGAACATAAATTTTTTCATCAAGTAAATCTATAATCTAAATGTGAGGGAAAAATATTATCCTCAGGCATATGAGATTGCATAAAATTTAATATGCAAACTTTTATTTGAAAACACTTTTGGAGGAAGTACTCAAAAATAGAAATGGACTCAGGAAGAAACAAAATTTAGAAGACAAAATTGGATAAGTGAGTTAAAAAAAGCTTTAAAGTGGTCTAAATAATTAATATCCCCAAATTAAGAAAGGGCAGAAAAATATACTTGGTGAGGTCATCTACTTATCAGAAGGAAGGAAGAAATGAATATTGTCCTTAAGAGATGGGAAGAAATACACATAAGTATACATAAAATTAAATATGTGTATGAGTCACCAAGACTAAAGATCAAATGAACAAACTTTTAAATCGGAAGAGAAAGAATATTTCAATTATTTAATGCTGTTAAGAGTGAAGAAAGAACACAAAGTAACTAGAATCAGAAATAAATATAATACATAAAAACTAGGAAACACAAAAGCAGAAGTCCTAATTTAACTGTAAATATAAAAAATGTAAAAGGATTAGACTGCAAATTTAAAAGATAAAGCCTCTCTGTATAAACCAAATACAGGTCAGCCATGATAACAATCTAAATATTAGGAAAAAGTATAATTTGAGGTGATAAATAGCAAAGAGAAAACGAGAGGAATACCATACTGGCTAAAAGAATAATTAAAAAGAGATTATCAAAAAATCTGAATGTTTTCATGTCATTGTATGGCAGAACCAACACAATAAAGTAAAGAAAAAAAATCTGAATGTATACAAATTTAAAAATAAAATCATAAATAAATAAATATGTTAGAATTCAGAAAATTTAATATTCCAATACTTAGAAGCTGATGTATCAAAAAGATGTAAATTAATCAAACTGTTTAGAATATAAAAGCAAGATATAACATTTTCAAAAAATGAATCTGTTCAGAATCACAATATATACCACATATTGTCTCTCTCTAAATGTATATATATGTATGTATATTACCATAATGCAGTAATATTAGAATCCAATAACTATAAAAACTAATGTATTATAGCTAAACAATTCCATATATTAAAAAACTATGTTAAAAATTATTTTTACTATTTTTTATTTTTATTGAGTGATGATTGGTTTACAATATTCATTTGATATCTGTCATACATTAACATGAATTAACCATAGGTGTACATATGTCCCTTCCCTCTTGAATCTCCCTCCCACCTTTTTCATTGAAGAAGAAGATAATAAAATATTGAATAAAATGTAGTAATTTAAATTAAAAGTATGGCATATAGCTAAGGTTTTCAGAAGAATATTAGTGAAACTGCACAGTGAGTAGAAAAGTAAATGCAAAAAAGTAGGAAAGACAAAAATAATAAGAAATGATTAATAAGGGTAAAAGTAGAAAATTAAGATTTATTTTGAATCTTTGCTATATAAACTAAGGAGAAGAATAGATTGCCTAGTAAGGCATAATTTTATTAATCAACTTTAAAAGTACATAATAATGTATAGAGCACATAATATGACAGTTCGTATTTGTCATAATATGACAGTTCATTTGTGTAGATTTTATCTCTGAGGAAGTTAAGACATCAGAAAATCTGTTTATGTAAATTATACTTTTGGTGGAAAAAGGAGGAAATGGTACAATCATTTCATTGAGGCAAGAAAAGCATTTGATAAGATTCAATCCTAGTCTCTGATAGAAAATTTCAAAATACAAGAATTAAAAGGGAATCTTCTTATTTTGAAAAAGAAACAACCTACCCTGATGATAATGAGTTCAGTCATTCAGTTGTGTCTAACTCTGTGTGACCCCATGGACCGCAGCATGCCAGGCTTCCCTGTCCATCACCAACTCCCAGAGCCTAGTCAAACTCATGTCCATTGAATCGGTTATGGCATCCAAACACCTCATCCACTGTTGTCCCCTTCTCCTCCTGCCTTCAATCTTTCCCAGCATCAGGGTCTTTTCAAATGAGTCAGTTCTTCACATCAGGTGGCCAAATATTGGAGTTTTAGTTTCAGCATCAGTCTTTCCAATGAATATTTGGGACTGATTTCCTTTAGGACTGACTGGTTGGCTCTCCTCAAGAGTCTTCTCCAACACCACATTTCAAAAGCATCAATTCTTCAGTGCTCAGCTTTTTTTATAGTCCAACTCTCACATCCATACATGACTACTGGAAAAACCATAGCTTTGATTAGATGGACCTTTGTTGACAAAGTAATGTCTCTGCTTTTTAATATGCTGTCTAGGTTGGTCATAACTTTTCTTCCAAGGAGTAAGCGTCTTTTAATTTCATGCCTGCAGTCACCATCTACAGTGACCTTGGAGCCCAAAAAAATAAATTCTGTCACTACTGTTTCTCCATCTATTTGCCATGAAAGGATGGGACCAGATGCCATGATCTGAGTTTTCTGAATGTTGAGTTTTAAGCCAACTCTTTCACTCTCCTCTTTCACTTTCATCAAGAGGCTCTTCAGTTTTTAATGATAATAGCAAACCTTTTAATGCATTACCTTAGGATGAGATATCAACAACTTCCGATATGCAGATGATAGCACTCTAATGGCAGAAAGTGAAGAGGAACTAAAGAGACTCTTGATGGGGGTAAAAGAGGCTTAAAAATGTTGGCTTAAAACTCAGCATTCAAAACACTAAGATCATGGCTTCAAGTCCCATCATTTCATGGCAAATAGATGGATAAAAAGTGAAAACAGTAGCATAATTTATTTTCTTGGGCTCCAAAATCATTGCAGATAGTGACTGTAGCCACAAAATTAAGAGGCTTGCTCATTAATTTCAAAGCTATAGTTTTTCCAGTAGTCATGTACAGATGTGAGAATTGGGCCTTAAAGAAGGCTGAGAGCCAAAGAATTGATGCTTTCAAATTGTGGTGCTGGAGAAGACTCTTGAGAGACCTTTGGACAGCAAGGAGAGCAAACCAGTCAATCCTAAAGGAAATCAAACCTGAATATTCAATGGAAGGACTGATGCTAAAGCTGAAAATCCAATATTTGGCCACCTGATGTGAAGAACTGACTCATTGGTAAAGACCCTGACGCAATGAAAGATTGAAGGTAGGAAGAGAAAGGGATGACAGAAGATGAAATGGCTGGATGGCATCGCCAACTCAATGGACATGAGTTGACCAAATTTGGGGAGACAGTGAAGAACGGGGAAGCTTGATGTGCTGCAGTGCATGGAGTTGCAGGGTCAGGTACAACCTGGCAACTGAACAAAAACAACAGGATGAGATATAGGGAATTTCCAGTATCATGATGTACAGTGGGGAATTGAAAATGATTTATATATCTATTATTATGGGAAATACTAGTAGAACTTCTTTTCTTTGTGAGGGATGGAATACTATAAAGTGTTCTAAAATAAGCAAAATTTATATAGCACCATGATTAGATTTTTAAAAGAGTAATAAGTTTAAAGTAAGAAAGTCTATTAATGTTAATTTTTTAAAACTTGCAAGTATCAGCATATACTTTTCAACAATGTATGCATAACTTAAAATGTATTTTAAATATTCTAGATTTGGTGTGTATAGAGTCAGACTCCACTCAAGAAAATGGAATCCATGCCAGGTAGTTTAATATAGAGAAACAAGGAAGAAAATCACCTGCATTTTCCCCTTCTCTCCTTTCTCGTGCTTTCCATTGACCCAGCCTAACATAACACCAGAGGATAAGGGAGTCTGGACATGTATTTTGCAGGGGGTCTGTTCCTTGTTTAAAATTCAGGCCAAGGGAAGGCAGGGGGAATGCAGACTTGTTGGATCTGAGGGTCATTGGGTAATGACTAGCCCAAGATCTTTACAGGAAAGGGAAATAGGCAGATAGGAGATATTGGATGAAATAATAATAATAATAAAATGACTGAAAAGTTTGCAAACCAATGCTTCCAGTGTACCATGAGCCAAGCAATTTTGTGTATCTGAGATAAGTTATAATGAAACAGTAAAATTATTAAGCACAAAAACAATATTAATGAAATGAAAACTTTTTAAACTAGTCAATCTGCTGTAATGCTTACTTATTTTGAATTTGATCTGGAGAGGGATCACAGAGCAATTGCTCTGCATTCTCATAAACAGTATGTCTGCAATACCATCTCACATCTGTTAGCTAAAGACTATACCCAAGCTGGGTGTAAAGTAGCAATGATTTAGATAAGACAATAAACTTGATGTTTTGAAATGATTAATCATTTCTCTAAGTAAAGAAATGTTCAGAGATTTCTTTCAGAACAGAAATCTCTCAGAACACAGATTATTCAACCAGTTAAAGAGAGAAAAAGTGAAAGTCAGTCGTGTCTGACTCCTTGCTACCCCATGGACTATAGCCTACCAGGCTCCTCAGTCCATGGAATTTTCCAGGCAAGAGTAGTGGAGTAGGTTGCCATTTCCTTCTCCAGGGATCTCCCTGAGCCAGGGATTGAACGCGGGTCTCTGGCATTGCGGGCAAACGCTTTACCGTCTGTGCGAGAATGATAAAGACAAACATATCCAGTACACAGCACATATTAGGCCCTCCTTGGCATGTGCTGACTAATTTAATCATCTCTGCAACACTCTGAGGGAAGTTCTAAGTAGTAGCCTCATTTAACACATGAGGAAACTGATGGTAAGGATAGTTTTAACTGTAACCATATCACACTGCTAGGAATGACAGAAACAGAATTTTAACTCACTCACCCTGGAGCTAAATGAGTTAGAAAGATAAGAAACTGATCAATTGATAGCTGGCTTTTACCTTCTAAACTCTACCTCATCTTCTTTCTAAGTAAACATGCTTGCTCACATACTAGAGGATCTAAGAAATATTCTTGCCTTTTGGCTTAGAGAGGAGTCAGGACAGATAGTCCACTTCAGTTCAGTTTCTCAGTCGTGTCCGACTCTTTGCGACCCCATGAACCACAGCACCCCAGGCCTCCCTATCCATCAACAATTCCTGGAGTTTACCCAAATTCATGTCCATTGAGTCAGTGATGCCATCCAACCATCTCATCCTCTGTCGTCCCCTTCTCCTCCTGCCCTCAGTCTTTCCCAGCATCAGGGTCTTTTCAAATGAGTCAGCTCTTCGCATCAGGTGCCCAAAGTATTGGAGTTTCAGTTTCAACACAAGTCCTTCCAATGAACACCCAGGACTGATCTCCTTTAGGATGGACTTGTTGGGATCTCCTTGCAGTCCAAGGAACTCACAAGAGACTTCTCCAACACCACACTTCAAAAGCATCAATTCTTCGGCGCTCAGGTTTCTTTATAGTCCAACTCTCACATCCATACATGACCACTGGAAAAACCATAGCCTTGACTTGACAGATCTTTGTTGACAAAGTAATGTCTCTGCTTTCTAATATGCTGTCTAGATTGGTCATAACTTTCCTTGCAAAGAGTAAGCGTCTTTTAATTTCATGGCTGCAGTCACCATCTGCGGTGATTTCGGAGAACAGAAAAATAAAGTCAGCCACTGTTTCCACTGTATCCCCATCTATTTGCCATGAAGTGATGGGACCAGATGTCATGATCTTTGTTTTCGGAATGTTGAGCTTTAAGCCAACTTATTCACTTCACTCTTTCACTTTCATCAAAAGGCTCTCTAGTTGTTCTTCACTTTCTGCCATAAGAGTGGTGTCATCTGCATATCTGAGGTTATTGTTATTTCTCCTGGCAATCTTGATTCAGCTTGTGCTTCTTCTAGCCCAGCGTTTCTCACGATGTACTCTGCATATAAGTTAAATAAGCAGGGTGACAATATACAGCCTTGCCATACTCCTTTTCCTATTTGGAACCAGTCTGTTGTTCCATGTCCGGTTCTAACTGTTGCTTCCTGACCTGCAGGAAGAGGCAAGTCAGGTGGTCTGGTATTCCCATCTCTTGAAGAATTTTCCACAGTTTATTGTGATCCACACAGTCAAAGGTTTTGACATAGTCAATAAAGAAGAAATAGATGCTTTTCTGGAACTCTCTTGCTTTCTTGATGATCCAGAAGACATTGGCAATTTGAGCTATGGTTCCTCTGCCTTTTCTAAAACCAGCTTGAACATCTGGAAGTTTACAGTTCATGTATTGCTGAAGCCTGACTTGGAGAATTTTGAGCGTTACTTTACTAGCACGTGAGTTGAGTGCAATTGTGTGGTAGTTTGAGCATCCTTTGGCATTGCCTTTCTTTGGAATTGGAATGAATACTGACCTTTTCCAGTCCTGTGGCCATGGCTGAGTTTTCCAAATTTGCTGACATAGTTAGTGCAGCACTTTCACAGTATCATCTTTTAGGATTTGAAATAGTTCAACTGGAATTCCATCACCTCCACTAGCTTTGTTCATAGTGATGCTTCCTAAGGCCCACTTGACTTCACATTCCAGGATGTCTGGCTCTGGGTGAGTGATCACACCATCATGATTATCTGGATCATGATGATCTTTTTGTACAGTTCTTTTGTGTATTTTTGCCACCTCTTCTTAATATCTTCTGCTTCTGTTAAGTCCCTACTATTTCTGTCCTTTATTGAGCCAATCTTTGCATGAAATGTTCCCTTGATATCTCTAATTTTCTTGAGGAAATCTCTAGTCTTTCCCATTCTATTCTTTTCCTCTATTTCTTTGCATTGATGGCTGAGGAAGGCTTTCTTCTCTCACCTTGTTATTCTTTGGAACTCTGCATTCAAATGGATCTATCTTTCCTTTTCTCCTTTGCTTTTGGCTCTCTTCTTTTCACAGCTATTTGTAAGGCCTCCTCAGACAGCCATTTTGCTTTTTTGCATTTCTTTTTCTTGGGAATGGTCTTGATTCCTGTCTGCTGTACTATGTCATGAACCTCCATCCATAGTTCATCAGACACTCAGTCTATCAGATCTGGTCCCTTAAATCTACTTTTCACTTCCACTGTATAATCATAAGGGATTTGATTTAGGTCATACCTGATTGGTCTAGTGGTTTTCCCCACTTTCTTCAATCTAAGTCTGAATTTGGCAATAAGGAGTTCATGATCTGAGCCACAGTCAGCTCCTGGTCTTGTTTTTGCTGACTGTATAGAGTGTCTCCATCTTTGGCTGCAAAGAATATAATCAATCTGATTTCAGTGTTGGTCATCTGGTGATGTCCATGTGTGGAGTCTTCTCTTGTGTTGTTGGAAGAGAGTGTTTGCTATGACCAGTGCATTCTCTTGGCAGAACTCTATTAGCCTTTGCCCTGCTTCATTCTGTACTCCAAGGCCAAATTTGCCTGTTACTCCAGGTATTTCTTGACTTCCTACTTTTGCATTCCAGTCCCCTATAATGAAAAGAACATCTTTTTTGGGTGTTAGTTCTAGAAGGTGTTATAGGTCTTCATAGAGCCATTCAACTTCAGCTTCTTCAGCATTGCTGGTCAGGGCATAGACTTGGATTGCTACGATATTGAATGGTTTGCCTTGGAAATGAACAGAGATCATTCTTTACATTTTTGAGATTGCATCTAAGTACTGCATTTCAGACTCTGTTTACTATGATGACTACTCCATTTCTTCTAAGGGATTCCTGCCCACAGTAGTAGATATAATGCTCATCTGAGTTAAATTCACCCATTCCTGTCCATCTTAGTTGACTGATTCCTAGAATGTTGACATTCACTCTTGCCATCTCCTTTTTGACCACTTCCAATTTGCCTTGATTCATGGACCTGACATTCCAGGTTCCTATGCAATATTGCTCTTTACAGCATCAGACCTTGCTTCTATCACCATCACATCCACAACTGGGTTTTTTTGCTTTGGCTCCATCCCTTCTTTCTTTCTGGAGTTATTTCTCCACTAATCTCCAGTAGCATATTGGGCACCTACCGACCTGGGGAGTTCATCTTTTAGTGTCCTATCTTTTTGCCTTTTCATACTGTTCATGGTGTTCTCAAGGCAAGAATACTGAAGTGGTTTGCCATTCCCTTCTCCAGTGGATCACACTCTGTCAGACCTCTCCACCATGACCCATTCATCTTGGGTGGCCCCATACAGCATGGCTTAGTTTCTCTGAGTTAGACAAGGCTGTAATCCATGTGATTAGATTGGCTAGTTTCCTGTGATTGTGGTTTCAGTCTGTCTGCCCTCTGATGCCCTCTCTCAGTGCCTACCATCTTACTTGAGTTTCTCTTACCTTGGATGTGGGGTATCTCTTCATGGCTGCTCCAGCAAAGTGGAGCCACTGCTCCTTACCTGGACGTGGGGTGTCTCCTCTCGGCATCCACTCCTGATCTTGAACATGGGGTATGTCCTCTCCACTGCTTCTGTGCCATGCAGCCGCCACTCCTGCAGGACAGGTAAGCAGAGTCTTATTTCTGTTAGTCTTTATCCTGACTCCTGTGTGACTTCCCAAAGGCAGGGATGTTACAAACACAGTAGAAGGCTGCCTACCACATTCTGCAGAGATAATGGGGTTCAAGGCAAATCAAAGAAACAATCAAAAGAACACAAGTTGCTTACTTCATGACCATGTATACTTTATTTCTTTCACTGAAAACATTACATTCCACCTATCTTCATAGCATGAGACTCCACTATAACCTTGTATCTATGAGGTAGCCTACTCTTCTAAAATACGTTGGAGCTTGGCACCAATTTCTCCTCTTGTCTGAATGAAATGAGGTATGTAATCAAGCTTTCAAAATATAAAAAGTTCCATTATTCTATCTCTATCTAAATGAGAAAACAGTGGCTTAGTAAGGTTAAAGGCAATTTTGGAAAAAAAAAAAAAAAGAGCTATCCAACCTTCTGGCCTTTGTCAATGAGTACATGGTTGTCTACATTCATTACACATGGAATTTGTTTTAAAAAATTATATTCATATTGATATAAATGTGATAAATGTGTTCTCTTGATTAACTTGCTCAGTGATTACAAGCTGAGCTTCCAGTAATTCTGAAACTTACTTGCTTCTGTTTTGGATTATTTTGAATAGGAAGGAAACAGCCATGTGGGCAAAGAATCATTCTGAAAAGAAACAGAATTAATGCCATCAGTTATCCATCAACTTTTCAGGAAAAAATCTGTGTAGTCCTTTGTTACTTCAGGATCTGTTCCTCTTGTTAAATGACTAATTCAGTCTTTGAATTTCTTGAGGAAAATAAAATTTGAATGTTAAGAACAAGACCACTGATTAGGAAAGGGTGAGACCAAGATGAAGAATTCTTAATCCTCTGAAACAAATCTTTATAAAGTCAAAAAGTCATGGAAGGATTGTGCTGTTAGGGGGCAATTTAAGTTGTCAACATGATGCAAAATAGAAAAAATGTGGTGATGACCTCAAGTCCCCTTGTCTGTCAATGGCATGCATCACAATGGAAATGGCAGGTGTTACATTTACATAAAGACAGTGAGATCAAGCCTCTCTCGTGGGCACCCAGAGAATCAGGAGGCTACTCAACTGCACACACACCCCTGAAGAAGGAAGACAGCTTAAGGTCTAGGATTAAATATGAAGGGAGTAAAGAAGTGGTTGGGTCGTCATTAACAGTCATAATTCCACTTTTTAATCTTAAAAAGTGCTTTCTTCCCCCATGTCCTTCCAAATATGATTTGTTATAAGTCAATTCATGTTTACTTTACTTAATCAATATATTAATAAATTAGTACAGTATTTTTATACACACACAAGAAAAAGAGCTAAAAGCTCAACAAAGAAGCAGGCATAAGTTTCATGGAGAGGTAGGTTCCAGTGAATTTTGTTTTTCACACCTGGGACTTCTTTTACTTTCATCTGCTCCATCTGCTGTGCTGAGAGTGCTAACAAGTACATCACTGCAGACTTCTCAGCATCTTTTTTCCTTGCTAAGACACCATAACTTCAAAGTTTTAATACTTGCCCATATAATAATATATTTAATAAATATGTTATACATGATCATTATTGAGAAGTTGTTAAATCTCATGAAGTTACAAAACTTCTTTTCATAATCCAATTATCCATAAATAGCTACATTTAACATTAGATAAAAATACTCTGGAGGAGTAAATGGCTATCCACTCATATTTTTGCTGAGAAAATCCCATGGACAGAGGAACCTGGCAGGCTACAGTCCATAGTGTCACAAAGAGTCAGACATGACTGAGTGACTGAACATACACAGATGCACACATGTTTCTCAAGGCTATACCTACACATACATAGATATATCTATAAATTGGGTTCTGACTCTATACTAGATTCAGACTAGAATGACTAGACTACTAGAATGACAGACTAGAATGACTCTACATTCTTTATTTCATATTATACTGCAAATATTTTCATTAACTATTCTTGAAAACACCCTTATATCTATTACTTAACATATTGTTATGTGGATGTGCCACAATCTATTTAAATATTACCCCCAAACTGGACACATTCATTTTTTTCTGAAGTCCTTTATATCTACCTTGCAATTTTGAAATGCAAAGGCTTTTTCTCTAGCACATATGTATTTGTCTAATGTGAGTGAGATGCTTTCCAATTTTTTCCTCTTTTTTTCTTGGTGTGTAATTGCTTCACAAGGTTCTGTTAGTTTCCGCTGTACAAAAAGTGAATCAGGTACATGCCTTCATGCTTAGTTATGTCTGACTGTGATCCCATTGACTGTAGCCCACCAGCCTCTTCTGTCCATGGAATTTTCCAGGTAAGAATACTGGAGTGGAATACTATTTTCTCTTCCACGAATCAGCTATATGTATACACATTCCCCCTCCCTCGAGAGCCTTCCTCCTCCCATCCCACCCCTCTAGGCCATCACAGAGCACCAAGCTGAGCTCCCTGTGCTATACAATAGCTTTCCACCAGCTCTGTATTTTGCATATGGCAGTGTATATATGTCAATGCTACTCTCCCAATTCAACCCAACTTCCTGTTCCCATGCTGTGTCCATATGTCCATTCCCTACATCTGCATCTATATTACTGCCCCACAAATAGGTCAATCTCTACCATTTTTCTAGATTTCATATGTAAGTGTTAATATATAATGTTTCTTTTGCTTCCTGAAAAACTTCACTCCACACGAGACTCTAGGTCCATCCACTTCACTACAAATGACCCAATTTTCTTTCTTTGTATGGCTGAGTAATATTCCATTGTATATATGCACCACATCTTTATCCATTCATATGTCAATGAACATTTAGGTTGCCTCAGTGACCTGGATATTGTAAATAGTGCTGCAATTAACACTGAGATACATGTGTCTTTTCAAATGATGGTTTTCTAAGACTTAGTCTATTTTTTTTCCAGGTTCTCCAGTTTATTGGCTTATGGTTGCTCATAGTCATCTTTTATGATCTTTTGTGTTTCTACAGGGTCTGTTATAACTTTTTTCATTTCTATTTTTCTGATTTCCATCTTCTCCCTTTTTCTCTTGAGGAATCTGGCTGATAGTTTATCAATTTCAATTATCTTCTCAAAGAACCAGATTTCATTGCATGGATCCCAGCTATTGTTTTCTTCATTTCTTTTTCATTTATTTCTGTTCCATTTAATTCTGTTCTAGTTACTATGATTTCTTTCCTTCTACTAAGTTATTTTTTCCCCTTCTTTCTCTAATTGGTTCAAGTGTAATGTTTAGTTGAGTGAGAGTTTTCTTATTTAATGAGGTAGGGTTGTATTACTATAAACTTAGAATGGTTTTTGTTGCATTCCATAGGTTTAGGGTCATTATGTTTTCATCGTCACTTTTTCTAGGTAGTTTCTAGTGACCTCTTAGTTATTTAGTAGTACATTGTTTAGCCTCCGTATGTCTGTTTTTTCCAGTTTTATTCCTACAATTGCTATCTAATGTCATAACATTGTGTGGCCCTAACAGGTGCTTGATGTGATTTCAATTTTCTTAAATTTATTGAGGCTTAATTTGTGACCAAAGGTGTGATGTATTCTTGAGAATGCTCCATGTACACTTAAGAAAGTGTATTCTACTGCTTTCAGAAGGCATGTCTTATAAATATCAATTAGGACTATTTGATCTAATGTGCCATTTAAGGTTTGTGTTTCTTTTTTGACTTTCTGTCTGGAAGATCTATCCATTAATGTATGTGGGATCTTAAGGTCCATTATTATTAATGTGCTACTGCGAATTTCCCTTTGTATGCCTGTTAGCATCTGCCTTATGTATTGAGCTGCTTGTATGTTGGGTGCATAAATATTTTCAACTGTTATGTCTTCTTTTTGTATTGATCTCTTGATCATTATATAGTGTCCTTCCTTGTCTTTTGCAATAGTCTTTGTTTTAAACTGTATTTCATGTGATATGAGTATTTCTACTCCAACTTTCTTTTAATTTATATTTGCATGTAATATCTTTTTCCAACTCCTCACTTTCAATCTGTATGTAGTAAGCATATATACAAGTCTTATTTTTGTAACCATTCGGCCAGTCTGTCTTTTGGTTGGGGCATTTAATCCATTTACTTTTAAGATAGTTATCTAGATGTATGTTCCTATCACCATTTTCTTAATTGAGATTGTCCTTGTAGGTCTTTTCTGTCTCTTGTGTTTCCTGCCAGGAGAAGATCCTTCAGCATTTGTTGTAAAGTTGGTTTAGTGATGCTGAATTTTCTTAACTTTTGCTTATCTGTAAAGCTTTTGATTTCCTTCATCAAATCTAAATGAGATTCTTGCTGGGGAGTGTAATATTTGTAGGTTGTAGGTTTTCCCTTTCATCAGTTTAAGTATATCCTGCAACTCCCTTCTGGCCTATGGAGTTTCTGCCAAAAGATCAGCTGTTAACCTTTGGGGGATTCCGTTGTATGCTATTTGTTGCTTATCTCTTGCTGTTTTTGTTAGTTTGATTAATATGTATCTTGGCATTTTTCTTTTTTGAATTTACCCTGTATAAGTTTCTCTGTGCTTCCTGGACTTGACTGACTACTTCCTTTCCCATGTTAGGGAAATTTAACTATAATGTCTTCGTATTTTATCACAGAAACTTTCTCTTCTTCTTCTGTGACCCCTATAATTCAAATGTTGGTGCATTTAATATTGTCCAAAAGGTCTCTGAGACTGTCCTCATTTCTTTTTTATTTATTCTGCTCTACTTTGGTTATTTCCACTATTCTTTCCTCCAACTCATTTACCTGTTCTTCTTCCGCAGTTATTCTGCAATTGATTCCTTCCAGTATATTTTTCATATCAATTATTGTGATATTCATCACTGATTGTCTTTGAATTCTTCTAAGTTGTTGTTAAACTTTTCTTGTATCTTCTCAATCGGTGCCATCATTCTATTTCTGAGACTTTGGATCATCTTTACTATCATTACTCTGAATTATTTTTCAGGTAGATTGCCTTTTCCCTCTTCATTTATTTGGCCATGTGGATTTTTAACTTGATCCTTCATCTGATACATATTTTTTCTGTCTTCTCATTTTGTTTAACTGTGTTTGTGGTCTTGTTTCCACAGATTGTAAGATTGTAGTTCCGCTTGATTCTGCTCTCTGCCCCTGGTGGGTGAGACTGGTCCAGTGGCTTGTATAGGCTTCCTGGGAGGAGGGATTGGTATTAGTTTTCTGGTGGGTGGAGCTGAGTTTTTTTCCTTCTGATGGGCAGGGCTGTGCCAGCTGATGTGTATTGGCATGTCTGTGAGCTTAGTATGACTTTAGATAGCCTGTCTACTGATGAGTACTTATGCATTCCTGTCTTGTTTGTTGTTTGGTGTGAGGTGTCCAGCACTGGGGCTTGCAGGTAGCTGGATTGAACTGGGTCTTGAATTTGAAGTAGAGGCCTCCATGAGAGCACTCATAAATTAGTATTCCTCTGGGCTGGGACTTCCAGCTTCTTGAACACTTTGCTCCCACCCCATGAGCTTCAGGCCAAACTTCTGTGTGGGGAACCAACACCATGAAAGCCTCTAGGCATGGCAATAAAGATGATTTTTTTTTAAGTTAAACAAATTATGGAATTAATTTTTCTAATTCTGTGGAAAATGCCATTGGTAATTTTATAGGGTTTGCATTGAATCTATAGATTCCATTGAGAAGTATATTCATTTTCACAATATTAATTCTTCCAATCTTAGAACATGGTATATCTCTCCATCTGTTTGTGTCATCTTTTATTTCTTTCATCATTGTCTTATAGTTTTCTCCATACAGGTATTTTTTCTATTTAGGTAAATTTATTCCTAAACATTAATATAGCTATATATAATATATAGCAAAAAGAATAATTTCCCTTTATCTGAAGTGGTTTCCTTAATTTCTCTTTCTGACTTTTCATTCTTAGTGTATAGGAATGCAAGGAATTTTTGTGTATTACTTTTATATCCTGTGGCTTTACTAGATTCATTGATTAGCTCTAGTCATTTTATGGTGGCATTTTTAGGGTTTTCTATGTAAAGAGTCAGATAGCAAATGAAATAAATAACAAAGGATTAATCTCCAAAATATACAAACTACACATCCAGCTCAATATCTGAAAAACAAACAACCCAGTCAAAAAGTGGTCAGAAGACATTTCCCCAAAGAAGAATGTCTGTCCTAAACAGACATTTCTCCAAAGAAGACATACAGATGGCTAATTAAACACATGGAAAGGTGCTCAACACCACTCATAATTAGAGCAATGAAAATCAAAACTACAAGTAGGGATCATCTCACAGTTGTCAGAATGGCCATCATCAAACTGTTAATAAACAATGAATTCTGGAGAAGATATGCAGCAAAGGGCACCCCCTTGCAAAAGACTATCTCTTTGCTGGGAATGCAAATGGATACAGCTACTATGAAGAACAGTATGGAGATTCCTTTAAAACCCAAGAATAAAACTACCCTATGATCCAGCAATCTCACTACTGGTCATACACCCTGAGGAAACCAGAGTTGAAAAGACACATGTATCCCAGTATTCATTGCAGCACTATTTACAATAGCTAGACATAGAAGCAACCTAGATGCCCATTAACAAATCAATGGATAAAGAAGTTGTAATACATATATACAATGGAATATTACTCAGTTATAAAAAGGAATATATTTGAGTAAGTTCTGATGAGATAGATGAACCTAGAGTGAATTAAGTCAGAAAAATAAAGGCAAATATTGTATATTGAGGCATATATATGGAAACTAGAAAGATGGTACTAATGATCCTATTTGTAGGTCAGCAGAGGAGATGCAGACATACATTGTATACAGTGGGGAAAGGAGATGGTGGGATTATTTGAGAAAGTAGCATTGAAACATATACTTTACCATATGTAAAACAGAGAGCTAGTGAGAATTTGCTGTATGATGCAAAGAACCCAAAATCTGACCTGTGACAACCTAGGGGGTTAAGATGGGGAGGTAGGCAAGAAGAAGGTCCAAGAGGAAAGGGACATATGTATACCTATGGCTGACTCATGTTGATGTATGGCAGAAACCATCACAATTTGTAAAGCAATTATTCTCCAATTAAG
>ML662449.1:15039928-15052179 GCA_007570785.1 Antilocapra americana | reverse complement strand
ATGGCAGAAACCATCACAATTTGTAAAGCAATTATTCTCCAATTAAGAATAAAGTAAAATTTTAAAAAGTTAAACAAAACCCCAGACAAATGGTAAAAGCAAAATCAAATAAACAAACCAGAAAAAGCAAAGAAACACACACACATCACACACAAAAGTCAAGAAAACAAATACCAATGGAAACAAAAACCAAGATACCAACAAGATAAACAAATGAATCTAAAAACAAAATCAAACAATTAAAAAAATTCCAAAGAAAACACAAAGCAAACAAACCAAAAACCAAAGCAGAGTACCAGTGAAAGAGTAAAGCAAAGAGAATTTAAAAAATGGACAAAAATGATTTTTTTTAAAAAAAAGGAAAAAATCAATAAACAAACCAAAAGGGAGAAAAATTGTCCTCAGAGACCCATTATGCAGGGATCTTTACAGTACTTTCCAGTGCTCAAGGTTTTCTAATAGTATTCATTTGGTGTTCTGTGGTAACTGTTGCATCTCTAGATGTATTCCTGATGCATTCATGGAGAGAGATACTATCTATATCCTCCTACTGCTTGCTCAGCCATCTTGAAATTCCCTTGCTTTCCAATTTTGCATCCACAGAAAGAACTGAGAAGTCCAACTCCAGGCAAAAATCTGATTTGTAAATGATCTAGCTTAATCATAGGCAGTGATAAGGTTTAGTGTGGCAAATCTTAAGAAAGCTGGAGCTTATTTTTGCCACCTGACTGCACTATCACAGGAAGTGAAGAAAGGCTTGATTGTAACTTTCAGTATGGCTCATTGTCCTAGCTAAACTACTAGTACCATGAATGCTCAACACTACTAGGTGTTTCTTTTCTGCATCTTTCAAATTACAGTTGAATACTGTCTCATATTTTTTCAGTTTCCCAATGGAATAGAGGGAAAAAATAATTATGAATTCAATTAAAAATGAAAAGGATGGGTTATTAAGATTAATATTTAGGAGGCAATTGCACTTTTTGAAGAATCATTCTAGGCATTTTAATCTAAATATCACATTCAATTTATATTTACATTCTCATACAGTCCTCACAAACATTTTATTAAAGAGGTATTATTTACCCACTTCACAAACAGGAAAAGTCAGGTGTCACAAAGACAGAAATATAGATCAATGGAACCAAACAGAAAGCCCAGAGATAAATCCATGCACCAATGGACACCTTATCTTTGACAAAGGAGGCAAGAATATACAATGGAGAAAAGACGATGTCTTTAACAAGTGGTGCTGGGAAAACTGGTCAACCACTTCTAAAAGAATGAAACTAAAACACTTTTTAACACCATACTCAAAAATAAACTCAAAATGGATTAAAGATCTAAACATAAGACCAGAAAATATATAACTCCTAGAGAAAAATGTAGGCAAAACACTCTCTAACATAAACCACAGCAGGATCCCCTATGACCCACCTCCCAGAATATTGGAAATAAAAGCAAAAATAAACAAATGGGACCTAATTAAAATTAAAAGCTTCTGCACAACAAAGGAAACTATAAGAAAGGTGAAAAAACAGCCTTCAGAATGGGAGAAAATAATAGCAAACGAAGCAATGGGTAAAGAATCAATCTCAAAAATATACAAGCAATTCCTGCAGCTCCATTCCAGAAAAATAAACAATTCAATCAAATAATGGGCCAAAGAACTAAACAGACATTTCTCCAAAGAAGACATACAAATGGCTAACAAATACATGAAAAGATGCTCAACATCATTCATTATCAGATAAATGCAAATCAAAACCACAATGAGGTACCATTTCACACCAGTCAGAATGGCTGCTATCCAAAAGCCTACAAATAATAAATGCTGGAGGGGATGTGGAGAAAAGGAAACCCTGTTACACTGTTGGTGGGAATGCAAACTAGTACAGCCACTATGAAGAACCGTGTGGAGATATATTACAAAACTAGAAATAGAACTGCCATATGACCCAGCAATCCCACTGCTGGGCATACACACTGAGGAAACCATAATTGAAAGAGACACGTGTACCCCAATATTCATCGCAGCACTGTTTACAATAGCCAGGTCATGGAAGCAACCTAGATGTCCATCAGCAGATGACTGGATAAGAAAGCTGTGGTACATATACACAATGGAATATTATTCAACCATTTAAAAGAATACAGTTGAATCAGTTCTAATGAGGTGGATGGAACTGGAGCCTATTATACACAGTGAAGTAAGCCAGCAAGAAAAACATCGATACAGTATACTAATGCATATAAGTGGAATTTAGAAAGATGATAATGATAACCCTGTATGCGAGACAGCAAAAGAGACACAAATGTATAGAACAATCTTTTGGACTCTGTGGGACAGGGCGAGGGTGGAATGATCTGAGAGAATAGCATTGAAACATGTATATTATCATATGTGAAACAGATTGCCAGTCCAGGTTTGATGTTGAGGCAGGGTGCTCAGGGCTGGTGCACTGGGATGATCCAGAGGGATGGGATGGGGAGGGAGGTGGGAGGGGGATTCAGGAAGGGGAACACATGTACACCCATGGCAGATTCATGTCAATGTATGGCAATACCAATATAATATTGTAAAGTAAAAAGTAAATAAATAAATAAAACTGAGAAAAAAAAAATGTCAGGTGTCAAATCAAAAAACCTCTTGAAAATACTTAACTCTCTCCCTATAGCAATGAATCTGAGTACATTTCCTCTTGGCAGGCAATGAAATATTTTAAAGTTCCTATATTTCTTATTACATTTAAAAATTGTACATAAACAAATACTGAAGATCTACATACATTTACTTTGAGGTGATGGCACCAAGTAAAACAGCATTGTCCTTGTTTTTTCCTCAGAAATATGTTTTTCCCTTTGGGAGGCAAGATCTTCAGGACAAGTGAAATAAAATCCTGACTCTCATTCTTACATCATGTTCCCTACTCCGGTTGAAAGTAATCATTGAGGGAACTTTATTCTTCACAGGAATTAAGCATATTTACTTACTGTCAAGTTGAATCAAAAACTCAAACAGATGGAAAGAACACGATAGAATACTGTAAGTAATACACCTGCTTGTTGATCTCACATGCTTTTAGTATTTTCAACTATTCACAAAAAATTACCAACATTATATGTTTATTATTCAGAAGCAAAAGACATTAAAATATTTAGAAGATACTTCTAAGAGGTAAAACAGAACTTGATGCAGGAGCTTTGGAGAGGCCAGTGAGATAAAATATAAAATGAATTCATTAATCATGACAGGTAGGTTTACTGGTCTGCAGCTCTAAAAAATGTTCATCTGTTTGCTATATCTTTATGCCCAATTTTCTATTTTAGAGGTTTATATTTGATAGCATCCCCCCAAAAAAATGGCATAGAAAATGATTTTTATAATGATTCCTGAAGGAAATTCCTGGAGTTTCATGGGTTATGCTTGTGCTCTGTACTTCAGTGATTAAATATATTTATTTGCTTCTCAGTGGTGGCTTGAATGTGCCTTAAATTTAAGTTAGATATTTCAGGATCTTGCTATGCTAATTAATTTATCTAATTTTGAATATGTTTAAGAACCAACATCAGCTCTGTGTTGAGTCAGCGTATAGGACTTATCTAACAAGGAATAAGGAAAAAAAGAAACAAGGCCAACTTTCCTGGAATTGGGCAATGATGTAAAATCAGACATTAGAGCAAACAGCTAGAATATAAGAAATAGAGGCCAAAGTGTTTTATAGAGTACTGTGGAAACACAGAGTAAAGACACTGAAATCCCACGAGTCAAACCAGGCTTTTCTACCTTTCAGAGTAGCTTGCTATGGGTTAAAAATGCAGCAAAATCAGAACTGTTTGGATAAATAAAGCAAAATAAGGAGAGCTATCATCAACATATTTTCTCAACATGTAAGAAGTTAGAGGGCATTCACCATAAAGTCCATGTTGATGGACAAAAATAAAATATTAGTTTATATTTGTTGCAAGTAATATCAAACTGCTTGTAACTATAGTGTAGGCTAAATGTGGTTTTGTCACTTATAAATATATTGGTAATTAAAAGTATGCTTGGATTCTGAGAGTATTTGTATTTCACAGGAAAAGACTGCTGCTCAGTCAAAATAATATGTTAGTCACTCAGTAGTGTCCAACTCTGTGTGACCCCATGTATGGTAGGCAGCCCACCAGGCTCCTCTGTCCATAGGATTTTCCAGGCAAGAATACTGGAGTGGGTTACCATTTCCTTCTCCAGGGGATCTTCCTAACCCAGGGATTGAACCTGGATTTTTTTACATTGCATGGAGATTCTTTACCATCTGAGCCAAGAAGCCCAAAATGATATGTGCTGATATTTATGACTGATAAATTCTGAATGTGATCCTAACTACAAAATTATTTTTAGGTGAGCTTTATTTATAAACACTCACCCCATGGTTAAATATAGTTCTGTTTTAATGCTAAACATTTTAAAAGAAATGTAAGGGGTAAATAAAATAATAGAAATGGCTCTAATTACTACTTCTGTAATGCCCACACAAAATTGTAGAGTCTCACAAACTGGATTTTTTTTTTCCCAGTCACAAATAGTCAAGGTCCACGCTTATGCTACACTTCCATTGTTTGTTACTTGGCACACTACCTTGGGGGAAATGCCAGGGATTTCCTGGTAGCTATTTAACTATCTTCGGCAGAAGGAGATGTGTTCTATACTCTCACAAGCCCTAACTTGATAGTAGCTTCTCTCAGAAATTGCAGCTCTACTGTCCACAGTAGTACTGTCTCTCCACGTGGTTTTAATTCACAGCCATAACATTAAAAGTGGAGTGTTTTTTAACAAGTAATAAACTTACTTTGGCTGAGTCCCTTCCCTGTTCACCTGATACTACCACAACACTGATAATTGACTATATCTCAATACAAAACAAAAAGTTTTAAAAAATAAATAAAACATTTTCTTTTAATAACCAGGTGAAACAGGAAGAGTTTTGGCTCATGGCTTAAATTTAGGGAGGAAAATTTTGGCCATACAAGAAATGTAGAGATTTTAAACTTAAGGTTAATCTAACTAGCACAAAATTATATTAGACATGAGTATAGTTTATAATAGTTTCACATCTGAACTATAAACATGTCATATTATTTTATTCTGTCAGAAAAATTTTATCTGCTCAGAAAATATCCAGAATAGGCATTTTTAGATTTTTCAACACAAGGAATGCTAGATAAAATTAGAATTTCATAGACTTTTCTGATATGGATTGATATTTTGTTGTAAATTATTTCTAAATGTTTAGGCTTTTCTCATTTCATGAATTCTCAATAAAAGTTAAGTATTTAATAAAACAAATGGCGACTATCATTATATGACTAAGTAAAATAGCATGGATTTGCACATAAGAAAGTTTCAGAAAACAGCATTCATTGAACTAACAGCAAAAATTCAGAATTCCAAAAATTTTGAAGGCATTGACAATACTAAAATTTTCTAATAGTGAGCAGTTAGCAAAATTTACAACAGAGTACATGAATACTGTTAAGTATATTTGTTTATCAAACACTCTTTGATAGTTTAAATATGTAAAATATATTGTGACTTACTTGATTTAGTGCTGATGTTATCATTTTGGATATGTTTAATTAAGAGATATTACAAAAATACATAAGTGATATTTTTAAATTTTATTTGAAAACCTAAAAATATACTTGGGTGTGTGCACCTGTATTTATACATGTGGGGGTGAGTATGTGTGTTATTTTCCCTTTTCTATGGGTAATTTTGTTTCTAGTTTGCTCATTCCTTAGTCTTCTCTATCTTTAACCAGAAATGAAAGTCTTAGATTGTGTCATAAATTATTCTGGGACATTTTATTTGGCTTTTAAAACCATTTTAAAGCTGTGATCAATATGATTTTCCTACCACTTGCTTATTATAATTCTCTTGCCATTTTTTTGTGTGTATACTGGAAAGATGAACATCACATTTGCTAAAATCACATTTATTGCAAATCTGTGTGCCCACAGAAGATAAAAACATTAGAAATGTATGTTACCAGTCTTTCTTATATTGATGCTACAAAACCTGGAATTGAGGGGAGCAATAATTATGAAAAGATGTCACTTCTGTGTGGATGCAATTTTTCTCGCAAAAGTATTGTTCCAAAATAAAATTCTAAACTATGCAAAAATGTCATATAAAATCTACTGTATTTCATATTTTATTCCTTTTATTCATTTCTAAAATGAAGATCAGCTCTGTGTTTTATTCTTATGATGCTTCAGTTTATCAAGCATAATATAAATCCCAAATGTTTACTAGTCATATTAATATGGACTTTGCAAAGACAAAATATTTAGATGATATATTCCTACAAGGTCATCAGTCATTTTTATGCTACAGTGAAATAATCTTCCTGGTATGTTGCCTGGGAAGTGAACGTTCTTTTAAATCATCATAATTTAGATTTTTCTCCTCCCTCCCTTTGGAATGCATTTTATATGAGTAACAAAAAAATAGTAGTGATTTGCGTTTTTGTTGTGCAAGCAAATCTTATATGTGACAAAAGAAAAAGAATTCTAATGATTCATCATAACACATTCAGAGAGATATAAATGTCCACCTACTGACTCAGAGAAATCACTGGAAGAGTAAAGATAAGGTTAAAAAAGAAAAACCAGAAGAGAAATTTGATCTGTAATGGAACAAATCACTCAGTATTATCAGTGGGAAGGAAAGGGAAAGGAAGTATTTATTGAGCACTTGTGTGACAGATTCATGGTTATCAAAATTATGAAGCCTGTTATGGAGGAGAGATTTCCCTGGTGGCTCAGACGGTAAAGCCTCTGCCTATAATGCAGGAGACCCGGGTTCCATCCCTGGGTCAGGAAGATCCTCTGGAGAAGGAAATGGCAACCCACTCCAGTACTCTTGCCTGGAAAATCCCATGGATGAAGGAGCCTGGCGAGCTACAGACCATGGGATCGCAATGAGTCGGACATGACTGAGCGACTTCACTTTCGCTTTTTCTCTTTCATGCAGGAAAGAAGAAATAAAAATGAATCACTAAAATGACAAAAGTCCTGTAACTGTAGAAATTATACTTTAAGAACCTTAATAATGTAAAAAATAAAAAACACATAAGATCATAGGGTTGGAGAGAGGGAAGTCTAAGTATCAATACCCTGGTTTTCTGTTCTTTCATGGCAGGAAGTTAATACTGGAAATATTTTTTTATAAATTTATTTCTTTTAATTGGAGGCCAATTACTTTACAGTATTGTAGTGGTTTTGCCATACATTGATATGAATCTGCCATGGATGTACATGTGTTTCCCATCCTGAACCCCCCTCTCACCTCCCTCCCCCTCCCACCATCCCTCTGGGTCACCACAGTGCACCAGCCCTGAGCACCCTGTCTCATGCATCGAACCTGGACTTGCAATCTGTTTCACATATGATAATATACATGTTTCAATGCTATTCTCCCAAATCATCCCTCCCTCGCCCTCTCTCACAGAGTCCAATAAACTATTCTATACATCTGTGACTCTTTTTGCTGTCTCGCATACAGGGTTATGGTTATCGTCTTTCTAAATTCTATATATATGCATTAGTATACTGTATTGGTGTTTTCCTTTCTGGCTTACTTCACTGTGTATAATAGGCTCCAGTTTCATCCACCTCATTAGAACTGATTCAACTGTATTCTTTTAAATGGTTGAATAATATTCCATTGTGTATATGTACCACAGCTTTCTTAGCCAGTCATCTGCTGATGGACATCTAGGTTGCTTCCATGACCTGGCTATTGTAAACAGTGCTGCGATGAACATTGGGGTACACGTGTCTCTTTCAATTATGGTTTCCTCAGTGTGTATGCCCAGTAGTGGGATTGCTGGGTCATGTGGCAGTTCTATTTCTAGTTTTATAAGGAATCTCCACACGGTTTGTTAGGCCCAGGTCGTGATCTCCACAAATCACCAGAAGGCCATACACCGATGCAAACGCAAGAGGGAATTTATTGCAGACCCAGGTCTGGACCGCACACACAGACCAACACAGCAGAGTGAGGGCAGCAGCCCCGAGCCGCGTGGTACAAGGCTTTTAAAGGGAGAAGACAAAGGGAAATTGGCTATAGGTGGGGTGACGTGGTGATCTGAGATTGGTCAGGACAGGAGGGGAGGTCAGGGGCTTTACGCGGGCTAGCCCCTGATAGGTATATCTTTGGCACACTATGATTGGTCGTGTCTAGGGTGGTGACCTGGGGGTGGGGGAACTTGGAAGGCTTTACAGGTTCTCCATAGTGGCTGTACTAGTTTGCATTCCCACCAACAATGTGACAGGGTTCCCTTTTCTCCACACCCCCTCCAGCATTTATTGTTTGTAGACTTTTGGATGGCAGCCATTCTGACTGGTATGAAATGGTACCTCATTGTAGTTTTGATTTGCATTTCTCTGATACTGAGTGATGTTGAGCATCTTTTCATGTGTTTGTTAGCCATTTGTATGCCTTCTCTGGAGAAATGTCTGTTTAGTTCGTTGGCCCATTATTTGATTGGATTGTTTATTTTTCTGGAATGGAGCTGCAGGAATTGCTTGTATATTTTTGAGATTAATTCTTTATCCATTGCTTCATTGGCTATTGTTTTCTCCCATTCTGAAGGCTGTCTTTTCACCTTTCTTATACTTTCCTTTGTTGTCCAGAAGCTTTTAATTTTAATTAGGTCCCATTTGTTTATTTTTGCTTTTAGTTTCATTACTCTGGGAGGTGGGTCATAGGGGATCCTGCTGTGATTTATGTCAAAGAGTGTTTTGCCTGTTTTCCTCTAGGAGTTTTATATTTTATGGTCTTATGTTTAGATCTTTAATCCGTTTTGAGTTTATTTAGTGTATGGTGTTAGAAAGTGTTTTAGTTTCATTCTTTTACAAGTGGTTGACCAGTTTTCCCAGCACCACTTGTTAAAGAGATAGTCTTTTCTCCATTGTATATTCTTGCCTCCTTTGTCAAAGATAAGGTGTCCATAGGTGCATGGATTTATCTCTGGACTTTCTATTTTGTTCCATTGATTTTATTTCTTTCTTTGTGCCAGTACCATATTGTCTTGATGACAGTAGCTTTGTAGTAGAGGATGAAGTCAGGCAGGTTGATTCCTCTAGTTCCATTCTTCTTTCTCAAGATGGCTTTGGCTATTTGAGTTTTTTTGTATTTCCATACAAACTGTGAAATTATTTGTTCTAGTTCTGTGAAAAATACCGTTGGTAGCTTGATAGGAATTGCATTGACTCTATAGATCACTTTGGGTAGTATACTCATTTTCACTATATTGATTCTTCCAATCCACGAACACGGCACATTTCTCCATCTGTTTGTGTCCTCCTTGATTTCTTTCATCAGTGTTTTATAGTTTTCTGTATATAGGTATTTTGTTTCTTTAGGTAGATATACTCCTAAGTATTTTATTCTTTTTGTTACAGTGGTGAATGGAATTGTTTCCTTAATTTCTCTTTCTGTTTCTTCATTGTTAGTGTATAGGAATACAGGGGATTTCTCTGTGTTAATTTTATATCCTGCAACTTTACTATATTTATTGATTAGCTCTAGTAATTTTCTGGTGGAGTCTTTAGGGTTTTCTATGTAGAGGATCATGTCATCTGCAAACAGTGAGAGCTTTACTTCTTCTTTTCCAATCTGAATTCCTTTTATTTCTTTTTCTGCTCTGATTGCTGCAGCCAAAACTTCCAAAACTATGTTGAATAATAGCTGTGAGAGTGGGCACCCTTGTCTTGTTCCTGACTTTAGGGAGAATGCTTTCAATTTTTCACCATTGAGGATAATGTTTGCTGTGGGTTTGTCATATATAGCTTTTATTATGTTGAGATATGTTCCTTCCATTCTTGCTTTCTGGAGAGTTTTTGTCATAAATGGATGATGAATTTTGTCAAAGGCTTTCTCTGCATCTATTGAGATAATCACATAGTTTTTATCTTTCAATTTGTTAATGTGGTGTATTATTTTGATTGATTTGTGGATATTGAAGAATACTTGCATCCCTGGGCTAAAGCCCACTTGGTCATGATGTATGATCTTTTTAATATGTTGTTGGATTCTGTTTGCTAGAATTTTGTTAAGGATTTTTGCATCTATGTTCATCAGTGATATTTGCCTATAGTTTTCTTTTGGGAGGAGCATCTTTGTCTTGTTTTGGTATTAGGGTGATGGTGGCCTCATAGAATGAATTTGGAAGTTTACCTTCCTTTGCAACTTTCTGGAAGCGTTTGAGTAGGATAGGTGTTAGCTCTTCTCTAAATTTTTGGTAGAATTTCAGCTGTGAAGCCATCTGGTCCTAGGCTTGTGTTTGCTGGAAGATTTCTGATTACAGCTTCAATTTCTGTGCTTGTGATGAGTCTGTTAAGATTTTCTATTTCTTCCTGGTTCAGTTTTGGAAAGTTTTACTTTTCTAAGAATTTGCTCATTTCTTCCAAGTTGTCCAATTTATTGGCATATACTTGCTGATAGTAGTCTCTTATGATCCTTTGTATTTCTGTGTTGTCTGTTGTGATTTCTCCATTTTCATTTCTAATTTTGTTGATTTGATTCTTCTCCCTTTGTTTCTTGATGAGTTGGGATAATGGTTTGTCAATTTTATTTATCTTCTCAAAGAACCAGCTTTTAGCTTTGTTGTTTTTTGCTATGGTCTCGTTTGTTTCTTTTGCATTTGTTTCTGCCCTAATTTTTGTGATTTCTTTCCTTCTATTAACCCTGGGATTCTTCATTTCTTCCTTTTCTAGTTGCTTTAGGAGTAGAGTTAGGTTATTTATTTGACATTTTTCTTGTTTCTTGAGGTAAGCCTATATTGCTATGAACCTTCCCCTTGGCACTGCTTGTCCCATAAGTTTTGGGTTGTTGTGTTTTCATTTTCATTCGTTTCTATGCCTATTTTGATTTCACTTTTTAGTTTCTTCAGTGATTTGTTGGTTATTCAGCAGCTTGTTGTTCAGCCTCCATATCTTGGAATTTTTAATAGTTTTTCTCCTGTAATTGACATCTAATCTTACTGCATTGTGGTCAGAAAAGATGCTTGGAATGATTTCACATTTTTTAATTTACCAAGGCTAGATTTATGGCCCAGGATGTAATCTATCCTGTAGAAGGTTCCGTGTGCACTTGAGAGAAACGTGAAATTCATTGTTTTGGGATGAAATGGCCTATAGATATCAATTAGGTATAACTGATCTATTGTGTCATTTAAAGTTTGTGTTTCCTTGTTAATTTTCTGTTTAGCTGATCTATCCATAGGTGTGAGTGGGCTATTAAAGTCTCCCACTATTATTGTGTTATTGTTAATTTCCCCTTTCATAATGGTTAGCATTTGCCTTACATTTTGCAATGCTCCTATGTTGGGTGCATATATATTTATAATTGTTATACTTTCCTCTTGGATTGATCCTTTGATCATTAGGTAGTGTCCTTCTTTGCCTCTTTCCACAGCCTTTATTTTAAAGTCTATTTTATCTGATATGAGTATTGCTATTCCTGCTTTCTTTTGGTCTCTATTTGCATGGAATATCTTTTTCCAGCCCTTCACTTTCAGTCTTTTTTTGAGGTGGGTCTCTTGTAGACAGCATATATAGGGGTCTTGTTTTTGTATCCATTCAGCCAATCTTTGTCTTTTGCTTGTAGCATTCAACCCATTTACATTTAAGGTAATTATTGATAAGTATGATCCTCTTGCCATTTACTTTGTGTTTTGGGTTTGAGTTTATATACCCTTTCTGTGTTTCCTGTCTAGAGAAGATCCTTTAGCATTTGTTGGAGAGCTGGTTTGGTGGTACTGAATTCTCTCAGCTTTTGCTTATCTGTAATGCTTTTGATTTCTCCTTCATATTTAAATGAGATCCTTGTTGGGTACAGTAATCTAGGTTGTAGGTTTTTCTCTTTCATCACTTAAAGTTTGTCCTGCCATTCCCTTCTGGTTTGAAGAGTTTCTACTGAAAGATCAGCTGTTATACTTATGGGATTCCCCTTGTGTGTGTTTTTTTTTCCCTTGCTGCTTTTAATATTTGTTCTTTGTGTTTGATCTTTGTTAATTTAATTAATGTGTGTCTTGGAATGTTTCACCTTGGGTTTATCCTGTTTGGGACTCTCTGGGTTCTTGGACTTGGGTGATTATTTCCTTCCTCATTTTAGGGAAGTTTTCAACTATTATCTCCTCAAGTATTTTCTCATGGTCTTTTTTTTTTTTTTTTTTTTTTTTTTTTTTTTTTTTTTTTTT
>ML662449.1:15001699-15039828 GCA_007570785.1 Antilocapra americana | reverse complement strand
CCAGAGGTCTCTGAGGTTGTCCTCATCTCTTTTAATTCTTTTTTCCTTTTTTCTCTCTGTTTCATTTATTTCTACCATTCTATCTTCTACCTCACTTAACCTCTCTTCTGCCTCTGTTATTCTACTGTTGGTTCCCTTCAGAATGTTTTTGACCTCGTTTATTGCATTATTCATTATATATTGACTCTTTTTTATTTCTTCTAGGTCCTTGTTAAACATTTCTTGCATCTTTTCAATCCTTGTCTCCAGGCTAGTATTTGTAACTCCATTTCATTTTCAAGATTTTGTATCATTTTCACTATCATTATTTTAAATTCTTTTTCATGTAGATTCCCTATCTCTTCCTCTTTTGTTTGGTTTGGTGGGCATTTATTCTGTTCCTTTATCTGCTGAGTATTTCTCTGCCTTTTCACCTTGTTTATATTGCTGTGTTTAGGGTGGTCTTTCTGTATTCTGGCAGTTTGTTCTTCCTCTTTATTGTGGAGGTTCCTCGCTGTGGGTGGGGTTGATACCCAGGTGGCTTGTCAAGGTTTCCTGGTTAGGGAAGCTTATGTCGGTGTTCTGGTGGGTGGAGCTGGATTTCTTCTCTCTGGAGTGCAATGAAGTGTCCAGTAGTGAGTTTTGAGATGTCAGTGGGTTTACTGTGACTTTGGACAGCCTGTATATTGAAGCTCAGGGCTATGTTCCTGTGTAGCTGGAGAATATGTATGGTATGACTTGCTCTGGAACTTGTTGGCTCTTGAGTGGTGCTTGGTTTCAGTGTAGATATGGAGGCTTTTGGATGAGCTCCTATTGATTAATGTTTCCTGGAGTCAGGAGTTCTCTGGTGTTCTCAGGATTTGGACTTAAGCCTCCTGCCTCTTATTAGTCTTATTCTTACAGTAGGCTCAAGACTTCTCCATCTCCTTTCAAAAACAATGGGGTGCCTTTCTGGGTGCCTGATGTCCTCTGCCAGCATTCAAAAATTGTCTTGTGAAATTGGCTCAGCGTTCAAATGAATTTGTGGGGGATAAAGTGGTTTCCCTGTCCTATTTCTCCACCGTCTTAGGACTGCCCCCCAATACTGGAAATATTAAAAATGCAGAAATATTAGACATTTGGGGAACATGAATAAAAAACAAGCTACAATAGCTCTATTTTTTTTTATGTATTTCAAAACTCCTCTGCTGATAGAGACGCAGACATAAAGAAGAGACTTGTGGACACAGTGTGGGAAGGAGAGAGTGAGACAAATTGAGAGAGTAGTATTGAAACGTATATATTACCATATGTAAAACTGATAGCTAGCGGAAAGTTGCTGTACAACACAGAGAGCTCAGTCCGGTGCTCTGTGACAACCTAGATGGGTGGGATGAGGTGGGGAGAGGAAGGGAGATTCAAGAAGGAGTCTACTAATGTCGGATTCATGTTGTTGTATGGCAGAAACCATCATAATTTTGTAAAGTAACTACCTTTCAAATAAAAAAGAAAAAACCTTCTACCTCCAATAGCTTCAGAGGGATTATTTATAAGGAATTATTGCCTCATGAAAAAATTTTGACCTTAAGTTCTGCAATATCTTCCTTTTTTATTTCAGATTTATTATATACTTTTATAATAATGCAAATTTTACATATTAAAATATATCAAAAATATATATCATTAAATACTGGCAAATATTTTATGACTACTACCTGTCCATTGATAGGAATATTTGGACTGATGTTGAACAATTGTCAATAGTTCCTGTTTATGACCCTTATTTTACCTTCTTCATGTTTTTGACTATCAATTGTATTATCATTATTTATAATATCTTATTGATAATCTTATTGTATATACAATAAGATTATATATCATACTGAAAAACAGTAAAAGGTTAAATAAGTTGTAATTAAATTTAAGTTAGTTAGCTCTTACTGGGCTCAAACTCCTAAAACTGCAAGCAAATTCAATCTCTCATTTATCATAAAGGTATCTTCAGGGGGAAGGAGAACAAAATAGTTTGCAATTGTAATCATTCTAATAAAGAAATGATTACAAAATACAAATTAATAAACCAGGGAAATTACCAAATGTATAGGAACCAACTTTAAATAACAAATATAATTGTCAGATCTAGAAAATTACTTTGATGCAAGTAATTTTCTCCTTTTTCTTCAAAAAGTGTATGTACCAATGACCTTTTTTAAGAAATCTCCTTTTTCTTCCTTTTACATTTTTTTTTTTTGGTATCAGAAAAAAAAATCTAATGTTTCTAAAGTACTTTCATGCTTTCATTTTGGCAATAAAAAGGTAATATTCAGGAAACTTTTTTTTTTATTCTCACCTATTTAACCACCAGAATTTCATTGACCTCAGAGTTTGATATATGTTTTCTTCCATGGTTACTATTGGGAGCAAAATATAACATGTAACATTAGAATGATGTTTTTTGTATGTTTTCAATATGCCCAGCTAGATATAATGAGGCAATCTCTGCAAATTCTTCAGAAGCTGCTTCCAACGCCTTAGTCGAAGAAAGGATTGCTATGAATATTCAGTTGAATATATAAAAGGGCTTTGAACTTTGGGAGAGGAGCTTTTTGTTGAGCTCCTCTCTCTGCTGCTTCAACTTGATGTTATTCTGCTCATTTTTCAGACCATTAGCTGAAAGGAAATTTCAAAAGCCTTTAATGGAGATCACAGGAGATGATTCTTGGAAATGTAGTCTGAGCATCATAAGAGTGTAGGAAAATCATTAAAAACTACTGAAAGCTAGATGACAAAACATTCTAGCCCCTACAACAAACTACAAAGGAAGTGTAGGAAGAAGTATAAAATTAAACAGACACTAAAGATCTTTTTCCTAAAAATGTGGGGGGAAAATTGTTAAATACTACATTAGGATATAATCAGAAAAGCTAAGCAAAGAAAGAGAATTTTTAGAGCTATAGTAAAGTGTACAATATTTATATTCAACAAATGTGTGAAACACTTTCTACCTACATTACTTAATTTAATTTAGTACATTTTTTTGTGCTGCCAAATTGGGAAAACTTCAACTGAAGAGTACTGACTGAAAGGATGACATCTTCAGAGTAGATTAACAAAGGATTATCCAGAGGCAACTTGGAAATCAGATTCAGGGTGCATATTTCTGCAAGGGAGCTAGAGGGATGGCAGAACATTTACATAACTCTCTGTTCATCCTCATAACCATGTCCTCACACCCCTACTGTCTGCCCTTTCTGAGACACAATTGCTCTCCTCTGTTCTGCTTTCTGTTTTTAAATATTTAATTAGAATTTACTATTATCTTAGTTTTGTTTTTTGTTGTTGTTGTTGTTTGGTTCTAATAGTGCTTGATCTTTAAACCTTTGGCATCCAAAAGGACTGGTTAGGAGACTTCTATAAGTGAGACCCAGAAAGTTGTGGCATGGAAAAGATAGTGTGCATTGTTGAACAAGTGGCCAAAGATATGGTCAACTAGTGGACAACAGAACCAGAAAATGAATAGAAAGGTGATAAATGTCTCTGCTCAACCCTAAGCCTCAAATTCTAGGTACGTTTTTTGAATGAGTAAGATTTAAAATGATCACAAGAACTCAACACCTGTTCATACCTCTGTATTCTACCCCTCTGTAGAATAGTGAGTGTCCTTTTCCTAATTTGTAAAATGAGTGTAGGGCATCAAAGGGACTAAGTTTTCTATCAAGGTTTTCAGCTCTATGCACCTTGATGAGTGAATATTAACCTATCCTTGATTTATTTTGACTAAAAACATATTTGTCTTTGAAGACAAATATGATGTATTATGCATTTTGTTTTCATCACAGTGTTTTTAGTGTAAGGAACAATGTGGTGGATTCTCAAAAATAATTCTGAAATGGTCATTTAGCAAAATTATCAAACTTGAAAGATCCACACATAGAAAGCAAAACTTTTTAATGTTATTTTTATGTTCAGTTTTATTTTAAAAATCCCTCTATAGTAATCTGGGGGGAAAGGGGGGGCGGAATACTGCACTTGATAAAGAATGGAAGGAAATCAATTTAAATGAGACTAAAAATAAGGACTGAATTTTATATATGTTGGTAGTGACCAACAGCTTCTGATAATGAAGATATTAATTGAATCATATGTACATTTTACTATACACATGATACTGAGAAAATCATCAAATTAAATTTTAAGAATTCTTAATAAAACTATCAATACATTTAAATATACTCATACTTTCCCCAACCTAAAATAGGGATCACAAAGCAATGACATATTTTAACTAAATTCAAATGCAAAAAAAAAAAAGGAGGGGAGGAAGTAGAATTTATCATCAAAAATCAATTGGCAAGAGCTAAATGAACACCAGCAGCTATCTCATACTGAGGAGTAATAAACAAGGCTGAATAAAGAATGAATCATGTCAGGTTAATCTAATTTCCTTATATCTCAAAGTGACTTAGGAGATCAAGGAGGAGCAATAGATTAAATATATCCTGATGTTAACAAGATTTTCAGTGCTGTTCCATTTAACACCATCAATCATTACCAAACAAGGAAAAATGTGGCGGAGTCTCTCATTTATTAGGAGGGTTGGCAGAAATTTGGAAAATCTTTGACATAATGTCTATAACAGGGTTAGGAGATGTCTACCCTATTCTACGGTTGTTAAACATGAAGCAGCTGTTATTTATATAAATCAGGTGTTTTCGATAGATCATATTTTTTAACACTGATAACAGATACAATAACATTTTTTTAGTATAGGCTTACAAATCTAAGAAAAATGGAGAATTTTGCTATAACTTCTTCAGCTCTTAAAATAAAAATATTGATAGGGTAGTCAAAGTGCTGCTGTAACAAATAAACCATGTAGAATGCTTATCACAGTGCTTGGCATATAACATTACTTCATTCAAAAATGGTGCCTTCTACAATTAATTTTGTTTTCATCAGTGTATAATATGAAGGTTTTGACATGTAATTTTGTTTCTAGATATAGCATGGCATGTGCAGACTCAGTCACAAAATCATGTCCAATGATTAGTGACCCCATGGACTCTAGCCAGCTGGGCTCCTCTGTCCATGGAATTTTGCAAGCAAGAATAATCCCTTCCCAACCCTGGGATTTAACCCATGCCTCTTATGTCTCTTGCAGCATGGCATACTTATCACACATTATTCATTGTCCATCTGATGTAAGATGGTTTGGTTTTATATGGTCTGGCAAACTCAGAGAGTAGAAAAAACTCAATGCAAATACATTACAAATAGGACCTCAGATTAAACATATAAATTTACAATAAATTATTCTTGGCAACTCTCCCTGTGCCTGCCTGTTTGTCTATCTACACCTACTCTTTTTCCTGCTAATAAACACTTTTCTTATTTCACTGCTTTCTGTCTCTATGTGGAAGTTTATTTCTACAAAGCTGATGGGCCAGGACCTTGTCCCTGGCCACTGGTATCTGGTGGTCAAGTGGTTAGGATTCAGTGCTCTCACTGCCACAACCTGACTTAAATCTCTGGCTGGGAACTGAAATCCTGCTTTAAGCCTCTGAGGCCACCAAAGATCAAATACAGTGCCGAAATGAAGAAATTCAAGATTGGTTCAAGATGCAAGAGTAGAAGGACATGCACTCACCTCTTCTTGTGACAGCGCCAAAATCACAAGTAACTGCTGAACAACCACTGACAGGAAGACACTAGAGCTACCTAAAAAGATACTCTGTATCCAAAAACAAAGAAGAAGCCGTAATGAAATGGTAGAAGGGGTACAATAATGATAAAATTCAATCCCATAACCACCAAGTGGGGAACCTGAAAACTGGAGAACCATTATACCACAAAAGTTTACCCACTAAAGTGAAGGTTTTTAGCCCCATATCATGCTTCCCATCCTGGGGATATGAAAAGGGGAGTAAGAAGTCCCAGAGAATCTAATTTTAAAAGCAAGCAGAATGTGTTTATGAGACTTTCAGAAAATTGGTGAAAACAAAGATTACACACTTGGAGGGCACACAAAACATCTGTGTGCAGCAGGAACAAAAGGAAAAGAGCATTGACTCCATAGAAGACAAAATTAAACCTACTTTCTAGTGTTGGAAGGTCTTCTACAGAGGAAAGGGGTGGCTGTGGCTCATGCAGGACAAGGGCACTGGCAGAAGCAGTTCTGGGTAGTACTCACTGGTATGAGCCTTCATGAAGGCTGCAATTAATCCCACCATACAGCCTGTAGCCTCCAGTGACAGGTCACTTTAGGCTAAACAACTAACAGGGAAGGAACCTGTTAGTTGTTTAGCCTGAGGTGACCCATTAGCAGAAAAGTAGATTAAATTTTACTGAACATGGTTCTGCCCACCTGAGCAAGACAGTTCTACCCACCAAATATCCTTTTAGGAAGTTTGCACAAGCCTCTTAGATAGCCTCATCCACTATAGGGCAGACAGTATAAACAAGAAGAATTGCGATCCTTGCAGCCTGAAGAATGAAAGTCACAATCACAGTAAGTTAGATAAACTTAAAAGACAGAGGATTGTGTCTCAGATGAAAGAACTGCATAAAATCCCAGAAAAAACAACTGAATGAAGTGAATATAGACAACCATCCCGAAAAACATTAGATGGTCCAGGATCTAAGAAAAAGAATGGAGGAAAGGATCTAGAGAATGTAAGAAATATTTAATAAAGACCTAGAAGAACTAAAGAACAAACAAACAGAGATGAAAAACTCAAATGAAAATACACACTGAAAGAATTAATAGCAGAATAACTGAAGAAAAAGAACGGATTGATAGCCTAAGATGCAGAATGGAGGGAACATTACTAAGGAAGGAATAGAACAAAGAAAAATGAAAGAAAAGTAATGAAGACAGTATAAGAGAACTCTGGGCAACATTGCATGTACTGACATTTACAATTTAGGAATCCTAGAAGAGGAGGAGAGAGAGAAAGGACCCAAGGAAATATTTGCAGAGATAATAGCTAAAAATTTCCATAACATGGTAAAGGAAATATTCAACAGAAAGAGCAAAGGGTCCAAGGCAAAATAAACTGAACGATAAACAAACTAAAAAATATAACAGTCCAACTGATGAAAATTAAAAACAAAGAAACTATATTAAAAGCAGCAAGTGAAACATGACAAATAGCATACTTCCGTAAGGTTATCTGCTGATTTCTCAACAGAAACTCTGCACACACAAAGGGTATGGCATGATATATTTAAAGTGATGAAAAGGAAGGCCCTACATACAAGAATATTCTACCAAGCAATGCTCTCATTTAGATTTGATAGAGAAATAAAAAGCTTTACATACAAACCAAAGCCAAGAGAACCCAGCAACATCAGGCCAGCTTTGTGACAAATCCTAAAGGAGCTCCTCCAGGGAGGAACGAGAATAGCAACATAAAAATAAAACATTATACATATATAGACTGCTATATCAAAACCACATTAGAACAGCAAATCCAAATACTACAATAAATACACACAAACACACAAAGAAAAAGCAACCAAAACCCAAAACTAAAGATGATCATAAAAACACAATAGAAGAGAACAAAAGAGAAAAAGAAGAAAAATACTTACAAAAACAAACCCAAAACAATTATGAAACCAGCAAACAGATACATAATTACCTTAAATATAAATAGATTAAATGCACTAACCAAAAGACATAGACTGCCTGAATGGTTACAAAAATAAGACCCATATATATGCTATCTACGAGAGAGATCTCAGATCTAGGGAAACATACAAAATGAAAGTAAGGGAATGGAAGAAACTATTCCATGTAAATGGAAATCAGAAGAGCAGTAATTTTAGTGGCTGGAGCAGTTATAGTTATATCAGAAAAAAATAGACTTTAAAATAAAGGCTATTGTAAGAGACAAAAAGGAAATTGTGTAACGATCAAGAGATTAATCCAAGAAGAAAATATAACAATTATAAATATATGTGCACGGAACATAGGAACACCTAAATACATAAAGAAAAATGCTAGAGCCATACAAGGAAATATCAACAGTAACGATAAAATATTGGAGGTACTTTAATCCCACTTTCATCAACAGACAAATCATCAAGACAGAAAATCAACAAGAAAACTCAGGATTTATATACACACATTAGACCAGATGAATTTTATTGATATCTATAGAGCATTCCACCTAAAAGCAGCAGAATGCACACTCTTCTCAAGTGCACATGAAACATTATCCAGGATTGATCACATATTGATCAAGCAACTTATCCAATTACACCACTATGGGATTAGAAATAGATTACAAAAAAACTATTAAAAAAAAAACACAAATATATGGAGGCTAAGCCATATTTTACTAAACAAATGGACCACTAAGAAATCAAAGAAAGTATCAAAAACTACCTAGACACAAGGGAAATGAAAACACAAGGTTCAAAACCTGTGGGATGCAAGAACTTCCTTGATGAAAGTTTATAGCAACAAAATATTACTTCAGGAAACAGTAAAAATCTCAAATAAACAAACTAACATATATCTAAAACAATTAGCAAAAGAATAATAAGAAAACCTAAAGTTGCCATAAGGAAAGAAAGCATAATATAAGAGTATATATAAATGAAATGTAGAAAAGAAAGCAATGGCAAAGATCAATAAATTAAAAACTAGTTTTTCAAAACATTAAAAATTGATAAATTTTAGCCAGACTCATCAAGGAAAAAGAGAAATAACTCAAATCAATGTAATCAAATTATAGGGGTCACAAAAGAAGAAGAGAAAAAGAAAGGGTATAAAAAAAGGAAAGATATACCCATATGAATGCAGAGTTCCAAAGAATAACAAGGAGAGATAAGAAAGCCTTCCTAAGAGATCAATACAAAGAAATAGAGGAAAACAATAGAATGGGAAAGACTAGAGATCTCTTCAAGAAAATTAGAGACACCGAGGGGACATTTCATGCAAAGATGGGCTCAATAAAGGACAGAAACGGCATGGACCTAACAAAAGCAGAAGACATTAAGACGAGGTGACAAGAATACACAGGACTACACAGAAAAGATATTTATGACTCAGATAACCAAGATGGTGTGATCACTCACCTAGAGCCAGACATCCTGGAATGTGAAATCAAGAAGGCCTTAAGAAGCATCACTACAAACAAAGCTAGTGGAGGTGATGAAATTCCAGCTGAGCTATTTCAAATCCTAAAAGATGATGCTGTGAAAGTGCTGCACTCAATATGCCAGCAAATTTGGAATACACAACAGTGGCCACAGGACAGGAAAAGGTGAATTTTCATTCCAATCCCAAAGAAAGGCAAAGCCAAAGAATGTTCAAACTACACCACAATTGCATTCATTTCACATACTAGCAAGGTAATGCTAAAAATCCTTCAAGCTAGTCTTCAGCAGGATGTAAACCAAGAAATTCCAGATGTTCAAGCTGGTTTTAGAAAAAGCAGAGGAACCAGGGATCAAATTGCCAACATCCTTTAGATCATATAAAAAGCAAAAGAATTTCAGAAAAAAAAAATCATCTACTTATGCTTCATTGACTATGCTAAAGCCTTTGACTATGTGGATCACAACAAACTGTGGAAAGTTCTTCAAGAGATGCTAATACCAGACCACCTTACCTGCCTCCTGAGAAAGCTGTATGCAGGACAAGAAGCAACAGTTAGAAACGGACATGGAAAAATGGACTGGTTCCAAGTTGGGAACGGAGTACTTCAAGGCTGTATATTGTAACCCTGCTTATTTAACTCTATGTAGAGAACATCATGTGAAATGTTGGACTGGATGAAGCACAGGCTGTAATCAAGATTGCAGGGAGAAATATCAGTAACTTCAAATATGCAGATGGTACCACTATAATGGCAGGAAGTGAAGAGAAACCAAAGCTATTCTTGATAAGGGTGAAAGAGGAAAGTGAAAAAGCTGGCTTAAAACTCAACATTCAAAAAACAAAGATCATGGCATCTGGTTCCATTACTTCATGGCAAGTAGATGGGGAAGAAGTGGAAGCTTTTTTTTTTTATTTTCTTGGGCTCCAAACTCACTGCAGACAGTGACTGCAGCCATGAAATTAAAAGACACTATTTCTTTGGAAGAAAAGTTATGAAAAACCTAGACAGTATATTAAAAAACAGAGACATCACTTTGTCAACAAAGGTCTATCTAGTCAAAACTATGGTTTTTCCAGTAGTCATATACAGATGTGAGAGTTGGACCATTAAGAAGGCTGAGCGCCTAAAAAGTGTTGCTTTCTGTGTTGTTGGAAAAGATTCTTGAGAATCCCTTGGACAACAAGGAGATAGATCAAATTATCAATCCTAAAGGAAATCAGCCCTGAATACTCATTGTAAAGACTTATACCAAAGATGAAGCTCCAGTAATTTGGCCACCTGATGTGACGATCCAACTCATTGGATAAGATCTTGATGCTGGGAAAGATGGAGGGCAGGAGAAGAAAGAGGGTAATAGAGAATGAGATGGTTGGATGGCATCACTGACACAATGGAAATGACTTTTAATAAACCCTGGAAGATAGTGAAAGACAGGGAAGCCTGACATGCGGCCGTCCCTGTGGTTGCAGACTTAGACACAACTGAATGACAGACCACAAATGCATATATATGGAATCTAGTGACTAAAGCAACTTGGCACACAAGTATGCATTGAATCTAGAATGATGGTACTGGTGAGCCTATCTTCCTGGGCAGCAATGAATATGCAAACATAGAGAACAGACTTGTGGACATAGCTGGGGAAGGAAGTTCAGTTCAGTCGTTCAGTCGCATCCGATTCTTTGCGAACCCATGAATTGCAGCACGCCAGGCCTCACTGTCCATCATCAACTCCCGGAGTCCACCCAAACCCATGGCCATCGAGTTGATGATGCCATCCAGCCATCTCATCCTCTGTCATCCCCTTCTCCCCCTGCCCTCAATCTTTCCCAGCATCAGTGTGTTACAATAGTAAGAATTTTTCACCCTGGGTTTGTAGGCCATCTGCATCCCTGCTGGTAACACTACCTGTGTTCAGTGTGCAGCTTTATGGCACTGCTTCATACTAGATTAGCTGAACTTAACTTAAAGCTGAAGCTAGTGTCTATATGCCTCTCATTCTCCTTTGGTCAATTCCTATCTGATGTATATTTTCCTTACGGCAAATTATCAAGTATAAAGTACAAATGAAACTGAGCAATTATAATTCAAGCCTTTGTTAGCATCACATCCACTAATATTCCATTGACCAAAGCAAATCTCATAGCCAAGCCCAAAGTAAAAGTATGTGAAATTTCACCAAGATGACATGGTATGTGGATGCCCACTTTCAACAAGGAAAGTTGAAAATCAGTACCAACAATTTAATTTTCCATATAAGGTTTGATAAAGCCAAAATCAACCAGAGGCAAAAATGAAAAAGACACAAGGATGCCCAAAATTGCTCTATCTTTCTATACTCCTTTGGGAATCAATCTGAGGATTCTGAAATCATTTCCTCAGCAGCAGTACCTATTCTTGGTTATTTGTCCTTCTCCAGGGGATCTTCCCAACCCAGGGATCAAACCCAGGTCTTCTGCATTGCAGGCAGATTCTTTGCCATCTGAGCCACCAGGGAAGCCCTTATCTATTCCTACTCTCCTTAAATTAGGCTCTAGTTGTAAACTTTGTACTGAATTGTCTACTACTCTGTCACTTGTTTACGTCCCATTCCGTTATAGTCTGATTAGTAAACCATAGAAATTAGTTCTCTCTCAAGTGTTAATGACCAATTAAAACTTCTAATACCTTGCTCAAAGATATCGGGATTTTACCTCTGTAGCTTGAAAGCTTAGCAACAGCTCACACCACCCAATTAGTTTGAATTATTTCAAGGTCATTAGACATCCAAGGAAAAGTGATGTTTTAGCATGACCACATTACAATTGTTTATCTTAAAGTGAGCTGAAAGCAATTTTGGACTATTTACATATGGTTTTGGAATGTAATTAGTGTAGGAGTATTTCTCCACTTATCTTTCACTGAGGACGAATTTGATAGATTTTATTAACATACACAATGAGTCTTGCATTTAATTACAGATCCTTGTCATCTACCTCTACCTCTGATTCATCTCTCCTTTGATATGAATTTGTTACATTAACCCAGTGCCAGTTAAGATCAAGTACTTTGTCAGCTCACACATAATCATCTTCCAAAAAAGGCAGTCACTGAAATATAGGTTAAAGTATTAGATAGTATCAGATTTTCTTCCAGAAGATAATCATGAAAAAAGAATGCAGTTATAGAATTCACCATTATATGAACATAGAGGATATAAAATGACTGACTTTTAATGCCAGAAAGGACCTTAGAAATCAGTTGTTCAAAATCTTTAATCTTGGTCTAGGCCGCCGACATGCCATCCAGATTAAGGAAGACCCGGAAACTTAGGGGCCACGTCAGCCACGGCCACGGCCGCATCAGCAAACACCAGAAACACCCGGGAGGCCGAGGTAATGCTGGTGGCATGCATCATCACAGGATCAACTTCGACAAATATCACCCAGGATACTTTGGGAAAGTTGGTATGAGGCATTACCACTTAAAGAGGAACCAGAGTTTCTGCCCGACTGTCAATCTTGATAAATTGTGGCAGACACGAGTAAATGCTGCCAAAAACAAGACTGGAGCTGCTCCTGTCATTGATGTGGTGCGATCAGGTTACTACAAAGTTCTGGGGAAAGGAAAGCTCCCGAAGCAGCCTGTCATCGTGAAGGCCAAATTCTTCAGCAGAAGAGCTGAGGAGAAGATTAAGGGTGTAGGTGGGGCTTGTGTCCTGGTGGCTTGAAGCCACATGCTGAGAAACTCATTAAATGTTAAGTGCTTTTCTCAAAAAAAAAAAAAAAAAATCTTTCATCTTTCAAGTGAACAAAAGGAAGTGAAGCTATTTGATGGAATTGAATTAACGGCAGAGCTAGGCTTTATTCTAAATACTATTTTCTTTCCATTACACCAAGCATATTAGTCATGATCATTGTGGATAATCAATAAAAGGTAATCTAGTTATATATAATCAATATCTTTAAATTCTTATGATTATTACAAAAAGAGAGTTATCTAAAACAGTCTTGGGAGTTCAGTGTTTTAAAAGAACAAAATGAACATGAAGCAGTAACTTTTCTCATATGAGGAGCTTGGGCCATGACTTAACTGTGGATATAGTAACAGTAGTAGATATAATGGTCTTGTGAATTAAATTCATCCATTTTGGTCCATTTTAGTTCACTGATTCCTAAAATGTCAATGTTCACTCTTGCCATCTCCTATTTGACCAGTTCCAATTTACCTCAATTCATGGATCTAATATTCCAGGTTCCTATGTAATACTCTTCTTTAGAACAATGGACTTTACTTCCATCACCAGTCACATCCACAGCTGAGTGTTGCTTTTGCTTTGGCTCAGCCTCTTCATTCTTTCTGGGGCTATTTCTCCACTCTCCTCCAGTAGCATATTGGGCACCTAGAACCCAGGGAGTTCATCTTTCAGTATCATATCTTTTTGCCTTTTCATACTGTTCATGGGGTTCTCAAGGTGAGAATACTGAAGTGGTTTGCCATTCCTTTCTCAGTGGATCACGTTTTGTCAGAACTCTCCACATTTTGTTAGAAGAGTTTGTCAGAACTCTGCTGATTTTACGAATCAGTGAACTAAAACGGACTGGAATGGGTGAATTTAATTCAGATGACCATTATGTCTACTAATGTGGAAAAGAGTCTCTTAGAGAAATGAAGTAGCCCTCTTGGTCAAAAAAAGAGTCCAAAATGCAGTACTTGGGTGCAGTCTCAAAAATGACAGAATGATTTCTGCTCATTTCCAAAACAAACCATTCAATATCACAGCAATCCAAGTCTATGCCCCAACTACTAATGCCAAAGAAGCTGAAGTTGAACAGTTCTATGAAGACCTACAAGACCTTCTAGAACTAACATAGAAGAAAAATGTCCTTTTCATCATAGGGGACTGGAATGCAAAAGAAGGAGTAACAGGCAAGTTTGGCCTTGGAGTACAAAATGAAGCAGGACAAATGCTTACACAGTTTTGCCAAGAGAACAGACTGGTCATAGCAAATTCCCTCTTCCAACAAAACGAGAGATGACTCTACACATGGACATCACCAGATAGTCAATACTGAAATCAGATTGATTATATTCTTTGCAGCCAAAGATGGAGAAGCTCGATACAGTCAGCAAAAACAAGACCGGGAGCTGACTGTGGCTCAGATCATGAACTCTTTATTGCCAAATTCAGACTTATATTGAAGAAAGTGAGGAAAACCATTAGACCATTCAGGTATGACCTAAATCATATCCCTTACAGTTATACAGTGGAAGTGACAAATATATTCAAGGGGTTAGATCTGATGGAATGCCTGAAGAACTGTGGACAGAGGTTCATAACATTGTATAGGAGGTGGTGATAAAAACCATCCCCAAGAATAAATGAAAAAGGCAAAATGATTGTCTGAGGAGGCTGTACTGGAAAAGGTCAGTTTGCATTCCAATCCCAAAGAAAGGCAATGCCAAAGAATATTCAAACTACCACACAATTGCATTCATCTCAGAAGCTAGCAAAGTAATGCTTAAAATTCTTCAAGTTAGGCTTCAACAATACATGAACCGAGAACTTCCAGATGTTCAAACTGGATTTTAAAAAGGCAGAGGAACCAGAGATCAAATTACCAGAGATCTGTTGGATCATAGAAAAGCAGCAGAACCCCAGAAAAACATCTACTTCTGCTTCACTGACTACATTAAAGCCTTTGACTATGTGGAAAACTCTTAAAGAGATGAGAATATCAGACTACCTTACCTGCCTCTTGAGAAATCTGTATGCAGGTCAAGAAGCAATAGTTAGAACCGAACATGGAACAATGATCTGGTTCCAAATTGGGAAAGGAGTATGTCAAGGCTATGAATTGTCACCCTGCTTATTTAACATATAAGCAGAATACATTATGCAAAATGCCAGACTGGATAAAGCACAAGCTGGAATCAAGGCTGCAGGGAGAAATATCAATAACCTCAGATATGCAGATGATATCACCCTTTTGGGAGTAAGCAAAGAGAAACTAAAGAGCCTCTTGATGAAAGTGAAAGAGGAGAGTGAAAAAATTGGCTTAAAGCTCAACATTCAAAAAACAAAGATCATGGCATCCAGTACCATTACTTTGTGGCAAATAGATAGTGAAATAATGGAAACAGGAAGAAAGTTTATTTTTGTAGCTCCAAAATCACTGCAAGTGGTAACTGCAGCCATGAAATTAAAAGACATTTGCTCCTTGGAAAAAAGCTATGACCAACCTAGACTGCATATTAAAAGGCAGAGACATTACTTAACCCACAAAAGTCCATCTGGTCAAAGCTATGGTTTTTCCAGTAGTCATGTATGGATGTGAGAGTTGGGCTATAAAGAAAGCTGAGTGCCAAGGAATTGATGCTTTTGAACTGTGTTGTTGGAGAAGACTCTTGAGAGTCCCTTGGACAGCAAACAGATCAAACCAGTCAATCCTAAAGGAAATCAGTCCTGAATATTCATTGGAAGGACTGATGTTGAAGATGAAACTCCAATACGTTGGCCACCTGACGCAAAGAGCTGACTCATTAGTAAAGACCATGATGCTGGGAAATGAAGGCATGAGGAGAAGGGGATGACAAAGGATGAGATAGTTAGATGGCATCACCAACTCTACGGACATGAGTTTGAGCAAGTTCTGGCAGTTGATGATGGACAGGGAAGCCTGGCATGCCTCAGTCCATGGGGTTGCAAAGAGTCAGACATGACTGAGCAACTAAACTGAACTGATAGTAACAGTAAATCTTTATGTCAACCCAGTTTCCTTCCATTATTGATTGCTCTGGGTAATTTTCAGAGATACTATCTATACCTTACTTCCCAAAGTGGCACTGAGCAGATAGTACCTCATATAGAGCTGTTTCTATGGAATTGTTGTCAGAAATAATCAATGATTGCAGAGCATTTTAATAAACAATGCCATATAAACAAAACAGATATTGTATTCACAGTGGATCTACAATGTTTAGACCTAAAAGGACAATTCTTTAACCAGTTGCTCTGTGGCTACAATATGAGGCATTTGTGCTAGGAATCGGCACTTTTTCTAGTGTGTAACCAAAATATTTACCACATACTAATATTTATTTGTTCTTTGTCAAGAATCTAAGAGAAGTTGTTCTTTAGGTTGAATAGCTGCTATATGGTTTGTACAATGAATGCTCACTACTCATAAAGCAACAGAATAAGCATTCACAAACAAAACAGATATTTATTTGACTGCCTGTAGAGATATTCATAGTAACAGGACATGTGAGGCTAACTTTGATGCTCTAGGTGTAATTCAGCCAGCAGCTTATTAAAATAAATGTTTTGTAAAAGTCAGATTTGGGTAGAAAAAAATGAACTATAAATGATTGGTGTCATCCTCAAACCACTATCCACAGTGGCCTTGCTTTGTTATTTTATAAGGCCAAAAGAAGCAGTTTAGAATTATATATATATTTTTTCTCCTCCTTTGCCCTGTTTTAGTAGAAGCTGTGCTGTGTCTGCTGGTTGAAACATTAGACAAATGAACCCTGTGGCAGTTTGTCTATTTCTTCTCATTACACTAATATAGAAATTAACTAGAAATCATGCTTTCTCTCTTGTTAGCCTGGTGGCACATTTATAAGGACACCATCAAGACTGTTCTTTTTGTTCAGTCCTCAGAATATCTCTGGGTAGTTGCTGCTTTCTACACATTTGTAATCTTTCTTCATTAAACTGCAATACAACACTACTGAGAGTCTTTTGTTACAAGTAGCTACAGACATGACTGTCATTTTGTTCATTATTAGGTCAATGGTGTGAGTTTTGAGAACAAAGGCAATGGGAATAATAATAGTTCATATCAGATATTAAAATCACTAAGTTATCCTGAAGGATTCACAAAGAAAAGGGATCATTGCCCTTGTTTTCACAGATATACGAACAAATACTGAATGACTTTGCAAAGTCAAGAAAACTCATGATATATAGAGAGAAGATTAAAACAACTTAAGTCCTTATTGCAGCATATTTTTGGAGGATAACAGTTGCAATGCTTCTTCTTTTTCCTTTTTCCTCTACAAATCCCCTAGGTGGATTCTGGTCTGGTTTTTCTTCTCTTTTAATATCATATTACATTTTAAAATACTGGCTTTTTTTCCCTTCTTTCTCTGTAGATACATTACATTTTTAAAAGCCAGAAAACATGTTTTCTTTTGAGTAACTCTCCTGGAAAACAGAGGGGTTTAGAAATAGCTTTCCAATATTGTTTTAGAAATGTGCTAGAGAAAACATGATCCAGGTCTAAGCAACATTGCTTTTTCTATTTCCTTTACTCTGGATTTAATGTATTCAACTTTTGGAAAGAAGTGGGTTTTATAAGTGTCCCATGATAAGAAAGGTGGGAAAAGCTTTGAATATATGTAAATCATCCTTGTGCTTAAGTGTTTCCTGATAATTCTGTGAGTTGAAGCCATAGTGTGATTCTAATTTATTCTCATTTTAGGACCATACATGACTGATATAAAATATTAAATTACAAATTAGATATTTAAAAGTGAAAAATTTGTTTCTATGCATGTGAGTCGTATCTAATAATCCATGCCAATATGAGAAACAGTAAAACTTTAAGTAATCAGTGGAGCATAATAATCACAATGATAAAACTTTTTGAAAACTGTAGACTTGACTTTGTCAGCTTGAATGCTGTACCTGCTCCTTAGAGCCTGCTTTAGATGCTTGGTATATTCTTTCTCTAGATACATGCCTAGTTCCCCTACTCACTTCTATCAAGATTTTTCTCAATCCTCACCCTCTTGATGAGGCCTCTCCTGAATACTCTATTTAACTCAGAAAGCTAATACTGCCCTTCCCCTCCTAGACCTCACTATGTCAAAGGCTGTTCTATTCTGTCATTATATCCTTGGCCTTTATCATTTTCTAACAAATAGCTGTGAAAGGAGAAGCAAAAAGAAGAGAAAAGGATAGATAAACCTATTTGAATGCAGAATTCAAAAGAATGCAAGGAGAGCTAAGAAAACCTTCCTCAGCGACCAATGTAAAGAAATAGAGAAAAACAACAGAATGGGAAAGACTAGAGATCTCTTCAAGAAAATTAGACATACCAAGGGAAGATTTCATGCAAAGATGGGCTCAATAAAGGACAGAAATGCTAGGAACCTAACAGAAGCAGAAGATATGAAGAAGAGGTGGCAAGAATACACAGAAGAACTAAACAAAAGATATCCTCATAACCCAGATAATCACAATGGTATGATCACCCACCTAGAGCCAGACATCCTGGAATGTGAAGTCAAGTGGGCCTTAGGAAGCATCACTACAAACAAAGCTAGTGGAGGTGATGGGATTCCAGTTGAGCTATTTCAAATCCTAAAAGATGATGCTGTGAAACTTCTGCACTCAATATGCCAGCAAATTTGGAAAACTCAGCCGTGACCATGGGACTGGAAGAGGTCAGCTTGCATTCCAATCCCAAAGAAAGGCAATGCCAAAGAATGCTCAAACTACCACACAATTGCACTCATCTCACACGCTAGTAAAGTAATGCTCAAAATTCTCCAAGCCAGGCTTCAACAATATATGAACGATGAACTTCCAGATGTTCAAGCTGGTCTTAGAAAAGGCAGAGGAACCAGACATCAAATTGCCAACATCAAATAAGTGAGAGAGTTCAAGAAAAACATCTATTTCTACTTTATTGACTATGCTAAAGCCTTTGACTGTGTGGATCACAACAAACTGTGGAAAATTCTTCAAGAGATGGAAATACCAGACCACCTGACCTGCCTCCTGAGAAATCTGTATGCAAGTCAGGAAGCAACAGTTAGAACTGAACATGGAACAACAGTCTCATTCCAAATAGGAAAAAGAATACTTCAAGGCTGTATATTGTCACCCTGCTTATTTAACTTATATGCAGAGTACATCATGAGAAATGCTGGGCTGGATAAAGCACAAGCTGGAATCAAGACTGTTGGCAGAAATATCAATAACCTCAGATATGCAGATGGCATCACCCTTATGGCAGAAAAAGAAGAACTAAAGAGCCTCTTGATGAAAGTGAAAGAGGAGAGTGAAAAAGTTGGCTTAAAACTCAACATTCAAAAAACGAAGATTATGGCATCTGGTCCCATCAATTCAAATGGGGAAAGAGTGTCAGACTTTATTTTTGGAGGCTCCAAAATCACTGCAGATGGTGACGGCACCATGAAATTAAAAGACGCTTATTCCTTGGAAGGAAAGTTATGAAATTTAAGACAGCTTATTAAAAAGCAGAGACATTACTTTGCCAACAAAAGTCCATCTAATCAAAGCTACGGTTTTTCCAGTGGTCATGTATGGATGTGAGAGTTGGTCCATAAAGGAAGCTGAGTGCTGAAGAATTGATGCTTTTGAACTGTGTGTTGGAGAAGACTCTTGAGAGTCCCTTGGACTGCAAGAAGATCCAACTGGTCCATCCTAAAGGAAATTAGTCCTGAATATTCATTGGAAGGACTGATGCTGAAGCTGAAACTCCAGTACTTTGGCCACCTGATGTAAAGACCTGACTCATTTGAAAAGACCCTGATGCTGGGAAAGATTGAAAATGGGAGGAGATTAGGGACGACAGAGGATGAGATGGTTGAATGGCATCACTGACTCGATGGACATGGGTTTGGGTAGACTCTGGGAGTTGGTGATGGACAGGGAGGCTTGGCATGCTGCAGTCCATGGGGTCACAAAGAGTCAGACACAACTGAGTGACTGAACTGAACTGAACATATATGTAGCATAATATATGATTTGTTACTTTATATATATACAATAAAGGTGTTTCTATTTGTTGCCCACCTGCTGTTTACCAGAAGGATCACTAAAACATTTTCCACAAACTAATAAAATCCATGCAGTCACTAATGTAAAAAGGGGCAGGGGGCTTCCAGGGGGGTTGTTTTGCCTGTTTTTCTTTTATAGACAAGGGCATAATGTTAAGATGTAAAGCTGGGAGATGCAGCTTTATATATATATATATATATATATATATTTGCAAGAAAATTAAGTCTTATTTATTTTGAAAACCAAACCACTAGGAAAATATACCACAGTCTTGAAACAGCAAACAGACAATATTATCATTTCAAGTAGTAAGCTGCTAAAAAGACGAGGTCCTTATCAAAATGATAAGGGGCCAGAACTGGGGCAAGAACAATGCATGTAGCAAAGGCCCTGGCAAAAGTGGTATTTGGTAATGGAGGGCAGTCCCTGTATCACTCTAAAGGAGCCACAGTTCATCCCTCAGTTGCTTACTTTTCCTCCCTTGACTATTTTTGTTGCCAGGGCATTGTCTCAACAAAGCTCTGTTATTTCAGGGGGCAATGTAAGCAACATTGGGTTTAGGCTTTCATTCTGTTTCATGTAAAACAGATTTTTCCAAAGCCCGTACTTCACAACCCTGTTATTTAAGTAGCTAACAGTTCCTCTTTCACTGTTTTTCCTGAACATGAGCATATAGTACGGTCAAAATCCCGTTTCCCTTCAAGGCTGAGTGTCACTGTCGTGTCACTTGGCTGACTCAACTGCAGGCAGCCTCAGGGCCCACCATGGCTGTGAGTGGGAGGGAACACTTGCTTCCCTTACCAGTGTGATATCGCTTCTTACATTTTTGCAGGGTCCCCAGGATGGATGATGTAACATGTGAGAATTTTAAGAAATGCACATCCACATCTTGATGGTCAGAAATGAGTACCTGCAGGGACCCTTTCAAAGTTTTTACCCAAACTGCATCTCCCAGCTTTACATCTTAACATTATGCCCTTGTCTATAAAAGAAAAACAGGCAAAACAACCCCCCTGGAAGCCCCCTGCCCCTTTTTACATTAGTGACTGCATGGATTTTATTAGTTTGTGGAAAATGTTTTAGTGATCCTTCTGGTAAACAGCAGGTGGACAACAAATAGAAACACCTTTTTTCATACTCTACTAGACCATAAGCAGGTTACATGAACCTGCCAGCCTCTTGGTATCTGTGCAGTAACAGAATCTGGTACCTTGGAGGGCTCTGGTTTGGTACAAGGGAGACTCCTTGTTGGCAGGAGAAGTACTTGCCACATGAAATTCAGGCTCACAACAAACCTCCTGAGATATCTGTGACCCAAATTTTAGCACCGTTTTTTTTCTGTTTCACTTTCTAGGATTAAAACACAAAGGAACCAGCGTCCAGAGGAAAGAAACACAGGCCTTAGACTTGCTGCCATCCTAATTTCCTCATTCATCAACTTTCCTCAAAAGACCCAAATCCCCATTCCTCTTTTTAAATCGATTCCTGCCCTCAGCCCTGATGGCCACGAGCAGACAGCTATTTCCCAATGGAAGAGAGAGACTCCTTCATCTTCCTGGTCATGGTTGGGATGAGGTTCATGTGGTCATCCACACACTTGGTCACGCAGGTCTCCAGCTGCCGCTTCACGTGAAGCTCCTTACTCCCGGCATCTGTTGAATCTTTGGCCTTGTCATTGCAATACATAGTGCACCGGGCCAGGCGGTCCTGAAACTTCTCCAGCTCGCTGGTCACCAGGGCCTGGGCTTGAGCCAGAGGCGCATGGCTGCGCTCAATGCACTGGTGCACTTGCTGCCTGGACGCCTGGCTGTCCTCACAGCAGCCGGCGCTGCAGCGGAACATGAGGCCCTGCATCTTCCGGATGTTCTCCCGCTCCAGACTCTTCACCATGGAGTCCACCGCCTCCTGCACCCGGAGCTGCTGCAGCTCCGCCATGGCGACCCGCGCGGTTCCCGGCTGCGCCGGCGCCCACATGGGCTCCCGCGCACGGGCCCCTATATATTGTATATATTTTTATTCTCACTCCTCCAGCTAGAATTTGATTAAACAAGGACATAGTTCTTCATTTGGTTCTTTGTTACATCCAAAATCCCTGACCAATTCCTGGCACAGAACTGGTGCTCATCAAGTAATTCCTAAAGGAAAGAATAAAATTGGGCCTGACTCTGCTAGCCCTGGGGACTTTCAAGAAGGTTTTTAATCTCTTTGGTTCTAAATCTCTTGTTCATTTGCTGTCCAATTTGAGAGCTATAGGAATACAAAATGTATTCTATTGTTTCTAGGGCTATTTTATTTTAATATATGATTTAAAATCCTATAATTTTTTTTTTTCAGAAAAATAGTAGCACTCTACATACCCAGGTCTATACTTGCTCTTAATGTTTTTGTGTTCTTACTAAGAGGTCATTTCCTATAAATGTTTAAAGTGAAAGTAAAGCCACTCAGTCATGCCAGATTCTTTGCAACCCCATGGACTGTGGCCTGCCAGGTTCCTCCATCCATGAGATTTTCCAGGCAAGAATACTGGAATGGGTTGCCATTTCCTCCTCCAAAAAATGCTTAAAGTGCTCCTTTGTTATGAAATATGTAATATATAAGATATTATGACATAAAGTGTAAAGATTAATAAAATAAACCAAAGACATAACAGTCAATTTAAGAAATTAAATATTATCAATAATATTGAAATCTTCTGGAGTCTCTCTCTCTGATTGCATATCTCATGATGCATTCCCCTTCTCTTCCAGAAGGGGAACTAAAGACTCTCCTAAATTGTATGCTTATTTTTTTCCCCACTTTTTTTTTTACTTTTTTTGCATATATGTCATCCTTAAAACTACATTGACATTTTAAACTTTATAGAGGTGAGATTAAAACACACATTCTTCTGTGAGTTCTTTCTTTTATATATCATCATATTTTTGAGGGGCTTTCCAGGTGATACAGTGGTAAAAAATCTGCCTGCCAATGCCAGAGATGTAAGAGACATGGGTTTAATCTTTGGATTGAGAAGATCCCTTGGAGTAGGAAATGTCAACCCATTCTAGTATTCTTGCCTGGAAAATTCCATGAACAGAAGAGCCTCGCAGGCTACAGTCCCTGGGGTCACAAAGAGTCAGACATGACTGAGAACAACTTTACTAAAGCTTATGAATTTGCTGTTATTTCATTACATGGCCTACTGTATAGTATTCCTTTGAAAAATACAATTTTTCCACTCTCCTTGTTGATGGATATGTGCATTATTTCTAGTGTTTTGCTACTCAAGCATTGCTGCACTTTTCACTCATGTGTATGCTTCTTAGCACACATATGTTAGAATTTCTGAGGGCTACACTCCTAGAAGAAAGGGCTAAGATCTTAAGATTTGTAAAGCTTCATTTTGCCTAGATAATGTCTGTTTCCCGAAAGTGCTATAAAACTTAACATATCTTCAAACAGCAGATAGAAATTATTATTACTAGCCTATACACTCTCCAAAACTTGATGACCTATTAATTTTTGCCTGTCTGGTTTCCAGTAAAGGGAATCCAGTGAGCTTTAGTATGGATTTCCTGAACACTAATGTTTTATGTGAGGTTTGCCAGATATCTTGGTGGATAAAAAATCTGCCTACCATACAGGAGATGCAAGAGATGTTGATTTGATCCTGGGTTGGGAAGATTCCCTTGGAAGAGGGCATGACAACTACTCCAGTATTCTTGCCTGGAGGATCCCATGGACAGAGGAGCCTGGCAGGTCTAAAGTCCCAAGCAAGAATACTGGAATAGGTTGCTATTTCCCTCTCCGAGGGATTTTACTTACCCAGGGATCAAACCTGGGTCTCCCGCATTGGAAAGCAGATTCTTTACCACTAAGCTACCAAGGAAGCCATATACTATATACATATATATCCATGTATGCTAAGTCACTTCAGTCATGTACAACTCTTTGCTGTCATATGGACCGTAGCCCATCAGGCTCTTCTGTCCATGAGATTCTCCAGACAAGAATACTGGGCTGGGTTGCAATGCCCTCCTCCAGGGGATCTTTTCAACCCAGGGATCAAACCCACGCTTCATATACTCCTTTTTAGTTATATGTGTCTAATGTTTTTTATCCTAGTTTGTGGCTTATATTTTAAATTTTTCAAGGTATCTTTAAACATCTAGGGCTAAGAAAATGTAATTAATAAAATTAGCCCATTTTCTTTTGGGATTTGTACTTTTTATGTCTTATTTAAAATTAATAAGATTTTCCTGTTTTTTTTCCTAGTTTTCTTGATTCTACCTGGAATCGTTACACTTTATGTAAGGAAACAGTTTAATTTTTGTGCAGAATTATACATCTTCTGTTACAGATCATACTCCCATATAATCATAGATAAGTTTTTGGGTACTTGATTCTGGTCTCCTAGTTTATAGTGTTCTATATTTTTTGCATGAAAATCCATACAAATTTTGTTAGTCAATATTGAGAAGTAGCTTGTCAAGTTCCATAAAAAAATTTTGTTGCAGTTTTGATAGGAGCTGTATTTATTCAATATGTGAATTTTGGAGAAACCAATGCAATTGCAACATTAATGACATCTTATTTTTTCTCTTGATATAATTTTCCTTTTAAAAATTTAATCACAGCACTTGGTAAATTAACTATTAGACCTTTAGTAAAATGTTTAATAGAAACAATGATAAGAGCATTCTTATGCTTTTCTTGATTTTAAAGAGTTTTTCCAATATATTCATTAAATATGCTTTTCCTACACAGCATGGCTCACAGTTTCATTGAGTTAGACAAGGCTGTGATCCATGTGATCAGGTTGATTAGTTTTCTGTGATTGTGGTTTTCATTCTGTTGGTCCTCTGACATATAAGGATAAGAAGCTCATGGAAGCTTCCTGATGGGAGAGACTGACTGAGGGGGAAACTGGGTCTTGTTCTGATGGGCGGGGCCATGCTTAATAAATCTTTAATCCAATTTTCTGTTGATGGGCGGGGCTGTGTTACCTCCCTGTGTTTCATCTGAGGCCAAACTATGATGGAGGTAATGAAGATAATGGCTACCTCCTTCAAAAGGTCCCATGCACGCACTGCTGCACTGAGTGCCCCCAACTTTGCAGCAGGCCACCGCTGACCCAGGCCTCCACCGAAGCCTCCTAAACACTCACAGGCAAGTCTGGGTCAGTCTCTTGTGAGGTCACTGCTCCTTTCCCTGGGTCCTGGTGCCAGACTCAGTTCCTTTCCTTCTATAAAGAAAGCTGAGTGCCAAAGAATTGATGCTTTTGAACTATGGTGTTGGAGAAGACTCTTGAAAGTCCCCTGGACTGCAAAGAGATGAAACCAGAAAATCCTAAATGAAATCAGCCCTGAATATTCATTGGAAGGACTGATGCTGAAGCTGAAACTCCAATACTTAGGCCACCTGATGTGAAGAGCTGACTCCTTGGAAAAGACCCTGGTGCTGGGAAAGATTGAAGGCAGGAGGAGAAGGGGATGACAGAGAATGAGATGGTTGGATGGCATCACTACCTCGATGTACATGAGTTTGAGCAAGCTCTGCAAGTTGGTGATGGACAGGGAAGCCTGGCATGCTGTAGTCCATGGGTTCACAAAGAGTTGGATGACTGAGTGACTAAACTGAACTGATACATAAACTTAATTTTAAAACATCAAGATGGCAGTGTCAGCAACAGTATGTTAGATACTTAGAAGGTAAATTATTTTCCCAAAGAGTCCTTTTTCAAAACTCTGGCTAATTTTTCTCTTCCTTCCCATGTTTGCTGCTATCTAAGTAACCTTATTTGATTCTCTTAAGCATTTATGACTAAATTAAATTATTTATTTACATTTTCCTTCACTAGAATGTAATACTCCTGAAGACAGAATCTTTATAACACCGTTTCTAGATGCTAAGCATTTATTGACTGTGTAACCACAAAAGATGAGATAATTGGTGCCATTATACTTCCTTCTACCTCCCTCCTGCCAAGCATTATTATTTTTATTACTCTTTTACACTCTCAGGTATACTGCAACTATGTTTTGTTCTATTCTCAGTTCCAACAAGTCCTTAGCCCTAATTTTATATGCAGATTAATTAAATGCTCATCGTCATTCCCTTTACCATGATTTATTCTTTTCTAGTTTCTGCATTCTGGTCCCATATTCAATTAGCTGCATTTGACCACTGGGAAAATTTTCCAAGAAGATTCACTAAATGTTATTTCCTTCTGTCTTCTGATGTTTGAGGATGTCTGTTAATTGCCTTCATAGTTGAAACTCATATCAGCTGGATAATTTATAATTGAGTCACATTTATTTTTCATTTAATTTTATAAACATAATTTCTTTGTCTTCTGGCCCATATGTTACAGTGGAAAAGGCTGAAGTCAGCCAGAGCTTCTCACCCTTGCAGATAAGTGTCATTTTCCCTGAATATGTATGCATTTCTCTCTTTTCCTAGAACTTAAATGTCAATTTTCTGGACTGTTTTTTTTTTTTAAATGGCATAGTACTCTTTTCATATTGAGAATAATTTCCTTTTAATTCAGAAAAACATTTCTTCATGACCACTTTTAATTCATTATTTTCTTTCCCATTGGTTGACTTCTCGACTTCATCAAAACAAGTTACACTTGTCTCTTCAACTTTATCTCTCTCTACATTAAACTTTTTTCATATTATTTTTTTATCCATCTATATTATCTATTATTTCTCATTGCATATGTTATTTCCTATATATTAAGGGAGATTGTCATTAAGCACCATATGGGAAAACATTATAAAATTACGAATCTTGAGAAATGGTGCAAGGGAAAAAAAAACTTTAATAGTGATATAGAAAGTGAAAGTCACTCAGTCGTGTCTGACTCTTTGAGGCCCCATGGACTGTATAGTCCCTGGAATTCTCCAGGCCAGAATACTGGAGTGAGTAGCCTTTCCCTTCTCCAGGGGATCTTCCCAACTCAGGGACGAAACCCAGGTCTCCCGCATTGCAGGCGGACTCTTTACCAGCTAAGCCATAAAGGAAGTCCAGGAATACTGGAGTGGGTAGCCTATCCCTTCTCCGGGGGATCTTCCTGACTCAGGAATTGAACCGGAGTCTCCTGCATTGCAGGTGGATTCTTTACCCACTGAGCTATGAGGGAAGCCTATAGCTATAGGGGGTCCTAGTTTATACCAGGTAGTCAGGAAAGAGTTCTCAGAAGAGGCAATATTTAAGCTGTGAAGTAAATGTTGAGTTAATCATGTGAAGAGTTAGTGGGAAATCATTGGGACAAATTGCATATGGAAGAAATAGCTTGTCTCTCTCTGCACTGGGAAAATAACTGGTGTTTGAAGAACCAAAAGACGGTCTGTATAGCTGAAGTACAATGAATTCCAGAAAAAAAAATAAAATGATTTGGAATGGTTTTGAAAAGAAAAGAAAATCATATAGAGCAACAGTAGATAAAAGAGTCATTGTTTAGTTGTTAAGTCTTGTTCAGCTCTTTCATGACCCCATTGACGATGGCCTGCCAGGCTCCTCTGTCCATGGGGTTCTCCCGGCAAGAATACTGGAGTCAGTTGCCCTTTCCTTCCCCAGGAGATCTGTCCCACCCAACGATTGAACCTACATCTCCTGCTTGGCAGGCAGATTCTTTACCACTGAGCCACCTGGGAATCCCAAAAGGATTCTATTTTATTCTAAATTAGATTATAATTCAATCAAGTTATTTTTAAAGGAGAGATATGAGGTATTTGAAGTAACAAATAAAATATCACCTCATTAGCTGTGTGAAATTTCAGAGGTAGCACAAATGTGTGATGAACAGAGTAACAAGTAGATATAGTGTGAAGAAGTATTGGTGATGGTTTATATGATGGTGACAGCAGTGGACTTGAAAAGAGATGCATAAGTTTAAGATATTTGGGGGAGGTAGAACTGACAGAATTTTGCAATGTGTTGAGGGTTGTGTATGTTAATAAAAAAGAATATCTAGGAAACATTCGTATTTCTGAAATAAACAGGGATAAGTATAGACACTATTTACCAAATTAGAAAAATTAGAAATGATAGTCATGTTTGCATGGTGGTGAGAGTTTGAAACATAAGTGTTCCTCTGTATATATGTTAAATTTGTGATACCCATTAAATATCAATGTGAGATGTGAAGGAGGCAACTGTAATATGAATTTAATAGTTAGTAGAGTTCTTATAACTGATAGACAAAATATTCTAAGCATAGTTGCAGCACGCAAGCTCAGTAGTTGCGGCTCGCGGGCTCTAGAGCACGGGCTCAGTAGTTGTGGCGCATGAGCTTAGTTGCTCAGGGGCGTGTGGAATCTTCCAGACTAGAGATCAAACCCATGTCCCCTGCATTGGCAAGCAGATTCTTACCCACTGTGCCACTAGGGAATTCATTGAATGTAATATTTAATTACGTAAAGCTAACATATCATTCAAAGACTATTCATAGAACATTTTAAATGTGGTAAAATACTTACGGTATACTCAGAAGTTACCATTTAAAGCTTTACACAGATTAACTCACTAAATCCATATAATAAAGCTAGCAAATAACTAGCAAGTTTCTCTTATTCTAGTTTTAACAATGAACATTCTGAGGCAAAGAGAGGCACATGCTCTAGGACACACAGCTAATTAATTACATGTCTGGATAAAGAAAATTAAAGGAAAGAGTAGAGGAAAAAAGAAGTAAGGATGATTCTAAAAGACCCATGTACCCCAGTGTTGATTGCAGCACTGTTTACAGTAGCCAAACATGGAAGCAACCTAGATGTCCATTGACAGATGAATGGATAAAGAATCTGTGGTACATATATACAATAGATTAGCCATAAAAAGGAACGAATTTGAATCCATTCAAGTGAGGTGGATGAAACTAGAGCCTGTTATATAGAATGAAGTAAGTCAAAAAGAGAAAAACAAATATCATATTTTGTTTGTATTAATATCATTAATGCAAATACATGAAATCTAGAAAAATGGTACTGGTGAACCTATTTGCAGGGCAGGTACAGAGACAGAGACATAGAGAACAGACTTGTGGACACAGCGGGGGAAGCAGAAAGTGGGATGAATTGAGAGTAGCATTGAAACATCTACATTACCCATGTAAAATAAATAGCCAGAAAGGACAGACAGACTGCAGCCCAGGGGAGAGTTTTTATGGTTCTTCTGATTTCAGGTGATTGGTGGGGTTGAGCTAGTGCTACGATCCCTCTAACTCAACAGTTCCATGATTCTGTGATGTCACTGAAGAGAGAAGAATGGGGAGCTGGGCTCAGCTCCAGCTACTCCAATTCCTCCGTCCTCTGGATTCTGATAGTTTTGGGGATGAGGGGAGATGAGCTGAGTCCCACGTGTCCCAGCTCAGTCTCCCCTCTAGCCACCTCAGCCCCCACCACATTTATGGAGAGAAATTAACCAGGGTGAGTCCACAACACCAGAACAAGCAGAGCATCTTTTATGAAGCTGATCAAAAGAACAACAATAAAAACATCCTTTTATTATTTTTTTTCTAGGAAACTTAAAGAACAAGAGAACTGCATTCACACTGAGCTGGAAAACATATTTGGATAATCTCTGATTGTGAGAGTAGATGAGTCTTCTAGTTAACCATATGAACTTTGAAACCACAGCATTCACTTTCTTCATCATCCTTCTAATTTGCCTCAGTTGCATCTTCCTTTTATTGGCGGTTTTTTTATATAAATGGTATAAATTCATGCTGATAAATTGGGATCAGATTTTAAGTCACACTAGCAAATGTATCTCATAATAATATAAAGCAATTTAAAATAGAGCAAATAATAATGCTGTAGCTATCAGGTTTTTTTTTTATTTCATGGTTTTAGAAATGCTAATTTCCTGTTTAAAAGCGAAGTTCCTTTCCAAGTCTTAACATCAAGACCTTTCTTTCTTTTCCACACTTTTTCCTTTGTGGTTATAGCTCCCAAAGCAGGACAGATGAAGAGACAGAAAAAGGTCCTTGTACAGAAAATGAAGGTGAAGATTGTCCAGCTGCTAATACAGAGATGAATGATTTAGACAACCAAGAAAAGTGAGTATGCACCTCAGGATGTGGTGGAATGCCACCTTTGTGTGTGACCATGATGGCTAAGACTCATGAATTTTAAAAACCTTGCTGATTGATTTTCTAGGACTCTTGCACCTGCAAGGCCTGGCATTCTTGTCCAGAGACGGAGTAAAGAAGCAATGACCACATCCTTGGAAAATAGGGAGGGCGTGGAGGGTGAAGAAGAGAACAAAAGAAGAGAGAAGCAAAAGCCTGAGAATGCTGGAGAAAACGGTCAAGAGGTGATAGGCTTCTCTACTCTTAAGAGGCACTTAGGGTTTAAAGAAGAGGTAAATTTCTTGGCTAGGTATATTGAAGGATGGCCTTGTTTGTAACTTAGGTTTGTGTCTGGAAGGAGTCCAGTGTTGGCAATCATTTAAACCACCCTTCTCAGCTTATTGGTTCATTCTGTTAAACCAATTACACCTGCCATGCCTGGACACTTGCTCCATCTTCATCCTTACATTTGTGGTTTCCTTAATACCCTTTCATTTTGCTTTATTCAGAATCCTAAGATGTTAGAGCTGGAGGAGATCATTTAGGAAGCCAACACTCTCATGTTATGAGTGAGAAAATAAGATGAATTGTTGAAGTCACTCCTCCTCCATGGCCAGGCTCAGGACCACACACCAAATATCTGCTCTACTTCTGGGTTCCTGCTACAATAGCCTGTAAACATTGCTGGGGCCTTCTTGAACTCCATGATTGGGGCTGCCTAATAACAACTCACATGTCTGCCTAACATGAGACCCATGACCACTTGGAGACAAAATGGTGATCCAGGTGGCTCTTGGGTTACCTCCTTCGTAGAGAAAATAATACATGTTACCAGATGCTATTTGAATATAGCAGTGTGTGCTTTTATAACCACAGAAATATGAAAATTATATCTTTACGGATTTACTGTTTTTCTGTACCATTTAGAAATCCTTTTTCTGTTTCTTACTAACAACGTACATATAAGCCATATTTTTTAAAAGCAGGGCTTGTTGTATTCATAAATTTATCATTGATACTATTTGTTACATTCTCTTACAGGATGACTCTTCTCAAAAACCACTCATACCTGTCACTGGAAGTCCTTCAGTTGTTGATAACCATAAAAGACCCTTAAAAGGAGTAACATTTTCTAGGGAGGTAATCGTTGTGGACCTTGGAAAGGACAATCCTATAGCTCGAAGCTATACTCGATTACATAAAGAGAGAAAGTGAAGCTCAAAAAAGGCTGAGAGCAAAAGAAATGTAACCTTAGACTAACAATGAAATGACTGGGGGTACAAAATCATGTTGAAACAGCAAAATAATGGGGAATTAAGCAAATAAGGATAATATTTTATCTTTGTGCAGAAAAGGTGGACTATGTGCAAAATTCTATAAGTAAAATACCCAGAGCAACTCAAATGTGAGTTCAAGAAATTGATTGTATTAAGTGTCCTTAAAACTCTGTCTACTCAGACACTGTTGTACCACGTGAATAAAGTTATTTGTATTTGTGCAGATGTCTTTTAGGTTAAGTCATATTCAAGGGGGATTTTGGAAACAGCCCGGGTTCTTGGTGTTTTGATCATAGGTATTTACAATCAAATAACATTACTGCTATCAACATGGAAACTTCCAATAAGCAGGACTAGGGTCTCCTATGACATATTTCCCTTTGAATTCAGTCCTGAAATCTTTCTTGTCCTGACAACCGCTTTTTTTTTCTAATTTAAATATATATTTATTTATTCATTTGACCATACCAGGTCTTAGTCGTAGCATGTAGTACCTAGTTCCCCAACCGGGGATTGAACTCTGCCCCCCTGTGTTGGCAGCACAGAGTCTTAGCCACTGAACCACCAGGAAAGTCCCCTGACAACTGATTTTTTAAATTGATACCAAGACAAGGATGGTGGATACCATCCACCAACAAAATATCCTGTTACTTAGGCAAATCCTGAGGTTATACTATTCTTGATTTCGATAGTTTGAAAATTTGCTTTCATCTGTGAAATATGACATTATAGGCCAGTGAGATATCATCCAAACCATTGCAGTAAACATTTGTGAGATGTGTAAGGGGCTATGAGAGGAGATAAAAGGCAGATAACAACATCTGATTCAGGGGCCTATCATGTTGCCATGTATACATCATATGCTTAATCCATGTTTGTTGGGTGACTGGGAGAATAAGTGATAAAATAATGTAGAATGTGTGACTAATGCTAAATGGAATTACTGATACCTTTTGATAGGGAGAAGTCCCTGTGGTCTGGGACCATTCCACCTTGGGGAAGAGAAGGGACTTAATGGAATGGAAGGATTAGCTAATACAAGCAGGGGGAAGAGTGTATTTCCAGTGGTGACAGGCACAAACCAAGGCAGAGAGGTAAGAATGTGTGTTGAGTCTGGTGGGCACCAGTTAGCTGGAGGAGGCTGAAAGTTAATGGTGAAGTGTAGTGAGGGGCCAGAGTAAGGTAACTCTGAGGATCCGAGGCTAGAGAGAAGTATTGGGTAGAGAATGCAGTAAAGCAGTGTGCACTGGGGGTGGGGGTCTACAGTAATATCCATCCAGAGCCCTAGAGTCCAGGAACCATCTACAAGCACTGAAAAATATTGATCTTTCACCTGATGGTAACATTAAATTTTTTTGGCTACATCCCACAGCATGTGGGATCCAACCTACCCTGTCAGGGATGGAACCTGTGCCCCCTGCAGTGGAAGCGCAGTCTTAACCACTGGACTGCCAAGGAAATCCCAACATTAAAATTTTTTTAATTTAATTATTGTAAAATGCACATAAAATCTACCATCTTAATGATATTAAGTGCACAGTTAAGTAATACTAGGTACACTCACATTGTACAGTCATCACGTACATCCACAGTACTCCTCATTTTGTGAACTCTAACTCTACCCATTAAACACTAACTCCTCATTTCTCACCACCCCAGCCCCTGGTAACCACCAACCTACTTTCTATCTCTATGAATTTGACTACTCTAAGTACCTCATACAAGTGGAATTGCAGTATTTGTCCTTCTGTGATCAGCTTCTTTCACCCAACATAATGTCCTCAAGGTTTATCCATGTGTCAGAATTTCCTTTCTTTTAAAGCTTGAATAATATTCCATTTTTTTTTGCATATTCCAAATGTTTATACATTTATCCATTAATGAACACTTTTGATTGCTTCACTTTTTGTCTACTGTAAATAATGCTGCTCTGAATGTTTCAAATTCTAATATATGAAATTTCAGACCTACATGACCATTTATTTCCATATGAGTATTTCCATATGAGGGCTTGCTGGTGGCTCAGGTGGTAAAGAACCTGCCTGCGGTGCTGGAGATCCCAGATTTGACACCTGGGTTGGGAAGATACCTTGGAGAAGGAAATGGCAACCCACTTCAGTATTCTTGCCTGGAGAATTCCAAGGACAGAGGAGCCTGGTGGGCTACTTTCCATGGGGTCACACATGGGGTCGCAAAGAGTCAGGCATGACTAAGTGACTACTAACACTTTCACTTTCTTTTTTCGTTTCCACATGATGTCATGATTTCATTGCCTATATCTGCATCAGAATTTATAAAACAAGTGACTTTTTCACAAACTGACAAGAGTATTGAAGGAATGAATCCATGAATGATGCATCTATGTCAAAGTGAAGGCCAGTTTCCTGGTGAGTGGACTGTACTCGGAAGTTTTGTAAAACTTTCAGTAGAAGAAAATGGTAGGAAAATAGGCCATCAGTGCCTATGATAGTACAGACACTTGAAATTCCAAAAAGACCAATCAATATGCCATCACTATGGGGTGAGTCAAATTCAATGTCAACTTGAATTTTATTAGTTTTGATTCTTCTGTTTGTATTTTGTTTGTAAATTTGTTTTTTTTTCTTTTTTTAATTTATTTTATTGTGTTGGTTTTGCCATACAATGACATGAAACCGCCATGGGTCTACACATGCTCCCCCTCCAGAACTCCCCCCCCCCTCCCCCCCCCCCCCGACTCCCTCCCCCTGAGACATCCCGATGCAACAGCCCGGAGCATCAGCCCTGGGCCGGCAACCGATCCCACACATGACAATCAACATGTTTCAATGCCATTCTCCCATATCATCCCACCCCTGCCTCTTCCACAGAGTCCACGAGTCTGTTCTATACATCTGAGTTCCTTTTGCTGTCTCGCATGCAGGGTTCTCGTTACCATTTTTCTAAATTCCATATATATGTGTTAGTATACTGTATTGTTGTTTTTCCTTCTGGCTTACTTCACTCTGGATAATAGGCTTCAGTTCCATCCACCTGAGTAGAACTGCTTCAAATGAATTTTTTTTTAATGCTGAGTAATATTCCATTGTGTATATGTACCACAGCTTTCTTATCCATTCATCAGTTGATGGGCATCTAGGTTGCTTCCATGTCCTGGCTATTGTAAACAATGCGGCGATGAACATTGGGGTACACGTGTCTCTTTCAATTCTGGTTTCCTCGGTGTGTATGCCCAGCAGTGGGGTTGCTGGGTCATATGGCAGGCCTATTTGCAATTTTTTAAGGAATCTCCACACTGTTTTCCATAGTGGCTGTACTAGTTTGCATTCCCACCAACAGTGTAAGAAAATAAACTCAAAATGGATCAAAGATCTAATCATAAGACCAGAAACTATAAAATTCCTGGACTCTGACATAAACCAAAGCGGGATCCTCTATGACACACCTCCCAGAATATCGGAAATAAAAGCACGAATAAACAAATGGGACCTAATTAAAATTAAAAGCTTCTGCACAACAAAGGAAACTATAAGCAAGGTGAAAAGACAGCCTTCAGAATGGGAGAAAATAATAGCCAATGAAGCAACGGGCAAACAATTAATCTCAAAAATATACAAGCAACTCCTGCAGCTCCATTCCAGAAAAATAAACGACCCAATCAAAAAGTGGGCCAAAGAACTTAACAGACATTTCTCCAAAGAAGACATAAAAATGGCTAACAAACACATGAAAAGATGCTCAACATCACTCATTATCAGAGAAATGCAAATCAAAACCACAATGAGGTACCACTTTACACCAGTCAGAATGGCTGCCATCCAAAAATCTACAAGCAATAAATGCTGGAGAGGATGTGGAGAAAAGGGAACCCTCTTACACTGTAAATTTGTTTTGATTTGATTTTTTTTAAAGATACCTGATGAAAAATGTTCAAGACAGCTCTGATTTTTTTTGAAAAATGTTAATTAATTAATTAGTTTGGCTGGGCCGGGTCTTAGTTGCGGAGACTCGGGATCTTTGATCTTTGTTGTGGCATGCAGGGGTCTTTTGTCAGGGCATATGGGATCCAATTCCATGACCAGGGATGGAACAGAGGTCCTTTGCGTTGGGGGCATGCAGTTCTAGCCACTGGACCACCAGGGAAGTCCCTGTTTTGATTTTAGAATTGAATGAGAGCACTAAGGTGTTGATATTCAGTTTTATGTTTCAACACAGTTTAAAGTAACACTATATATAATGAACAATTCAAGGTCATTGTGTGTGTTGGGGGGGTAAGTCCCTGAGAATTCTACTACAGGATTAGTTTATTGGTGAGCAGCACCTGGGAGATAAATGGAGATGACTCTGGTGACAATTCAGGGTTTAAGGATAAGGGTCTGGAACAGAGTGGTGACAGAACACAAAGAGTAAAGAATTTCAGTTTCTGGTTAGATGTGGAAATATGAGAGGACACAACAGTGACGCCTGAGTTTGGACACCTGACTGTCAGACATAGTGAGGTCCAAAGAAGTGACTGGTTGGAAGGAAATGATTAGCTAGATTTTAACTCTGCTGAATTTGGGATGTTTGCCAGAAATTCAGCTTCATGCCTGGGGCACCAAAGCTGTGGGACTCCCCATTTCCATCTGCTAAGCTGTGGCTTCTGTTAAAAGCTGCTGTTAAAAGTGTCCATTGGTACTTCTCTTGTAGAAGCGGGGTCAAACTTACCACCTTTCCTCTTCAATTAGCTGTGGACCCAGGGACCCTCTTCAAATGACCATCCCAAGCAAGACACATCACCCGAAAGCCAAGAGAGAAAAGCTAAATAAATTGAAGTATTTTCTAAAGTCAAAAGACCAACAACAAAATCAGGAAGGCCTATTTTTTTGAAAAAAAATCTTTTACTGTCATACAGAGTGAAATGAGTCAGAAAGAGAAAAATATTGCTTTTTAACACATAAATATGGAATATAGGAAAATGGTACTGATGAACCTATTTGCAGGGCAGGAATAGAGATGCAGATGTAGAGAATGGACCTGTGGAACAGCGAGGCAAGGAGAAGGTGGGACGAATTGAGAGAGTAGGATTGACATAAATACACGTGTTTGTAAAACAGATAGCTAGTGACAAGCTGCTGTAGAGCACAGGGAGCTCAGACTGGTGCTCTGTGAGGACCTAGAGGGGTGGGATGGGGTGGTGGGAGGCTCAACAGGGAGGAGATATTTGTACACTTATAGTGGATTCACATTGTTGTACAGCAGAAACTAATACAACATTGTAAACCAAATATCCTTCAATTAAAAAAAATTTACAGAAAATGTTGCACAAGTAGTACAGAGAACTATATATGCTTTCCCTCAGATTCCCCAGTTAACTGTCTACCATATTTGTATTACTATTCTCTCTCTCCATTAAATTCATATGTTTTAAGCATTTGAGAGTCAGATGCAAATATACTATATCATTCAGCCTTAGCACTTCAGCACAAATTTCCAACAAACTGGGACATCTTCCCACATAATCAACCATCAATTAACATTGATACACTTGCCCATCTAATCCACAGGGCTCACTCAAAATTTACTGGTTGTCCCAGTTATATTCTTTGTAGGCCGAGGATCCAGCTCAGGATAACGCTTTCTGTTTAGCCATCAAGTCTCTTTAGTCTCTTCAATTTGGACCTGTTCCCCAGACTTTCTTTGACTTTTCTAACCTTGACACGTTTGCAGATTGCAGATCAATTACTTTGTAGCATGTCCCTCACTGTTGGATTTGCCTGATGTAACTTCATGATTAGGTTCAGGTCATGTACCTTTAGCAAGAATATTCAAGAGGTGATCCTGTGATCTCAGTGCATCGTATCAGGAGGAATGTGCTGTCATAGGTATAGACGTAATTTAATTTTACCACTTGGTTTTGTTAGATTTCCCCCCTGTAAATTAATAAGTGGTTTTTATTTAATAATAAACAATATTAGTTGACAGCCTACAGAAAGGAAAGCTTTCTCTTCCCTTTATTTCAATCACTTATTCAATATATCAGTATGAACTTTTAGATTCCTGTTTTGTTCAATGGGTTATAGTCCTTTACGATCATTATTTATTTGAATATTCACATGTTCCCAGATATGGCCATGGGAGCCCCTTCCAGTTGGCTCTTGGTCCTTTAGACATACTTGAGCACTCTGTTGTATAAGATGTTCCAAGTTCATCTTGTACTTTCTCTGCCCCAGCCCTGGAATCAGCTATTTCTTTAGGGGAGAATGCTATTCTGAAAACAAGATCTGCATGCTAGATATGCTCATAGCTCCTGGGTTATCATTGTTTCTAGAATTTTTCAGTGGACAGGGGTAAGAAATGTATATATGTACAAACAGATAATACACACATATGCAAACATATAATACATATTAATTATCTACAAATTATCCACAAACTTAGTGGCTTAAATAATAATTCTGTATTATCTCTCATGCTTTATGAAGGTCAGGAATTCAAAGTGCGTACAATGAGGAATGACTTAATTCTGTGCCATGATGTTTGGGTCCTTGAGGCTGAAATCATCGAAAGGCTGTTCACTCACAGGTGTGGCACTTGCTGCTGGCTGTCGGGGTCAGGAGCTGTCACTGGAACACCTACATCTGGCCTGCCAGGGACCCTGGCTTCCTCACAAATTGGTGACTGGATTCCAAAGTCAAGCACTGAGAGGGAGAGGGAGAAAGAGAGAAAGAAGCTGAATTCTTATATCCTTTTTATAACCTCCATTGGAGGTCACCTAGACATTAAGTTCTAAACTAGAAATCTTTTCAAGAGAATCAGAGATACCAAGGGAACATTTCATGCAAAGATGGACACAATAAAAGACAGAAATGGCATGGGCCTAAGAGAAGCAGAAGATATTGACAAGAGGTGGCAGGAATATGCCGGAACCAGCCGGCAAAATCGCACGGTCGAGAACGCAACGACCA